>ML784362.1:467307-482963 GCA_009831015.1 Picea engelmannii
AGCTACTGAGGTGCATGCAAGAAAGTTTCCTCGAATTGGACACTACGCTCAATGATGATCCGGTCCGAGGAAAGATCAACAAGTCTATATCCCTTCACATCGTCAGGGTATCCAACAAAAATTCACTCAATGCTCTGTGGATCAAGTGCCTTCCTCTTTTCAGAGGGAATCTGGGCCCATGCATGTGAACCGAAAATGTGGAAGTGGGTCACTTATGGTTTGAGGCCACTCCAAGCCTCGTAGGGGGTCTTATCCTTGACAGATCTATGGGTAGATCTATTTTGGATGTATGTTTCATAGTTAAGTGCTTCGGCCCATAGTCTCTGTGGTAGTGACTTTTCATGCAAGATGCAAGATGCCATCTCCTTTAGAGATCTGTTTTTCTACTCAGCAACTCCGTTTTGCTATGAAGTGTAGGGAAGTGTATGTTGCAATTGAATCCCTACCTCATGGAAAATATTGTGGATCTCATGATTCACACACTCTCCCTCGTTATTAGTTCGGAGGACTTTGATTTTCTTTTCGAACTGTGTCTCAACCAAGGCTTTGAAATCTTTGAGGTGTTGAAAGACCTCAGATTTTTTCCTGAGAATGTAGATCCAAGTAAAATGTGAGAAATCATCAACAAAAATGAGAACAAACCTCGCTTTGTTAATGATGGATGTGGAAAAGGACCCATAAGGTCACTGCGGATTAGATCTAAAGGTGCGGAAACTCGCTAAGACTTTCCTTTGTCGAATTTCTCTTGAAGGTGTTTTCCGAGAACACATCCCTCACATACTCCCTTGGAGAAATGGATGTTTGGTAGACCATCAACTAATCTGAGCTTGCTAAGATTTTGCATGTATTTGAAATTCAATTTTCCAAACTTTTCATGCCATATCCTACTACTTTCATCAGCATGAGTAAGCAGTAAAGCAGAATCAGGTTCAATGAATTCAGAAAATGTATACAATCTAGACTGATGATTTACCTCACTGGTAGCAACCTTGGAGTTGGTTTGCATGTCATAGATGTCCACGACATTTTGTTTGAATACAAATTTCTTTCTAGTGCCGGAATTTGTCATTTGATACACAGAGAGAAGGTTGACATAAATCTTGGGAACATGCAACACATTCTCGAAATATCCATTGGTGAGTTCAATCCTTCCTTTGCCGGTGACTTCGACAGAAGAGATGTCCACCATCAGAATAGGAGGACCTTTGCATGCATCCAATGAATAATAGACTGCTTCTGAGACAACCATGTGATGTGATGCTCCTGAATCTATGATCCAAGCATCAGGAGAGGAGTTGATGGAAATCAAGGCATGGTTATAATTGCCTTTCTTGGAATTCAGATCTTTTGGCTTCTTCTTCTTTGCACCCTCAGGGATGAGATATCCAAGGTTGTTTTTATGAAGTATTTGAGACATCAGATCTATTTTTTTTGCATGCATGTGGATTCCGAATGAAATCATTTGTGACAGTATGTGCATTTCTCTCCTTTTCTTCCCTTTTCTCCTTTAGATCCGGAGGCATCGGTGAAGGGTTTTGTGTACCCTTCATTCTTTGTATGTGCATGATCTTTCCACTTATATTTATCTTTAGATTTATGATATTTTTGGCTGCCATCATGCACAGTGAGTGCATGCACCCTTGGGCCTTTGATTGTGCCCATGTTGATGAGCTTGCTTTTCCCTTGTGTCAAGGATTCGATAAAGTCCTCAAGAGAAGGCATCTTCCAGGTGGCTCCAGAGGTGAATCTGACAGTATGGAATGTATATACAAATACAAAGAATTTAGTTCCAAGCTTGAAGAGAATGGTGAGAACCATTTGTTTCTCCTCTGTCGATTTATCAACCCCGCAAGCTTTGAGTTGCGACAATAAATCCTTGAATTTTGTAAAGAAATATTGGATATTGTTGAAGATTTTTGGATCCAATGTGAGTAGCTCCACCTCCATGATGTGTCCCCTCATCTCATATAGTTTTCCAAAGATCCCTTCCAAGATTTTCCAGGCTTCATTGGGAGTCTTACAAGAAGATATGTGAAAAAGGAGATCATGAGAAATAAGACTGCAAATTGTTCTAAGTGCCTCATCCATGTGATTTAAGTACTTGGATTTTTCTATGGTTGATGTCAGTTCTATATATGTATTCATGGTTAACCTATACAATCCTCTGGATTGGAGATGTATGGCTATTTTCTCCTTCCATGCAAAATAGTTGTAAGGTGTAAGAATGAATTCTTTTTGGAATTCCATCTTTCTGTTGTCTTCAATCTTTTGTATCTACAAAAACATTTTGGTGTAGCTTTTTCTTAGCAGTCTGTCAGATCTGATACCATTTAAATGTTTTGAAACTACAAAAAATAGATCTAGCTAAACAATGATACACACATTTGCAGAGAGAAAAGGAGAAAGAAGAAGAAGGAGAGAAAGAATAGAAAGAATTCTCATTAACCGTTGTGAATAATGAATAATTTACACATGATATACTCTATATATCTCAATGATTTCGACTTAAGTTGAAACAAGTCAACATAGTGGTGGTGTAGAGTGATATAGACACACACCAGCAGTTACAGGAGTGAACTGCCACCTATTCTAGTCTCGCAAGCAGTTACGGGAGTGAACTGCCACCTAGTTGAGTTAACTAGTCAACTAGTCTTCAGTTAACTGACTGAACACAGAGTAGTGAAGAGTTAACTCAGGGAATCAAGGATAATGTTCCACTCTAGTGATGATACCAAGGAAAGGTCAAATTATCATGGTGATGATCCCAATGCAACATCTAAACTCAACTCAACTAGTCAAACCGAAGTGTCAACTGAAAGAGAATATTCTCCAGGTGGAATATTTTTCCCTAAAATATAGGAGACTCGATAATGACTAATTATGACTAATAAACAAATAATAACCTTTGGAAAAATAAATCCTACGTTTGTGTGAAGTAACTCCAACACACTAAGCACAAGATCCTCCTTCCAAAACTAGGTCAACGCATAGAGCCAACTCTCTATTGAGCACAAAGCCTTAACACACATACATTCCTTGCACAAAGAAAATCAAACTACTTGCACTTAGCTACTTCTACAATACATTCTTCTTTATTTATATTTTACAAACCCTTATAATAATGCCTAAACATGGGCAAACCCCATGGGCCGACATCCCATAAAATCATTACAAAACCCTAGAGGACCCTTTAATGGGTCCACATAACCCTCAAAATCAGTGAGATCCACGATCTCAGCTCTGCCTAGGCGCTCCGTCTTTGACCAACGTGTAGAAGTGAAAAAGTGGGCCAAAACTGACCAAAGTTTCCCCAAAACTTGGTCAATGGCCAACAATGGGGAAGTATGTAGAAATTTCAATACAAATTGAGTATTTCCTTTGATTCTCCTGATCTAACAATTATACGCCACTGTTAAATATATAATCGCTTCTACTATTATTCTTGCGGAAAATTAAACCATGATCACAACCACAATCACAAAGTGAAATATCAAGAACACACAACACAAAATTTTTAACGGGAAAACGTAAAGCTAAAAACCCCACTATCATATATTATGTATATCATGAATCATGAAACAATCTCATACAAAACTCTAATCCAAGAGATCTCAATACAATACAATCGTCTCAAACTGTCATACACAAATCAACAAAATACATGTGCCAATTCTTCGTGTCTAGACAGTCTGCCTCCTCTGCACAATCTCTGCAATTTGAATTCTCACAATCGAATCATTCATTAACGAATTACCTAGTTTTCACATGCTCATAATCATATTGACTGCATGTGTGATCAAATCACAATCGATAGCCAAATTGTCCCTCTCACCTGTTATGTCAACTGGGTCTCCACTAGATTTGACATGCATGTAGTTAACTGTGGTAAATCCTCAGTTGCATGTGAGTTCACTGATTAACTGAACTCTCACTAGTGCATGTTTAGTTACAACTAGTACAACTGATCTTAACTCACTTAACCACACTTATAATTTTGTTACAAATCCAACTCACTCAGTTATGAATGAAATAACAAAATTAATATTTATTGTCCAATTTATTTAAGGGAAAAGTAAATTAGACAGATGTTTCTTGTTGACTTTTCAACACTCCCTCTCAACAAGAAAGGGATTATCCTTCACCCCAATCATGTCTCTATGATATTCTAATTTTCTCCTGGTTAGCGCCTTCGTCAGAATGTCTGCATCCTGATATTTCATAGGAATGTATTGAAGCAACATGATCTTCTGCTACACACATTTTTTGAGATGATGATATCGGATATCTATATGCTTAGATCTGTCATGAAACAAAGGATTAATCAAGAGTTTAATGCAACTTTGATTATCACAATAAATCACTGTCGGATCTAAATGAGAACCAAACAAACCAACCAAGATCTTTCTCATCCAGATAGCCTCACATGCATCTTGACTCGCTGCCATGTATTATGCTTCCGCTGAACTAAGTCCCACGGATCTTTGTTTCCTGTTGTACCAAGAAACAGTTGTAGATCTGATACTAAAGATCCCCCCTGATGTGCTCTTTCTATCCATTGGGTTGCCCGCCCAATCTGCATCTTTGAATCCATGCAACTTCACCTCATCCGTTTGTCTGTACCATAATCCATACTCAGATGTGCCCTTCAGATATCTTAGAACATGCTTACCCACCTTCCAAAAGAGTTTGGTAGGCTTAACCATCGCTTGACTTAGTTGGTTAACCGCATAGCAAATGTCTGGTCTCGTGCTCACTAAATACATTAGCGAATCCACTAACTGTCGATAGATTGTAGCATCCACTACTTCTCCAAAAGTAGCATCCTCTTTCCTCCAGTTTCTTGGAAGAGGAGTATCCATGGGTTTGCATCCCTCCATGTGAAACTTACCCAGTATCTCCCTTGTTTACTTTCCTTGAGACATGAAAAGTTCACCATCTCTCTACCATATTTCCAATCCAAGGAAATAATGAAGAAGGCCCAAATCCTTCATCTCAAACTCCTTTGCAAGGTCATCCTTGCATGAGTGTATCAGCTACTCATCACCAGTCAGTATTAAATCATCAATACAAAGCATAATGATTAAAATCTTACCCTCCACCACAATTTGGTATAGTTTTTCATCCGCTTCACTTTTGGTGAAGCCCAATTCAGTGAAATAGCTATCTATCCGAGTGTACCAAACACAGGGTGCTTGCTTCAGCCCATACAATTCTCTCTTGAGTCTGCACACATGTGACTCCCTATCAAAGGTCTCAAAACCTTCTGGTTGTTCAATGTACACTTCTTCCTCAATGATCCCATTGAGGAACACAATTTTTACATCCATATGATGAATGTGCCATCCCATTTGCACTGAGAGTGCAGGGATGGATCTTATGGAAGAGTACCTTGCGACATGTGCAAAGGTCTCATCATAATCTATCCCCTCGATCTATGAGAAGCCCTGGGCCACAAACCTGGCCTTGTATTTCTCCACACTCCCATCAGCAACATGCTTTACCTTGTAGATCCATCTCGATCCTACCACTGATTTATCAATCGGTCTTGGGACAATTTCCCATGCACTGTTTTTGACAATGGAGTCATACTCCTCTACCATAGCATCAACCCAAGTGGGGTCATGCACTACTTCTGAAAAGGAAGATGTTTTGATCACAATACATTTTCTCATGAGATCCATGTATCCAACAAATCGATCAGGAGACTGTATCTGTCTGCACCGTGAAGTAGGGGCTCCTACATTTTGTGCAGCATCTAGTCTCAATCTATCAGCTTCCGTGGTGCGCTTTCTACCATTTCTGATGGATGGCTCCGCTTGAGTGGTTTCCTCCACTCCATGAACCTCCTCATGTGGTTGATCCACATCTTGAGACTCGTCCTTGGGAACCAACAGTTCCTCTTCTGCATGCAAGTCTAGCTCCCTCTCAAGCGACAACCGCATGGCTTTCCCCTCATCAAATTTTATATCCCGTCGCATAACAGTCATCTTACTGTTCAAAAAATACACACGATAATTATGGGGTGTTTCTGTATACCCCACAAATATCCCAACTTCACCAGTCAATTCCAGCTTCTTCCTGGAATCCTTGGTCACATGCACATAAACAAATGAGCCAAAAATTTTAAAATGAGAAACATCTGGTTTCTTACCAGTAAAAGCTTCTTCAGGTGTACTAATTCCAAGTACTCTATGAGGACAATGGTTCTACACATAAACCACAGTATTGCATGCTTCTTCCCACAAATGCATTGGTAGGCCCTGATCATGCAACATCGCTCGTGTTGCACCCACGATCGTTCTGTTCTTTCTCTCTGCGACCCCATTTTGATGTGGGTTATGAGGCGCTATGAGTTCTCTCTAAATTCCTTCTATGTTGCGRAAGTCTTTGAATTCATTAGAGATGTATTCTCCACCATTATCACTCCTTAGAACCTTCACTTGCTTCCTCGACTCTTTCTCCACCAATGCTTTAAACTCACAKAACTTTGAGAATGTTTGATCCTTCTTTTGCTTGAAGAATATCCAGCATTTACGAGAAAATTCATCAACAAAAATAACATAATACCTATGCTTTGTTGTTGAAGCAACCGAGAATGGTCCACACACGTCCCTATGAATTCTCTCCAGGATCACCGAAGAACGGTTCTCCTTTTCATGAAAGGTGGACTTTACATACTTCCCCAAGGTGCACCCTTTGCACTGATCTAACTGAGCAAGTGTTCCCCTTGGAATTCCAGTAGATATTTGTTGCATGATATTCAAGGCTCCATGATGAAGATGGCCCAATATCCTGTGCCATAATTCACCCTCATCCTGGCTCACCACTTTTTCTGCCTTGCCAATCATGGCACCGCATCCATCTACTTCCAGCATGTAGAGATTCTTAACTCGAATCCCTATCTTCTTGACTTGACCTGTTGCTTTATGTCACAGGTAGGATTTACCACTGCTAAAAACAACATCATAGCCTTTGTCCTCCAATATTGTGATTGAGACCAAGTTTTTATTCAGACCTGGAACATGCATAACATTTTTCAATTGAAATGGTTTACTTGACTCCCTCTGAAAGGTAATGGTACCAATACCAGTTGCAGTGTATCATCCATCATCGCCCATATCTATATGCATTCTGAGATATTTCTCCTCCAAGTAAATGAAAGACTCTTTATCTCCCATCATGTGGAAGGAAGCGCCATTATCCAAATACCACATCAATCCCGATGCAATTGAAGCCATGCATGCGATCAAAGTGAATTCAAGCTCAAATTGTGAGACAAGAGACTCACCAGTTGTAGATCTAGCAACCATCTTGTTCTTCTTCTTCTGTGGATAGTTAGTAGCGAGATGCACATGTTTGTGATAGTGAAAACACTTCACTTTGGACAAATCCAACTTCTTGACTTTAGACTCAGATTTTGGATGGAATTTCTTCCCTTTCCCTTTCCTTGCCTTGGCAATCAAAGCACAATCCTCTTCATCATCACGCTTTGATGAACATCCATCTCTGGTGTTCCTCCTTAACTCCTCTTGCACTAGATCCGACCATAGTCGTTCCCAATCCGAAAATTTTTCCCTTCCAATGATAGAGTCTTGATAACTATGCCAACTCTTGGGAAGTCCAAGGAGAAGCAAGCTCACCAAATCATCAGCAGCGACTGTTATTCCCACACTTCCAAGCTCATCCTGACATTGGACAAACTTCATGAGATATTTTGGAATGGTGTCGCCCTTCTCCATCTTGATCTTCCTGAGTTTATCTTTGAGTGCCAATTTCCTATGGTCGCTACTGTTTTGGAACAGATCCGTCAAAACTTTCCACATTGCATGTGGTGTGGTTTTCCCATGGATACTTGAGACAATGCAGTATTTTACTCCTTCCAATAGATTCCTCCTCGCCTTCGCCACTTTCTTTTTCCATGCATCAAGATTTTCATTGTTTGTCGCATCTGGCTTAGGAACATCGTTGTCAATGTAACCCTTCAAGTCATTTTCTTTGAGTACTACTTCCATCCTGTCCTTCCAAGAAATGTAGTTGGAGCTACCCTCGAGTGCATACTCCAACCTCAAGCCATTGAAATAAATTTCGATCTTGAATCAGTTGTCGCACCAAGAAAATCTTGCAAATTCGAATGTTATTGAACCACCAAAACTCAACTGTTGCAGTCCCTCTTCCCTGGGAGGTTCGCACCCCACCTGAGAGCAACCTGAGGGAAGTTCGCACCCTGCCTGTGTGTAGCATGTGAACTTTCCTGGGAAGTCCACACCCTGCTTCACTGTAGGGTGAGGGGAGTTCACACCCTACCTGTCTATAGCTTGCGAACTTGCCTGGGAAGTTTGCACCCTGCTTCCCTTAAGCAGCCTGCGAGAATGTCAATGAAGTTCGCACCCTGCCTTTGACTAGGGTGCGAGAATTTCTACTTCAAGAACTGAGCATAGTCTACAATACTAAAGTTTGCACCCTGCTAGAGACGGGACCTGCGAGAATTAAATTATGTTCGCACCTCACTTTCGTGGCTCTGTGGCCTCCGTGGCTCTGATACCATGTAGAAATTTCAATACAAATTGAGTATTTCCTATGATTCCCATGATCTAACAATTATACGCCACTGTTAAATACAAAATCGCTTCTACTATTATTCTTGCAAAAAATTAAACCATGATCACAACCACAATCACAAAGTGAAATATCAAGAACACACAACACAGAAGTTTTACCGGAAAAGCGTAAATCTAAAAACCCCACTATCATATATTATGTATATCATGAATCATGAAACAATCTCATACAAAACTCTAATCCAAGAGCTCTCAGTACAATACAATCGTCTCACACTGTCATACACAAATCAACAAAATACATGTGCCAATTCTCCATGTCCAGACAACCTACCTCCTCTGCACAATCTCTGCAATTCGAATTCTCACAATCGAATCATTCATTAACAAATTACATAGTTTGCACATGCTCATAAGCATATTCACTGCATGTTTGATCAAATCACAAATGATAGCCAAACTATCCCTTTCACCTGTTATCTCAACTGGGTCTCCATTGGATCTGACATTAATGTAGTTAACCGTGGTGAATCTTCAGTTGCATGTGAGTTCACTGATTAATTGAACTCTCACTAGTGCATGTTTAGTTACAACTAGTACAATTGATCTTAACTCACTTAACTACACTTATAATTTTGTTACAAATCCAACTCACTTAGTTATGAATGAAATAACAGGTTAATATTTATTGTCCAATTTATTTAAGGGAAAAGTAAATTAGACACATGTTTCTTGTTGAATTTTCAACAAAGTAGTCTTGCGATGAACCACTCCCTATGTTGAACATCTTGGATATGGAATGTCATCCTATCTAACAATATCTTGAACCATTGGTCATAGTCCCACACTGTCTCTCTCAATTGTTTCTTGATCTCCTCAATTTAACTAATGCACTTTGATTCTGACTTAGGCTTCTGAAACTCCGTAAGAATATCTCTCTTAATTTTTGTGAGGGACCTTGTATGTCCCACTCACGCAATTTCCTTGTACTTCATGTACCATGTCAGATATTTTTCCCTGAAAGGTGTCTCCAGCTAAAAAATCTTCAATGTTTTGTTCTTAATCCTCCTCCCAGACCATATAGCTTCACACATGAACCAATCCTACTCTGCATTATCCTTACCCATTCCATGGAACATGGGTAGCCTTAGTGTTGTATCTTGATTCACCATTCTCAATCTATGATTGTGTCCTTCAAACTGAGTGCTCACTATTGGGGATCTAGGTACTAATACTCTCCCTTGTGAAGTAATGTTGACCTTGTCTTCTTCTTTACTTGTATCCTCTCTTCTTCATTCTTATACTCCTCTATAATCTTCCACTCATATCATCGTTTTTTATATTGTTCTTTATTCTTGATTACAAATGTGCAAGGGGGGTGGTTCAAAGAGGGGGTGCCTCCATCTTCTCTCATCATTTATTTTGAGGGAACCCAAAGAGTTTCCTACCTACATTTGTGCAAGACCATCCACTATAGTTAAGGCTTCTTCCCCTTCTCGTAGGGGCTCTTCACCATCCCCACCTACTTCAATGCCTCTACTTTGTGTGCCATCTTCTTTTGAGGTTGCAGCATCTCTCAACAGCCAAGGGGGTTAGAATTTATCTTATTTGACCCTACTACCACTACTTCTAGTATCTTCAATAGATACCCTACTCCTAACGTCATGCCTCTTCAATGACCTATTTTTTTATGTGCTTATCTCTTTCACAACACTCTCCCCTGAATTTTCTCTTGGTCCAGTCTCCTTCCTCTTCATTCTGGGTTTGACACCTCATCTCTCACCCCTTTCTACTTTCTTTTCACTCCTCCATTATGCTTTCCTCCTTATCTCAATTATTTGTATGTATCTTTCTTCTCTTTCTCTCCTCTTCTCTTCTAGGTCCATTCTTTCCCTCGCCTCATCTCAACATCTTCTAGATACTCTCAATGGATCCATCTCCTCTCTCTCTCTTTTATCCCTTCTTTTCATTCCCCCCAATGATAGGGGGTCTACTCATCCATCCTATCCACCTCCATGTGCACCAATCTTTTCTCAACAAACAACATTTTGATCCATAATGGGATTTCTTCTAGCAGTCTTTTCCAAGGACCTTCAACAAACTTTATTTTATCCTCGCTGAAAGGATCACTATATTCTACAACAAAAACAATAATGTAGTTGTCCTTCACTTAGGTAAACCAGAAGTCAATTGCTCGAACCAACTTTTTATCCAATGTATTCATCCTATCGAGTGTATTATTGTCCCATACCAATGGTTCTTGGGGCCTCAAGCTAGTGATAGTAGTGGTTTTCCTCTTAAACCATTCATATAGAAAACATGGGAAATCAATAAAGAAAACCTCATGCAAATCAGTTTAGATGTACCTCTCCTTCCAAAGTTCAACATTGGTTATCAAACCCTGAGTTTCTCGTCAAGAAAACTCATCTTCCTTCATAGTTAAACATTATTGTATTTCCTCCTGAGATGGATTCCAAATCATTCTCTCCCTTCATCATGCAATACAAAACCTTCAAGTCCCAACAACAGAACCATTTGTTATGTCGCTTACGCACATCCTTCCTAATACTGGGGCATTAATGACCTAGGGTTCATCCAAGACGTACACATATAAATATTCAATCAAGGATCAAAGAAGGTCTCACCCACGATGCCATGCGAATCACAGATATTGTATGGTATTGTGTTGAAGATGAAGGGATAAATAATACTAGGAAGCCACTCAGTCTATCATTCATACATTCCATCACAGTGCATTAACATGATAATAACACACACCATTATTAAACTCAAATAAACACAACCATTGACAGAGAGAACAACAAATTTATATTATCTCCATTAAATGGTAGAATTCATACATCAAGAGACTCACATTCTACAAGTGATGTAATACAATGCGCTATGTGCTCTCTATTCTAATTTTTCACATGATACTATATTGACTCCATTATAGACTCTCTATGGGACTGATCTAGACACAAACAAAACTTTTACACATAAACATAACATGACTCATGCAAAACTCAAACTGACTTCTCTCATACTATAGATCTCAAACTATCTCCTCTTCTCCTTCTTTGTTGCTCATTTTCCTTCTCTTCTCTTCTTTGGGGATCTATCACTTTCACCTCTACTACACTTTCTCTAGTGATCACCAGTTCCACACTCTTCTTCCACCCACATGCATCCCACGTAGCCACTTTGGAACGTGGAAACCCTAACAAAACTTTCCATCTCATCCATTATTTTCCCCACGATCTCTCATGTTGTCTAGGTTCATCATTCAGGAAGATTCTTGAATATCTTCTTCTGATTCAATGTGCATATAGTATTTTTATGATCTTTAGCACACAATGTAGAAATTTTATTGGTGCACATGCCTTATTCCATCCATCGTGCAATCATTGATATGCACACAAAACTAAAGTACACGCACGACTAATCTGTGAACTCATGCAAACTTACCCCAAACTTTGGGTGCCAACAGATGGCCATCATGTTGGGTATCTCTCCCAAGAACCCAAGTGTACTCCTCAAGTATTTGGGTTGTCTACATATTCATCTGTGAAAGAAAGTGAGTATTTTCAAGCCAAGGCTAGTGGGTAATGCATTCATATAGGCACAATTTAGGGAAAACATAAGCCACAAGAAATGGCAACCAAGCAATTTGAAGCAGAAAGAACACCAGGAAGCTTCCAAGGAGGGGAATAAGAAGTGGAAAGGGAGAAAGGATAAGAATATGGCCTCCACTATGCAATAGTGAAAAGATCGCAACAACCATTGCAATCATTGGAACATTGATGGCCACACTGAGGAATGTTTTTGGAAACTACATCCAAAGTTGAACCCAAAGAACCACAAGAAGGATGGAAAGATAAAGAACCTTCTAGCCATAGATTTGAACAATCAGGTTGAAAGTAGCTCTGATGTGGATGAAACTATTGTTTGAATTCTATGAAAAAGGAGGTGAATCTAAGTTGCCTTCATCACCAGGAATAGAAGGAGATGACCAAGCTCTTCCACATCAACATTCAGGTCAAGAAGACCAAGATAGATTCGCTATTCGACTCTGGCTCATAGACTAATCTCATAGCAGAGGATCTGGTCAGCAAGCTTGGATTGGAGGTTCATGATAATCCTAACCTCTATCCTTTGGGTTGGGTAAACAATGATGCAAATATCAAGGTAACAAAGCAATGCCAGATTAAATTAGTTGTAAGTGTTGATTTTATAGTTGAAGTAGAATTGTATGTAGTACCACTAGATGTATGTGATTAGTGTTTGGAATTCCCTACATGTATATGATGAATGACATATTCATGTGAACATCCAACCAGTACCACCTCATCAAGGATGGGAAATCCTTCATCATCAATGCACACAAAGGTAAATCAAAATTTTCACTGGTAAGTGCCAATAAAGCTAAGAAATTGATCAGTTCTAGCAAGAAATATGTTTTACTTTTCTTAAGAGAGAATCAATCTGATGATGAGTCAATAAGAGTAAAGGCATCCTTGGAGAGGTGTACTAAAGAGAAAAAAACATCAATTGGAGGATTTGTTACAGTCATATAGAGGAGTGTTCAAGGAGCCTAAATGGATACCACCCAAGAGGGATGTGGAGCATGAAATATAGTAATTTCCAGAATTCCCAATGTTGAATATTGGGTTGTATAAATAGTCTGTTCTATAAGAAAATAAAGTGAACAAGCAATTGCATTAGTTGTTGGATTGGGGTGTGATTTGACCAAGAACCTCACCTTGTGGGTCACCCATCATAATTGTTCCCAAGAAGGATGGGACTTGGAGAATGTGTATCGATTACAAGGCATTGAACAAGATTACATTGAAGAATCAATACCATCTACCCATGATCAATGATCTATTGGACCAACTGAATCATTCCATGTACTTCACTGATATGGATCTAAAATCAGGATATCACCAGGTATGAGTCAAAGAAAAAGATACATGGAATACTTCCTTAAACGAAAGGAAAGATTTGTATGAGTGGTTGGTTATGTCATTTGGTTTATGCAATGAACTGAATACATTTATGAGACTAATGAATGATGTTTTACGCCCTTATCCAGATTCATTTGTTTTTGTCTATTTGAATGATATATTGGTTTTCAGTGCTACCTGGGAGGAGAACATCTCACATCTTATGCAGGTGTTAGATACCCTGAATAAGCATGAGATGTTGTCCAATATTAATAAATGTGATTTTTCTCAGTAGTCTTCGGTGTATCTAGGGTTTGTGATCGATGAAGGCGAGCTCAAGATAGATCCTGCCAAGATTGAGGCCATCATGAAATGGTTGATTCCTACAAATTGCACAAAAGTTAGGAGCTTTGTTGGGGTAGCATAGTACTTACAGAAGTTCATAGCTTTGTTTTTAGTAGTACCCGTTATCCCCAATTTCTAGGGATAACTAAGGAGATGATGTCTCGAGGGCCCTAGGTTGCATACATGGATTACCGAGAGACAAATGACTAACAGTATCCACATGCACATACAGAGACCTGCTTCACCACCACATTTCCTAGATTTGTGACAATGGCATAAACCACATCATCTTGCTTCCAGAATATGATGGCTATTTCTCCATGAGGTACAAGTCAGGTGTTTTGGTAAGTGTCACTTTAATATTTTAGGCATTTGAGTGTGTTTCATTTAAAGTTGTTTTTTATTATAGAACGTTTGTTTGGAAGTTATTCTCTTTGCCATGTTTCACTTTGGTGGTTGACATTGAACCCTAGTAAGTGGTCACCCTTAGGGATGGGTTTACTACTGGGATTTCTCCTTGACAATTCATCATGCCATTCCCAATCATAATTACCATTTTTCACACTTCACTCCTTATCTGTCTCCTTATCTTTTGGGATTTTTGGGTGTATTGACCCAACAAGGGATTGTACCTCATTTCATGGGAAGAAAGGGATGAAGGCCCGGTGTTTCAGGATTAATCCGTAAGTGCGGAAACGAACCGATCTCCCTAGATCCACCTGGATCTAGAACAAAACAGGACAGAACATGACGCTTTCCTTAAGTTTTAGATATTGAATTTACTAACTAAAGAGGGATGGGTGACATACCGTTTAAATGTCGCTTTCTCTCACCATCGCCATCCTAGCTCCGTTCCAACGCTCATACAATGATAATCCTATAAAATAACGCAACCAACCAAAGTGATAACAAATAGCATAAACTCAATATAAACCTATGTATGTGATCAAGGAATCATACAATAAAACACAACAAGCTTTATAGGAAAGAATCATATTACTGTATCATATTAAATGTGAAAGAGATATTACAACCATGGACTTGATGTCGTAAGGTCCCTTCCAACTGTCCTTCGTTCCCCACACACTTATTTCTCCAAGGATTCTGAGACCATGGATCTGATAGCTACTCACAATCTATCTTGACAAAGMAAATCTCAAAGCCACTCTAACCAAGCCAAAGCTAACTAGCTCAAGAACCAACAAAAGCCAACCCAAGCTCAAGCTAACTTTCTCCATGAGAACTCCTCTCCTTTTATAAGTTGAAGAGGATAAGGTGAGGAGGTTAGGATGATCCCACTAAATCATGAAAGTGAGTAAGATCCAAACCATTCAGAAGCCACCTCACCATAGAAGTTTCTCCTTCTAAAAGATTCGAGAAAACGCTCATTTTTCCCACGTGCTAGAATTCTCGCACCCTAGCTATAGAGAAACCTGCGAGGTGTTCGCACCCTAGATATAGTGAAACCTGCGAGAATGGGTCATTCTCGCACCCTGCCTATATAGCAACCTGCGAACTTCCCTTTTTATAAGGTTTTTACATAGGAAAAAACAACTTCTTTTCTCAGGAGAAGTTCTTCTCCCTTGTCTCTTTAGGAACTCAGGCCACTGACCCTTCTGAAGGAAACAGATAGGTTTACATCATTAACGATCATAGGGATGAATAAAATAATGTGTAACAGAGAGCCCCCCAAAGTATGAAGTTAGAACAGAGTGATAGCTGAAATACTTTGTTGAGTGTGTGTAGGGAACAAGGAACAGTCGGTCGGAAACCTGCCAACAAACAAGGAAATACAGTACAATAATAC
>ML784362.1:485009-668710 GCA_009831015.1 Picea engelmannii
GAGGAAAATGCCCCCCAAGCTTCGTGTCATCCAACTGCAAAGGAGAATGAAATGAAGCTTCAAATACTAGATGAAGGACTTGACTCAAACAGAGAGGGGGGAAACTATTTCATTTTTTAATGAGCTTGACATAGAAACAAGAACTATGCTTGTAACCTCTATTTAATTTTTTAATGAGGGTGCTACAGATATGTGAAAACTATCCTCAAGTGGTTTCATTTTTTAACGAGCTTGAAATTAGAAAACTATGCTCAAGAACCTTTGTTTCATTTTTTAACGAGGTTGCCTCAGAGACGTAAAAAACTATCCTCGAAGACCTCTGTTTCATTTTTTAATGAGGTTGTTACAGAGAAGTAAAAAACTATCCTCGATTCCTCTTCTTGATCATGGATTCCAAGAGGACAATGCTCTGGAAGAACACCATGTCAAGGGACAAAAATCGGTCATGGCTTCCAAGAGGTCTTCACTGGAAGGAAGAAATACACTATGGAAGGACACCATGTCGAGGGTCGTGATAGGAGTTAAGAGATTAGGCTCTAACAACCCTATCGAAGAGATCACCATGTCAACTACTGGATCTAAGTCATCATAAGTTGAAGCCATGGGCGACAACGCCACATAATTGACCTGTGGCGGGGGCGATACTGTCTGCATACAAGAACCATTCAGGGAGGAAATCCAGGCGGGATCAATGAATGAAAGTTGATCAACAGTCACAACTCGTCCATCGTGAGGGAAAGATATCACATGAAAAAGAGTAGACACAATAGCTTTCATGGCATAGAAATAATCTCGCCCAAGAAGTAAAGAAAAATCCAAGGGGTCTTGGACTACCATGACATCAATGAAGACATTTTTCCCTCCCAAAGTTACAGGAAACTGAGGAAGGGTCCCTAAAGGTTGACTGGTTCTTCTATTAAAAGCTAACGGATTCTGCGTAACCGGCGCAAGTGGAGGAAAACCCAAAGCTTTACAAGCAATAGAGGACAAAATACTAACAGACAAACCTTCATCTATCAATGTTTTGGTAATGTCTCGACCACAAACCTATACTGTAATCTGGAAAGGAATGTAAGAGGGAAGACGAGGTCCAGTTAGTACATCCCAATCAAAACGGATGGCCTCATTACTTGGAGGGGGTTCCATGGGAGAATGAGGAATACCCCTTGACATGGCAGAGTCTGTATCAACAAGAAAAACATGGGCAGTATCGGTTTTACTCTCTAGCAGGAGAGTAGGATCGACCGATGGAGAGATCAGATCGACCACTTGGGTTTCATTCTCCAAAGGGAGAATGGGGTCGACATAAGGAAACGGATCGATCGCTTGGTTTTCACTCTCTGAGGGGAGAGTGGGATTGACCGAGGATGGTATCAGATCAACCACTTTGTCAATTGGGTCAACTAAGGGCATGACCAGATTGACGACATGATCAATCGGATTGACTGACAAGGGAACCAGATTAATCATTCCATCAACTACAGGTGGGTTGAGAGAAAGCTTGTGATAAGCAACTGGAAGTTGAGGTTGTGAAACAGTCATGTCTTCCAGTAATTTCGAGGCTTCGTCCATATGAGGACAAAGGTGAGTGAGATGAATCCCTTTGCATAGAATGCAGGGGAACTTGACCCTACTTTTCTTCTTCACAACCGTATCATGACTGGTTGACGGGGGGTCGTCATCATGTTGTTCAGAGGCTAACGACATGGGTTGGCCAGGGCATGTAGACCATGCTTCTATAACCATGGATAGACCAGGGAAATCCTTAAGAAGATGGCTACCCTTACAAAGCCTGCAAGGGTACTTTGGCTTACGGGTTGTTTGGGTGATCTTGACATCATCAACACTCCCAGCATGATTAACAGTAACTGGTTGTTTTCCAACATGTTTGAAAGTGGTTGGAAGTTTGGATCCTTGCTTATTTTTCTTCTTCTTATTCTTCCTTTTCTTCTTCTTCTTATTCACCGAGTTACTAACTTCATAACTTTCACTCGACGAAGAAGATGAAACGGAAGGCGACCTTGCAAGTGAAGAAGGCTAAGAAGACCTTACTGGTGAAGACGGTGAAGGATCAACATGAGGTTGATGTTCTTGGGGGGAAGTGCTTACGATCGAAGCACTTACTGCATTCGGGATTACCTGAGTGGAAAACAACCACACCAGCAATCCAATTGTGAGACCTGGAAGGCTCAAAGTAGCGATGTGAGGAGGACCAATGTTTCCATAAGAAGGAAAAACAAAAGGTTCCCCTGGAGCAGAGGCTCCTTCATTGGTCATTTCGGGAACTGACGCCATGAAAAACAAAAATCCAATCTAGAGTCCACTGGGGAAAACAAATAGCACACGCTAAAAATCTAGGAAGCAAACAAACAAACAAAACCTTCTCACAATGAACGCACTAGTTGGTAATGAAATCCAACGTCGTGGGAACAAAGTAAGAAGGCGTTGAGGTAGAGCGGGTGGAAAAGTTACGTTGACGACCTGCTTAACGGACTTACACCCTGGTGCAAGATCCCACATATAATCGTGGGTATACCCTCCAAGGAGCCCGAGTGAGTTTGGCCAACGTCGATTCCAGGTACAGTGAAGACTTGCCCCTCCACATTCACCTTATGTAAATACCCTAAAGAGATAGGCCACTAAGGTTACCACTAACAACAATAAATCCTGGGGGGACAGTCGATAGTCCGATCCACACGCAAGGGCAGGGTATCTAGCCCGAAATCAACTTGAGAGGCTTCCACTCATCATTGTGGGTATACCCTCCAAGTGATCCCCGTAATACGTGCAATCTCTACACCGATATCAACAAAGCAGGGTGAGTAACTCCGCCAATATCAATGCGACCTAGTGTTTGACCCTTGTGTTAGAAGGGCTTCCCAAGACAAAATGTAATAAGTGGATTTAACCGCTCCCTAACGCAAGATTCTATGTTTGTTTGCAACTTTGGAAATTTATCTTTCACACCTATTCCAAAGCCCTACAACTAATCTAATGTAGGTTTGCTACCAGAAAAGATAAAAATGTCTAATCAATTTTTATAAGCGCTTTATTTTATGGTTGTTGTTATTCAAAAGGAAGATGGCGTGTACAATATGGTGTTTTGACCAACTCGAAAATTATGCAAAGATATGAAGATGCAATCTTTTCATTTCGATGAAAGCTATGCTACGAGAAGGAGAAAACATTTATCATTCCCATATGCACGATGTCCCAAAATATATTAAACTCATTAATATCAAGATTCTTAAGAAATGAGAAAAAAGTATTGAACACCAATGCATGATTCATGGCCCCCCCCGGCCATGAGGGGGAAATTTTTTCATAATGTAAGATCAACAAATGCCAAGAATCATGCAATTTCACTACTTCAAATGCAAGGATGCCCCCAATCTAATATAAAGAAATAAATTAAATCTTTTTGTTTCAAAAATTTCACTAAAATCAATAATGAACTTTCTTAAAACAAAGAAACCCAAACTAAAAGTTCTCTTTTAAGGCGAACTATTCAAAAGAAATCTGATCTTTCCCTAAACAATTCTAAAGAAAACACATGCTTTGTAATTGAAATACACTCAAAGCAAGAGACTAATCCTTCAAAACCAAACAAAGCAAAGATGGCTATAAGCAACTCAAAGAATGTCAAGCAGACTGTAAACAGATCAATATAGGCTCCAAAAGTTCAATCCAGTTGATCAAAGCAAAATTGGGCATCAAAAAATAGGATATCCTAATTCCAAACACAAATTTCAAATGGGTTCACAGCCTAGCTATAGGGTGCAGTGCGAACATTAGTGAAGTTCGCAGTCTAGACACAGGTAGGGTGCGAACACCTCGCACTGGATTACACAGTAGGGTGCGAACTCAGATGATTCTCGCAGGCCACTAAAGGGTACAGTGCGAGAATGTTTGTAAACACAAAATTTGGACAAAGGACAAAAATTTTGAGTGAAATTTCAAAACCAGAGAGTCTTATGGATCTCCCACAGACTTAGAGACCAGAAAACAAGCAATCAAAGCAAGGGAAACTAGACTAACTAGGAAACAATCCGTTCCCAGTAGAGTCGCCAATTTTGTTTTAGGATTAAGCCGTAAGTGCGGACACAAACTGATCTCCATAGATCCACCTGGATCTAAAACAAAACAGGACAGAACATGACGCTTTCCTTAAGTTTTAGATATTGAATTTACTAACTAAAGAGGGATGGGTGGCATACCGTTTAAATGTCACTTTCTCTTGCCATCGCCATCCTAGCTCCGTTCCAACACTCATACAATGATAATCCTGTAAAAGAACGCAACCAACCAAAGTGATAACAAATAGAATAAACTCAATATAAACCTATGTATGTGATCAAGGAATCATACAATAAAACACAACAAGCTTTATAGGAAATAATCATATTACTGTATCATATTAAATGTGAAAGAGAGATTACAACCATGGCCTTGATGTCGTAAGGTCCCTTCCAACTGTCCTCTGTTCCCCACACACTTCTTTCTCCAAGGATTCTGAGACCATGGATCTGATAGCTACTCACAATCTATCTTGACAAAGCAAATCTCAAAGCCACTCTAACCAAGCCAAAGCTAACTAGCTAAAGAACCAACAAAAGCCAACCCAAGCTCAAGCTAACTTTCTCCATGATAAATCCTCTCCTTTTATAAGTTGAAGAGGATAAGGTGAGGAGGTTAGGATGATCCCACTAAATCATTAAAGAGAGTAAGATCCAAACCATTCAGAAGCCACCTCACCATACAAGTTTCTCCTTCTAGAAGATTCAAGAAAATGCTCATTTTTCCCACGTGCTGGAATTCTCGCACCCTAGCTATAGAGAAACCTGTGAGGTGTTCTCACCCTAGCTATAGTGCATCCTGCGAGAATGGGTCATTCTCGCACCCTACCTATATAGAAACCTGCGAACTTCCCTTTTTATAAGGTTTTTACATAGGAAAAAACAACTTCTTTTCTCATGAGAAGTTCTTCTCCCTTGTCTCTTTAGGAACTCAGGCCACTGACCCCTCTGAAGGCAAAAGATATGTTTACATCATTAACGATCATAGGGATGACGAAAATAATGTGTAACACCCATAGGTTTGTAGATGGAAAAAGTTAAAATCCAATCATAAACCTTCTAGATTCTTGCCCAGGGATCCCGAGGACAATGAAATGTCTCTCATAAGAAACTGATGGGACATGTAAAAAATAACAATATAAAAATACCAACCAAGGTAGAGCATGTGTGGGAAATGTTTTTCATGATTAGGTAGAAGTCTCACCTATTGTCTTCAACTTGGGGAAGCACAATGTGACCCGAGTAGAGTCAAGGTGGGAAATGATTTTCATGCTTAGGTATAAGTCCCACCTTGGCTTCAACCTAGAAACATCTTAAAAAACAAATGGAAATAAATGGGCTTGGAAAAAGGATGCGTTGAAAATGAAGGTGCAGCACACCCTCTACAAAGGCACCCATAAATGAGACAATAAAAACCCTTGTATGTCATGAACTCCTTGCTCAAAATTCTTACCCCATCCACTTCATATTCTCCACATGACTTGGAGAGGTTTCCACCTAGGAAACACTCCTTGACTTAAGGACCAATTCACCCAATAGGGTCACCATGTCAGCCCTACCATACCTAAACTTGGAAAATTGCATACGGTATTTGAGCACTTGTTTAATTTGATGAGGTATTTTTTCATGTGCATGCTTAGATGGATCTTTTTCATGTACATGCTTAGAGGTATTTTTGTCTGTCTTTGCAGGACCTTGTTGGCAGACGTTTTGGAGGAATAAGCCCAGCTTGGGCCTTCATTGGGGAAGGAATCCCATCGGTTGGATGTCATATCCTAGACCTTGGGAAAATAAAGGAGAGGAACATTGCCTTTGGAGGAAAAGGAAGAGACCATGGAGGATCTCACCTATCCCTTGCAACCCAACAATTTTCCTTTGGAGGCTAGAATGTCACTTTGGAGGGCTTGACGTCACCCTAGGGTTAGGGTTTTGGTGGTGATGGTTTCTTTGATGGAAAATTGGAATTTTTAGAGGAGGAAGACCTTTTTCATCACAAAGATGAGCCTAGTGCATGAAGAAGGAGCCTTGGGAGGCCCAATGACCTCCTCCCTTTTCTTAACGACTTTCTAAAGTGTCAAAACTTCACCCTAGAGAGGGTTGACGTCACCTTTTAGGGTTTCTTATGTGCATTTTTAAAGTTAAATTTAAATTTACTTTTTAAAGGAGGGAAATAAAGGGGGAATGGCTCCCTTATTTTTTGGTTTACCCTAATTTATGTGTACAAACACTTTTTAGGATTTTTGTATAAATAAGGATCAATTTCATTTCATTTGGATCTAACTCTCTCACATGAGAAGAGATACTTAGCTTAAATTTGCGCCCCTCTTGGGAAATCTCTCTCTCTCTCTCTCTCTCTCTCTCTCTCTCTCTCTCTCTCATGCTATGGTTATAATTTGTATTGTGGATTAAACTGGTGTGCTATCTCTTGTAGGCTCTCTCTCTTGCTATGGTGATGAAAATTCTTCATAACTAGGGTTTTGTCTTGCATGCTCTTGGAATTGGTAAGGAAAATATGCATTTTTTTAGCTCTTATTTATTGTTCCATGCTTTTTATTGGCTAGATACTTGGAGGAATATAAGGGAATATACCTTCCATGAACTTTTATCATTGTTGTTGGTTGAAAATACTATTGCAAAGGTTTCTAGGAGGATTAAAAGGGCTTACATCATCCTAGACTTTACCTTGTTAGGGTTACTTTATCAAGGGAGTAAAAGGGCTTACTCCCCTTGAGAAGTAGTAGGCCAAATATAATACAAGAAGACTCCATAACCCATTTGGCAAGGCACTACTCATTTATCGCATTGGAGAAATAAATTACTTGCATTGGTAAATGTGATTTTGACATATATTGATCTTGTCCAAGTTGGAAACTTTTCATGGTGTCTTAAGCTTGATAAAGCCACTAGGGAGTCTTGATTAGTCTAGTATTTCTTGAGTTGTAAACAATCAAAATATACAACCATTAGGGCTGCAACAAAACATACTTTATTTCTTATTTTAATATGCATTTCAACCGTGGAAATTTGCTTGTAAGCCACTATTTATCATTCTACTGCTTATTAGTTAAATTTTTCTCAAAGTACTTGCTAATTTTCAGGGTTTAAACTTTTTGTTGTAGAAAATATTTTCTATAGACAATTGGTTGTTACAATTATTCTATTAAAACACTATCTAACAACCTCCTTTCATCGTCAAAGTTTTTGCTTCAGTATTAGAAAGTTATCTATTTGTTTAGTGCTTCATTCTCCAATAATTATATGACAATTTTGATGGTTATTTGTGTAGTAATTAATTGGTTTCATTACTGAATATACATTTGTTTACTTATTTAATTTAGGACAGCAAGCTTCACTTTCTTATCCGTTATAATATCGTGCTTGTACACTTGTATTTCTCTTGTCTCAGGCAGGTATAACTATCTTCTACATGTATTCAAGCATTCAACAACCATTAACCATCACCAAGACTTGTTTCCAAGCCATTTTCCATCTCATATATTGACCTATAGGGGTATCATCTTTCGTCTCTCCATTTTCCATCTCATTTCCCCCTAGGGTCACCATAGATTTCCCCCTTGTGTATTATTTCTTGAACACTAAAGTGAGGGGAGGGTTTATCTAAGGTGACAGTGTGTAGACTCTCATGTAGTTCTCACCATATTGTGGATTGGGTCGGGCTTTCCTAACCTACAATTTGTGCGGTAAAAGTACCTACACCACTCCACACGATAACAGTGGGTGGTAATATTTTCAAATGGGGGAAGAATCAAAAGAAGGAATTTGATGAGATGAAAAGAAAGATCATTCAAGCACCAATGATTTTGCTACAAAAATTGCAGAATCCCTTTGAATTGTAGATAGGTGCAAGTGGGTATGCCATGGGAGAAATCCTAATGTAGGGAGGAAGGCATATCTTCTTTCATTCTAAATTATTTCATGGGGCATTCCTCCACTACCCTACCAATGACAAGGAGATCTATGCCTTGGTACAAGCTGTCAAAAATTGGAAGTAGTATATGATGGGAAAGGAGACCATCATCCACACAGATCACCAACCACTCCATTATTTGTAATCCCAAAGTAAGTTATATAAAACTAGGAACTAAAAATGGATGGGGTTATTACAACAGTTTCATTTGGTCATAAATTATAAGAATGGTAGCACAAACAAGTTGGTAGACATGCTTTCATGACCACCCATATCCAATATTATTGCTTTGGGAACTCTAATGAACATGGAGCCTTTTACCCATGATGCATACAAAGAGGCATACATAGAATATGAGGACTTCAAGGAGGTTTTTCAGTGGCTATAGGGCCAAAATAATATAGAAGAAGGTGACAACAAGGTTGACTATCATTTTCATAATGGTTTACTCTATGTTATCACTATGTAATTTCCCTTGGTTGCGGGAGGGAAACCACAGAGGTAACCACAGACCACTTTGGGCTTGGAATCTGGCCTTTCCAAACTAGAGAGGGTTCTCTCAATGTAAATTAGGATCAGTGGCCAGATATGAAATAGAAATAAGGTTTTAAGATGTGGTGGCAGAGTAGAGAGAGAAATCCATTGGGCATGGAGTAACCTTTGAAGCAAATGGAACTATTAGTGACTGGTGGTAGAAATATCAAGGAAGTAGAGGCTAGATAGGTGATAATATTTTAGTTTAAATATTTTTGTTGTATGATGGAAGAAACAGAAAACAATTAACCACATTCAAAGAACCAGCTAAGATGAATTCTAATTGGGTTAAGAAGAGATAATAGTACTTAAATTGCTTGAATCTAAAGCATCAATATCAAATGAATTCCAGACCATTAGCTTTCCAATTTAATCATATAAATGTTGCATATGAAATGAGAAAAGAACACAGTAAATACATACATGAGAGGGAAACACACGCTTCAGATCACCACCACAAGAATCTCTGGTATGAATAGCATTGTACTTTTGCACTAATATTTCATTAAACTTCAGAAAAATTACAAAATGTTCAAGAGAAATCTCCTCTATGTTTCTGCCAACCCCTTTAGTAAATAAAAATTACAAATATATATAGAAAATACTCTTCCCCAAGCTAAGGAGATCGAGGTCAACTCCTTCCCAAAGTTCAAACTGGTTACAAAATTATAGCAACACGTTTAGAACTGCCTGCTAGAAAATAGGAATCATTTTTTCTGGAAAATAGGTTGTAAATATCCATTTGAATCCTCCAAACCATGACACCTGTGAAGAAACTGAGAGAGGTTTTTGTGAATGGACTCATTATTTACAAAATCCCTTTTCATTTTTTTAAAATTCCTCTCCATAGTCTCAGGATCCATGCCCAAAGATAATTACTAAAACATGAAATAATTAAATGTTTAAATCTGAAAATAAGTTGTAAAGATCCATTCAAATATTCACAACAATGAAACATGTAAAGAAATTGAGAGAATTTTTTGTGAATGGGATCATGCTTGACAAATGCCTCTTTCATTTTTCAAAAATTCCTCTCCAGAGTCTTTATATCCGCACTCAAAAATAATTACTAAAACAGGAAATCATTAAATGTTTAAATCTGAAAAATAGGTTGTAAAGACCCATTCGAATATTCCAAAACATGACACTTGTGAAGAAACTAAGAGATTGTTTTGTGAATAGGCTCACTTTTTTACAAAAACGTCTTTCAGTTTTCAAATATTCCTTTGCATGTGGTGAGAAACTGAGTTTGAAGTTTACTGCAAAAACAACCATTCCCAGAACTTGCACAATGAACTTGCATAGTGAACTTGCATAGCGAACTTATGGAGTGAGTTTCCTTTTGACATTTTTTTCTATTTTTTGGATTTAATTGATGGCTAAAGGTCATTGATTGATATTTTGGCACTTGAGATGATGATAAGAATCTCTAGGAACACCTCATTACCCTTTCAAACACCATTTTCGTC
The DNA here is from genome assembly GCA_009831015.1 of Picea engelmannii. Classification (NCBI taxonomy): domain Eukaryota; kingdom Viridiplantae; phylum Streptophyta; class Pinopsida; order Pinales; family Pinaceae; genus Picea; species Picea engelmannii. Next base: position 495,017 of record ML784362.1, read on the forward strand.
AACATCCTAATATAGAATGATTACAACAAATACTCGATTTTGAACCTTGAGAAAATTATAGGACACTAACACTCTACAATCTCGATAAGCTCTGTGTTTCTAAAGGTGAATGATTACAGCTTATCAGAGAGGCTCACACCTCCAATGTTGCAAGACATTTTGGTGTTCGAAATATAGTTTCCAAATTACAGAGGTCATGTACTAGCCTAGAATGCAATAAGATGTAGCACGGTATATTAGAGGATGTATACTTTGTTGTACCAGCAAGCCCAATAATAGGAATCAAGGTCTATACCATCCCTTATCGGTACCCACTAGACCTTGGAAAATCATTTCAATGGATTTTGAGGGTCGTTTACCAACCAAACGGAAGGGATATGAATATTTATTTGTGGTAGTTGACAAGTTCAACCAAATGTGCATTGTCATGCCTTGTAAAAAGACCATCAAGGGATAGGAAGAAAAAAACTTAGTCTTTGAACAATTCTGGGTGCACTTTGTGATACCAAGGAGCATCATTTTAGACAGGGACACCATATTTCTCAGTGCCTTTTGGACTACATCGTGGGAGAAGATGGGCATTAAGCTCAAGAGGTCTACAACATTCCATTCACAGACAGATGGGCAGGAAGAAGTAGTCAACAAAACTTTGGTGCATATTTTGAGGGGTTACAATAAGAAGCACCCAAATACTTGGGATGAAAATATGATCTATATACAACACTCTTGTAACAGAGCAGTCCACACTTCTACTGGTAAGTCACCTTTTGAAACTTGCTTCTGATATTTTCCACCTTCACCCTTAGATTTTGTATATGGATAGAAAGGATAATTTAGGGAGGACCTCATAGGAGATGCATTAAAATCAAAACAAATTGTTGAGAAGATCAGGTAGATCCATTTGCAAGTACAAGACACACTAAATAATTCACGAGAAAAGTACAAGGCTAGACAAGACCAACATAGAATAGAGGAACATTTAGAGTGGGAGATAGAGTATGGTTACAAATGAATAAGGAAAGGATATAGGATCTCGGTAAGAATATCAAGGATCTATGGTATGGTCCTTTTGAGGTATTGGAAAAGGTGGGGGATAATTCCTACATATTCAATCTACCCCCATGCATGTGCATTTACTAAGTAGTGAATGTGGAGAATCTCAAACTCTATGAGCCCTCCATTTTGGATCAGGAGGAGGAGCAAGTCCTACCTTCCGTAGAGGATTTAGCACTAGATGCTCAGGTAAAGTTAGCAAAGGACACAGTTTTGTAGAAGAGGTATAGAACTACAAGATAGGGGGAGCATGACCATTGGTAGATTGGGTTGAAAGGACAACTTCCAAGAAAAGCAAAATGGTACTCTAGGGAGAAGGTAGAGGAAACATTTCCTCACAACGTTCAGTAAACATTTTGGGGACCAAAATCCTCCCTAAATGGGGAGGTATGATCCATATTGGATCATTATATTATTTTTCATCTATCTCAATACTTTCTATGTCGAAAAATTGTAGGAATCAACTTGTAGGGCCATTTTGGCGGCTGGTACAAATTTGGAAATTTGGGTCCAAAAAAACATATGAAATATTTTGAAGCCATTTTGAGGCATAAAAAGACACATTTTTGTGGTCAAAACCTTACTCTATAAAAATATTCTATATTCTACACACTAATAACTTTCCAACGGTGCAAGAATCACCTCAATCAGAGTTCGTATGTGAAATTTATGCCTCCCACAAGTTGACATACTGTATTGATCACCATAATGTGAGTGCATGCCATGTCAGCCCCCATTACTTAAACTTGTGGGGATAGCCATGTAGTGTATTTTCTATAAAACCCTAGAAGGTCCAAACCTAATCACTAATTGAGGGTTTAGGAATTCAATGCCCTAACCCTAGATGGCCATCGGGTTATATTAAATATTGAACCATTAGGAGGAGAAGGGGTTCCATTCTATGTTATTGTATTTTGTTCCATAAAAGAGCAGAACAACTGGGAATGGGAAATTATAGAACATAACAGAGCAGGTTAACGTTTTGTAGTATCCTAGAATGCCACAAGTCTCAGGTAACTCCATAAACAGTTCCTTCTGATTTGTACTTGCATTATTTCCATACCAAAGAAAAGAGAGCAAAGAAGCCTCACCTTCTAGCTTGTTTTTCTCCCGTAAGGGTTTCGCAGAGAAAATATTTGTATTATTTTATGGACGGTGTGTGATTGTATTTATTGTTCTCTATTTTCCACATTTTATCTATTTCATGCACAAGCATAAAATCAGTAACTAAATATTCTAGAATCTAAAGGAATTTAACCTTCATATTGTAGATTTTTGTTTTATTTATTAGATTTTTTGTGACAAGATATTCTAGTGGAATATCCATGGCAGTTTACAAATCAATTAAAAACCATATGCAATAGAGAAATAACTCTATAATGGAAGCCATAGATTTATAATCTCATAAATTAACAAGTATAGGAGAATAGAGATTTGTTGGAATTCTTTAATGGCTAAGGGAGAATGAAAACATGAAGTAAAACCTAGAGCCACAACATAGAATGAATCCTCACTTCATTACAATAACTTAGACAACAATTTAAATACAAAGGAACAACCAACAACTCATATACATAAATTAGCATAGCACACCAAGCAATTCATCACACCAGTAACTCAATATTTACCCTGGATACCAAAATGGGAAAACCAACACTCAATTGGCTTCAACGAAGCTCTTTATTTATTTGGAATGTGCACGTTGTAGTACCCTCAAGCTCTCTAGCCCATTCTTAGTATTCTCATGGGAATTTGGGTATCGATTCCTCGCACTCTCAACCAACAAACCCCTCGGCCTTTATGGTGCAAGAGTAAATAGGAGAATATCTCATCTTGATGGGTTAGATGGAAGGCCAAGCATCCCCAACTCTTCAAGTTCCCCAAGACCAGGAATAGTTTCTCATGTTTTATTTTTTAAATACACAATTTCTTTTTTTTTCTTCTCATTTTTTTAATTCAATACATTTTCATTTCAACAGTTTACAACTATGTTGACATTAAGAGTACTATATTGATGCAAGTATGAGCATTGGTCAATATGACACGAGGCCCTTCATGCCATCAACCTTGTCTATTACCTTGTCCATAGCCTTGAAATTTACCTGTGTCGGTCCTTATCTAAACTGAGCAGATAGATAATTGTTTTCATGTGGATCCAGTTCATATCAACAAGGGATTGATAATTTATGTGAAGTCTAAAATGAAATGCCTCACAAAGTTTATTTTTCCAAAGAAAGACTACATCAATTTTTTTGTGAAGAAAAAGAATTTGACTAATGAACTTGGCTAGTTTTGGATATACTCGTATGTGATATTTAGAAATAATGTGACCCAAAAACTTACCTTCAATCACTGAAAAAAACACTCTTCTTGGGATTTAATTAAATCTGATATGTCTTGCACCTTTAAAAAATCTACTTGAGATGTTGAAGATGCTCAGATCATTTTTGTTAATATACTTTGACATCATCCAATTTTTCCACCATGTTGTCATTGATTAGTCCTATAAAGCGATATCCATAGCTCTTTGGAAAGTATCTCAGGCATTTATTAGACCAAAATTCATTCTTTTGTATGCAAATGTTCCCCACTTGGTTTGAAATATTTTCTTCAACCTATCTTGATCAGCAACTAATACTTGGTTATAATTGGAGAAACTATCTAGCAAGGAGAGAATGTCGGATCCTATCACCTATTGTAAAATTTGCTCCATAGGAGGAATAGGCTAATTGTCTTTCTCAGAAGCTCTATTCAAATTTTTTAAATCCACACAGAGACATATTTCTCCATTTTTCTTCTGAAATGGAACCAAATTTTCCACCCATTTAGACTGATGTACATGAAAAATCATTTTAGCATCCAATAATTTCTTATATTCCTTTTGTATTAAAGGTTCCAACTTCGGATGAATCTTTCTCATCTTTTGTTAATATGGTTTAAAATATTTCATTAATAGAATAGTGTGTTGAATGTTCTTAGTGTTGTATATCTTAAGATCACTATATGGCTAGGCAAAGACATCCTAATATTGCTTGAAAGGATTTATATAAGCTTACCTTTCTAATTTTGTGTAGTTGGGTCCTAGATTTGAATTTTTAGGATCCATTTCATTCCAAGATTTATAACCTCATACTTCATCAAATAATTGTTGTTTTGACATCGATATTCCTTTTGAATCGGGCTTGCAAGTTGAACAATTTTTTTAGAGTAAGAACATTTTTGGGTATCGTATTTGATTTAATATATTACATCCATTATTGAAATTATTCTAAATCCATGGAGTGTTCCTCATCCTCAATTACAACACCTTGGAATGTGCCCTCACACATCAAAAAATCAATAACTTTCTCATCATTATTAAAGACCCTAAAATTAGTAACATTATTTGGGATAAAGGGATCGTAAATCAATTCAACAAAAATACTATGAGTGGCAAAATCATCTATAGGACCTATACGAGAAGCAGTGTTAGACAAAGAATATGCTTTTGAATTTTTAATTCAAGGAGTAGAAACATTGTTAAATGCTTCAAATTTGCTGATAAAGTTGTATACATCATGCTAGTAAAACGTTAAAGTGAGGGGAAAGATAGTGTATGGGGTTTTTTACCTACCTCATTATAATTTTAGAATCACCAAAAACATTAATAGATTTGACATTTAAATCAATATATTTTCTAAGTCCTTTCACCAATTCTTCAAACTCAATTGTGTTGTTAGTGCATTCATATTCTAGTATACAAGAAATTAAAATTTCCTTATCTATCGAATCAATTAGGATGCATCCAACTCTTGATCCTTCCCAAGACTTAGAACCATCAAAATAAGTTTCCAAACGTTAGTAACTACTCCTAGGTTAGATTTATCTAATGATAATAATATATAGTGGAGATTTCCAATCTGATTGAAATGAAGGAGTTTAGATTGTTTATTGGATTCAAAAGGTGAACTTTATACATCAAATTTCCAAAATCATATTTTATGAAATAATTCCCAACTTAACAAAATTGAAAACAAAACAAGTTCATTTTTATCCTCAAGATCGGTAATAGTATATTTCATATATTTATCCCTATCTACTCTAGTTTGATTTTGTTGGCCCTTCCAAGGTAACCATAAATGTGATCAATCTGTTGAAAAATACCCTTTTAGCTTCTAAGACCACCATCCACTCAACAAACAACCATATGCATCTGGAATGTCAATAATAATGATATCAAACACTTGGTGAACTTTAGTATTCGAGGCTAATCTGAACAACACATCTTTTAGTTCACCAATCCTTTAACTTTTGTTCTATATAACTAGATTACGTGAGTGCATCATTTACTTGGTTCAACATTTAATTTTTTGCAAACAAAATATGGAATTCCATTTGAAGAAGCTCTAGAATCAACCAAGCAATTCTGAACATTTCGATTGAAAATCTCAAAATTCAGCAAGAAAGGGAATGTCTGAGAAATAGACTTCTTCCCAATGATAGTTTCTTTTACTGGTGACTTTTGTTAAGTATTGGATATGTTTGTTATGCATTTTTTTCTTTTCAACAACAATCGTAGATTTCTATTTATTCTCAGCAAGTACCTTTGGATATTTCAAGAATAGATTGTTCTATTGAGTTATATTGTAGAGAACGTACATTGTTATTTTGGCTTTCATTTTCTTTAAATCTTCCATAATATTATATTCCAATTCAAAAATGGGAGAAGATGTGATGTTGTTTTTTATAGAATCAATAATTGTCTTCTTTGGGGCAATGGAAGTAGAAGGTGTAGTTGACTACGAAAGGTTTTTTCTTAATTTGTAAATTGTAATTGTTTTGTGAACTCTGGGTTATATGTATTTCTTAAACTATCTCATATTCTTCCTCTTCTTCCACATATTTACCAAGTAAAACATCCCATAGTAGAATTATTGTCTCTTTAGGTTGTTTAGTAGTTTCTTCAATTTATTCTTCCTCCTTGGTCTTTTTGGTTTCTTGTGTCAAAGTGCTTTATTGGGACAACAAAGAAATAAAAACTACGAACATGTTTACAAATTGTGGGCAAGTTTTATCTAAGTGATTAGTCATGTGGGATCTACAAAAATTGTCCATTAAAAAATGTTTGAGATCTAAATTAGAAGCATGGATGATTTTAGGGGCTAAATTTCGCTCATGGGCTAATTTTCCAAGGTTTTTCCCAAAAAAATATTTGTTATTCTAAAAATGATTCGCCCAAACTCTATAGGATAAAATTATCTTACCTTAAAAATCGCCAAAATTTTATACAAACTATATAAAATCCTTAGAATTTTGAATATTTTTACAAAACTTTTGCCAAACATTTCATATTTGGAATATGAAGGATTGGTAATATTCGTCAAGGTTTCTACATTTTAAAATAAATTTCCATCCTTACAATCATTCATGAATTTAGAAGTAGAAGGAATAGCTTAAAAGGGAGTTGATATTTTCTTAAAGAATGACCTAAATGGCTCTAAAGTTCTATAGATTTGACAACTTTGGGTCATCATCTCTTACATAAACTTTTATTGCTCATAGAGATGACTTGAGAAAACTTTGGCATGAGCAATTTGGTCATCTAAACTATTTCTCATAGCAACAACTATGTAACCAAAATATGGTTATTATGCTTCATCTAATTTCTTGCAGAGATTGTATTTATTCCTATTATGTTCTCTATTGTAAACATCAGTTGGATAATTTTGACAAACATGCCTCTTGGCACGACTCGACCCCCTTGCAGTTTGTTCATATTGATTTGTGTGGTTTGCTTCCTTCTGCCTCTTTCTTAGGTTCAAGTACTTATTAACTTTCATTGATAAGTTCTCTAGATGCACTTGGGTCATTTATTAAACTTAAGAGTGAATGTTTTGACGTGTTTTTGGCCTACAAGGCCTTTTTAGAAAAATAATATGGATCTCAACCTCAAAATTTAAGATGAGACAATGGAGGAGAATAGGTTAACAACAAATTTACAACTCATTGCACTGCATAGAGAATTCAGATGCAACATATTGTTCCATATGCACAACAAAAAGGGGGGATTATTTCTTACTATTTGCCTCAAATTGTGTGCTTACCCCAAAAACAATTGTTTTTACTTGCAAAAAATTTCAGCATGGCCACACAAAAAAAAAAAAAAAAACAAATCAAATTTGTGTAAGCTCAGGGTTAGATATGAATTAATCTACCTGAAAATTGCAACTTTTCTTTGTCTCTAATTTGTCAATATCATGGAAAGTGTGGGGAAAAGAGAATACACATAAAAGAAAATGTTTTCTGGTATATTTTTTAATTACTGAGAATACACAAGGCGCATTGAAAAGAGCATACATGGATCAGAAAGAGAGAAAACTAGAAATATAAATAGAAAAAATAAAATATTAAAACAAAATGAAAGATATTTTAAAAACCACAATGAAAATGTATACCTATGGATCTTATAAAAATGGTCATATATAAGGCAAATGAAAATATTATCAAGTGAATCAAAAAGGGTTTCCAACTGAAAATAGTACTCTAAAAACACTAGAATGATTCTCTTAGACCAAAAAATGCTCAAAAATAGAAGAATTGAGAAGTCCTTTGATGCATGCAACAACATAGGTTCAAGATATCAATCAACAATTGGAGTGGGTCTTAGTAGGGGCTCTTATACCCTTCTTATCAAGCAGTTCCTTTCCCATAATTATTTTTTAAATCAATTATTTCATTAGAAAGTTTCTTTACAATTCATTAAATATTTTCCATGTCAATAGAATAATTTTCTTTTGTTTCAACATTAGGTTTAGTTGTTTGGACTTATTTCTTAGTTGTGGGTATTGTTTTATTTTCCTCTCATCCAAGATTCCCTTTCAAACTTGTCATATTTTTTCCACATTTATTGCCTCTTTAAAATTATTATCCAAAGTGTTTTTGCCTGCTCCTTTAATAAACATAGAAATGGAAATAAATAAAGCAGAAGTATAAAATTCAGATTGAATAGGCAACATGTCTAGAAGTTTATGGAATTTGATTAAGGATTGTAGTGAATATTTCTTTAATTCTTTATTTTCTCTACATATTCATTTTATATATTTATAGTACTAAAGTAGTTGGGGTTCTTTCATCACCAAAATTGGTTAAAAATGCAGTTTCAAATTGATCCCTGTTAGTAATAGATCATATGGATAAATTGAAGTATCATGTAGAAGATTCATTCACAAATGTGTAAGGAAAAAGACCAAATACAACATCTTCATGTTGAACATTCATTAAAATGACTGCTAACATAAAAAAATTAATATGATTTTCAGGTGGTTCAAACTTATCTAGATTAAATTTACGCAATAGTCTTTCAAGGTGTCTTGGCAAGCCATGTTGTTATCCAGGTATATTCAAGGCATCTTGGTCCAATAAAGCATGTTGTTTCTTTGATTTATAGCCATTTTGGTATAATAAACTCAAGGTTCAAGTTTAGTATCTAATTCAAAAAGACTAGCAGATGGATTAATAAGAGGAATCTGGTTTAAAGGCTCATGAATGAGAAATCAGATCATCAAGGCTTAGAATAAGAATGTTCTCTTTAGTTTGAACAGTTTTTTTTGTGAGCTCTAGTGCTCAAAGTTAATTGTTGCAAGAGAGGTAACTTTTTCCTAATTTCAAAGGTAAATTCTTGAGTAACGTGTCTAAATGTGTGAACCTTAGGTATAAAAATGAATAAAGGATATCTAGGCTCAGTTTCAAAATGTGATTCTAATTAGGTAACCTCTAGATTTTCAAACTCAACTTTAGTGTCTTGGAAATTAGGTTTGACACTAGGTATTATTTCACCTTCTGTGTAAGTTTGGTTTATTGAAAACTCAAGTTGACTAGATGATGACTTAGATATTTTTTTTATTTTGATGTAACTTCATGGAAAATAACTACTACCGTTTTTATCCATATGAGGGCATGACACCCTCCTTATAGCGCCAAAATGTTGATATGGATGAATTGTTGAAACCTTTAGTAGTACTAAGCAGGGGGGTTGAATCAGTACTAGATACTTTTTACCTCTTTTTAAATTCAAGCACACCATGTAAACATTAAATGTTAACAATGTCATTTATCATCACAAAACATTATATAGAGAACACAATGATTTTTATGTGGAAAACCAAATGGGAGAAAACCACTGAATGTTTTTCTTATATTCATCAATATTGCATTCATTCAATTTACCAGCACCCATTGGAAGGAGGCTACAACCCCCTAGCTTTACCAGTTGCAATTGGAAGGAATCACCCACTCCCTATATTCTAGGCACCAACCTGCAATGAGGACACCTATCCTCTGTGAACTCCAACTCACCCTAGCACTACCCTGTCACCCTAATCAAAAAAAGCTCCAACCTGTAAATAACATACATCAATATTCCAAGGACTGAAATTCCTTTCCCAAGCACCACCCTACCTCCCTGAAGATAAATCAATTACCAGAATATCAGACATACACTTCACCATTGTTCTTCATAATTCTCATCATGGAATCACATTATATATAACCACAGAATCATCTCAACTACTTACAACATGTTTGGAGAGAACTTTATGTTTCCTTGCTCACACACAAACACCTACAGAGCCATATCAGTTGCTTAGACAGATAGACATACACAAAAAAAATCCATTCAAATCCCCTCAAAATTGTAGTGCAATCACGCTCATCTCCATTCTCACACTTCAAATAGTGTGCATCCATACTTATATTATTTTTTCCTAAGTTCACCTTCCTGTATGTGGAAGCAAAACAGTTACATTGTGGACAAATTTTGACCACATCAAAACTCTTACAGTTACAATTGTGTCTAAATAAGGTATGACGGTTATATTGTGAAAAAACCTTGACTGAATCACAACATTGTGGACAAACATCTAATGATAGTTATATTGTGGACAAACTTTGATCACATCAAAATTTGTTTAGTTATATGTGGACACATTTCAGTTTTGGACATTCTTTGACTAAATCAAATGGAAAAAATCAAACGGATAAATTTATGTCATAGTCGATTATGTGCAGACCATACCACTTAGTTTATAATGCACAATTCATACCATGTAGTTCATACTGCTCTGTCCATATTGCTCAATTCCATATTGCTCAGTTCCATACTACTCAGTTCTATATTTATTAGTTCCATACTGCTCAGTAACATATTGCTTAGTCCATACTGCTTAGTTCCATACTGCTCAGTTCCATACTACTTAGTTCCATACTACTCAGTTCCATACTACTTAGTTCCATACTGCCCAGTTCCATACTTCTCATTGTTGCACTGTCACACTGTGGCACTTTCACACTCTCGCACGGTCATACTGCTTAGTTCCATACTTCTCAATTCCATACTTCTCAATTCCATACTGCTCATTTCCATGCTACTCAGTTCCATGCTACTCAGTTCCATACTACTCAGTTCCATATTGCTCATTGTTTCACTGTCACACAATCACACAATCGCAATGTCACACCATCTCACATTCACACTATCACATTGTCACACTATCGCTATGTCCACTGTCACATTTTCGTATTGTCCATTGTCGCACTATCATACTATCCATTGTTACACATCTACTTCTTGTGCACCATATTGTATGTGCAATAAAAAAACATGCAATAAAAAACCACGCAATTCATTTTGTGCAATCCATTCAGTCATAATTCTACTGCTTGTGCACCATACTATCTATAGGTCATGTACATTAAATTTGAAACTCTATCTCCTATTCTATTTTCTATACTCTGTCTCATCCAAGGACTTTGTATTTTACCATTGATATCAATGAAAATACAATATGCTCACAACTACATGATTTGATGTATGTCTGGTGTATTACCTTTATAACTGTGCACTATGATTGTGCACTTTGACATCAACGAAAACACCAACTACATGCTTTGATGTACTCCTTGTGTCTTTCCTTTATAACTGTGCACTTTCACAAATGCACACTATGACTATGCACTTTGACATCAATGAGAACATTGGTCTCAACATTCTCCCCCTTTTTCATTGATGGAAACACACACATGTTTTTTCTCTCCTCCTTTGTCATCGATGGAAAATGGATACACTTTGTTTGTACTAAATCATCTATGGATTGTATTTTCTCCCCCTGAGATATACCTTCCTCAAAACTCTTCAAAGGCTGTTGCATACATCTTGAACTCAAATTTTCCTTATGTTGCAACTCACTCTTATCATGATGGTGTTATTGGTCTTTGTCAAATGGCTCAACAAACCTACCATATTATTCCTGAGAGATATTTCTCCCCCTTTGGAAATAATGATGAAAGGCTCTGTATTTTTCATCTCCCCCTGTAATTGGGCTTCTACTTCATATATTTGTCAGGATCTGCTTCCTGCCAGAGGGTTGATTCCTCCAATGGTCCTTCACATATAAACTCTTTTTTGTATGATTTAATCGCATTGCTTATTAGTTTTAACCATTGTCTTATGTCAGGAGGCTCCCTGGTCTTAATGAAGCTTGTGAAATTTATCAATAAGGACATGTCTCCAATTCATGAACATAGTTAGGATCTTGGTCACAAAGGCTACCTTCAACATTTGCTTACAATCCACTTCTCTTTTGACTGATGGTTAATGTATCCTAACTGCTGAAAAAACTATTTTTGAGAACTTATGTTTGTGTTGCTAAAACTTTCTGGTGCTAAAGACTCTTGTATTGATTTTTCATATCAGCACCAAATTGTTTACCAAATCTTATTGTCTTCTCTGAATTTTCAAGTTTTTTTTTTTTTTAATATTTAAATGTTGATTCAGATCTGTCCATATTCAAACCTCAAAATATATGCCCAAAGTTATTTGAAGTTTACTGAAATTTTCCTCAAAAATCACATGGATGTTGGTACCCTTAGGGTTGGTTTGGATTGTTGTTCATGACTTCATAAATATTTAAAACATTGCCATCAATTGTTGGAAATGAAAATTTTGTTGAAGGTAACAATCCTACAATCATAATTTTTGTTATGAATAGGAAGTAAATATTATCGGACTCCTGACCTAGTTTCGGCTCCACGAAACCACGCTCCTGGTTCTCCCGCAGGCCGCTGGCCCTGCGGCCTCCTACCCTTCCCATCCTCCAGTGCATAGCATCTCCTACATGCTTGACAAGTTCCAATGGTGGCCCCCTTGATCTCTTCAATGCAAGGAGACGCCCCTCCTGGTGCGACTGTGGCGGCGGTTGCTGGTCCTTTTCCTACAGTCGCGGCTCTCTCTTCCGGGCCGCTCTATCATGCAAGTGCTCCCCCGTCGGCTGAAAACTCACTAGGTATGGCCCCCTCCTTTAAAGAGGTGTCTTCATGCCAAGGTATTCTCTCTGGTCTGCATGCAGTGGCTCCTGAGGTTACCTCTCATCAAGGCCGCCCATCCGAGCCGCATGCAGTAGTTCCAGAAGCTCCGACAGTTTCTATTCAAATGTCGAAGGAAGCCCTAACTCATGCTTTCCATTATAACAGGCATGCTCTAGTTTGCATATTTAATGGATATTGGCCCAATCTGTCGAATATTCTCTCCTAGATCTCTTCCGAATGGTACCCGCTCTTAGAAGGAGAAGTCATTACCTGCCCCTGTGCAAAAGGGTTTTTTTTGGTAGTTTTCGAATCTACAAGCGATAGAGACAAGGTGTTTAACTCTGGGCTGTGGTTCTGGGGCAGAGAAGGCCTGTCCATGCAGCTATGGACCCCTACCTTCGACCCTTCCATGGATTGTATCTCTTCAGCTCCAGTCTGGGTGAGACTTCCATACTTGCCCCTGCATTTCTGGGGGGATGAGTCGCTTAAATCTATTGGCAATGGCCTCAGCAAGTTCCTCTGCAGAAGTCTGGATTCCAAGCCAGCCTGCTCCACCTTCGCCCGAATCTGTGTTGAAATGGACTTCTCCAAAGGTTTCCCGACATAAATAATTCTTCAAGGCAAGGACTACTCAAGGACCCAAATCCTTGACTATGAGAATCTCAGTTTCAGGTGTAGGAACTGCTTTGAAACGGGGGACTTAGCCCGTAGCTGTGGAAAATCAACCAGGAAAAAAAGGTCATCCAAAAGCCAAAGACCCACCTGGTGGACAGAAGCACAAGCGGAATCGCACTCCGAAAGTAAGGCCCAGGAAGTAGCAGTAGAAGCTGAAGCTGAAGAAGAAATCAAACCCCCTGCTAAGGGGAAAGCTTAGGCATAAGCCATTCCCAAGTCGCCCACCCAGGAACCCCAGACCTCACGCTGGGAAGACATAGCAGACAAGGAAGACCCTCTAGGCCTGATGGAAAGTCAAGCTATGGACCAAAGCACTGAATGGAAAACGGTGTCAAAAAAAAAAAAAAAAAATCCAGGCAAGAAATGATATAATAACGTGAAGCCGTTCAGGCTCGCTGAAATAGTTTTGTTTCCACGATTATGTACTGAGTTAGGATTTTCAGGCAGTAGTTTTATAGTTTCAAGCAAATCTTTACCAATGTAATGAACCCAGTGGCATGTCCACTGTTATTAATACAAAATCCCTCTAACCGTTTCTGTCAAAAAAAAAAAAAACAATCCTACAATCACAACCTTAGTCTCTTTCATCATACCTTCTAATTCCACCTCAATTTTGAGGTCTTCCTCATTTTTATAGATTTGATAATTAGTTATTGGGAAAGAGAGGATTATCTTTAAAATCCTTATCATATAGATAAATTTTGGTTTCATCATCAATTGTAAGATAACCCTTCCTTTCATACATCACACTATCTTTTTTGTCTTTTTTCAAGAGAAGATACTTGGTTTGATTCCTTATCTTCTGAATTATACATCCATTGTTAGCATATGTTGTTGATTCATGTTCTTCCTTTTTATGATCTTTTGACTTCCTCCTCCATGTTTTTTTTCACTTTTATTTCTTAGGAAACTTCATTAGGCTCTCCTGAGCTTTATGACCAAAGTTGTTGCATTTGTAACAACGTGTTGTATGACAGAATCTAGAAATGTATCCAACTTTGTTGCACTTCCAACACTTTAAGTCATTCTTGGTGCCTCTATGTTTCCTTTTTGAATAACATTTACAATCCATGGCTTTATGACCAAAAGTATTGCATGAAAAACAATAGCCATAAAAAGGAGTTTCATACCTAACTTCATAGTTCCTTCTTGATGATGTATCATTTTTCACTTCATCTCGCACTTATTAATTTAAACTTTGGGAAACACTCTGAATTGTTCTTTTATTTTCTCCAGTATGAATCTGATTCCTTTCTTCATATATCTATTGTGAGGAAGTTGAAATAGTTTCATTGATATAACCTAGCCCATATTTTTCAAATGGTGATCTTTCTTGGCTTAAGATCTCATCCAGGACTCAGTGTTTTTCATGAATCTATCTATTGTCTTTTGTTGTGTGAGTGTCTTTTCCATTTCTTCTTTTAGATCAGAAACTTCAGTATTTAACCTATCATTCTCATCTTCCTTTTTATTTAATAGTGTATTTTGATTATCAATGATTTTTTCATATTCTTCCATCATGTATACCACATGTCTCTTTGAAATATGATCATCTTCTTGACATTTTTGCAGTTTGCCTTTTAGAAACTGGTTCTCCTTTCTAATTTCTGAGAGTTCTACTTCAACTTATTTTTCAACTTTGGAGATAGCCTTGCTTTTCTTTTCTTATTTTAATGAATTAACAACAACATCCTTTTCTTTTAGTTGGCTCATGAGGATTTTTTCAATTTCCATAGCTCCTTCTAAATGCATCTTTAGTGTATCGACATCTTCCTTTTGATAGAAAATTCCTTCACATGCTAACAAGTCTCTCTTAAGGTGTTCGTTTTCCTGTATTTCCTTTCTTAACTCATCTAGGGAACTAATAAGTTTTTCTTCCAAGCCAACTACATCTTCTTCATCCTCGAAATTCTCACTTTTACTCATATTAGGTAGACAACAAGATTCATCTGCATAATCATATTTGTCAAAAGACAAATGAGTTCTTCCATAAGAGCACTTATAGGGTGCTTCCTCAAGATTTGATTTGGATTGATCTTCATTTGACTTATTTGAAGATGCTTCTTTCTTACCCATGTAGATTTTTTCACGCTTGTCCCAGAGCTCTTTGGTTGAAGTATACTTCCCAATTTTTCTTTTCACAGACTCGAGTAATCCTTCCAAAATGGAATCTATTTCTAGTTTTTTGTTTCTCTTTAGTTCTTTCTTAGTTGAAAACTTTGGTGGTATTTTTAGAGGGGTGTAACCAATAACAACTGATTTATGAACAGTAGATCCCATTGCCCCCAGAAATTTCTTTAGTCTTATGCCCCATGTCATAATTTGTCTCATCTAATAGGGGTGTTATATCAGGGCCCATGCCAAGATGACAATCCATGATTTCTTGTAAGGATCTTCCTTCCAGTGGTCAAATTGTTCCTAAAGGAACCTTGATCTGATACAAATTTTTGAAACCTTCAGTAGTACTGAGAGGGGGGGTGAATCAATATTAGATACTTCTTTACCTCTTTTTAAATGCAAGCACACCATGTAAACATTAAATGTTAACAATGGCATTCAGCATCACAAAACATTATACAGAGAACACAATGATTTTTATGTGGAAACCCAAATGGGAGAAAACCACTGAATGCTTTTCTTATATTCATCAAGATTACATTCATTCAATTTACCAGCACCCACTGGAAAGAGGCCACAACTCCCTGGATTTACCAGCTGCAACTGGAAGAAATCACCCACTCCCTATATTACAGGCACCAACCTGTAGTGAGGACACCTATCCTCTGTGAGCTCCAACTCACCCTAGCACTACCCTGCCACCCTAATAAAAACAAGCCCCAACCTGTAACTAACAGACATCAATCTTCCAAGGACTGAAAGTCCTTGCCCAAGCACCACTCTACCTCCCTGAAGATAAATCAATTACCATAATATCAGACATACACTTCACCATTGTTCTTCATAATTCTCACCTTGGCATCATGTTGTATATAACCACAGAATCATCTCAACTACTTACAACATGTCTAGAGATCACTTTTTGCTTCCTTTCTCACACACAAACAAAGAGACATACGCAAAATTATCTCCATTCAAATCCCCTCATAACCGCAGCATAGTCATGCTCATCTCCACTCTCACACTTCAAATAGTGTGCATCCATACTTACATAATTTTTTCCTAAGTTCACCTTCCTATATGTGGATGAAAAATAGTTACATTGTGGACAATTTTTTACCACATCAAAAAAATTTCAGTTACAATTGTGTCTAAATAAGGTATGAAGGTTATATTGTGAACAAAATTTGAATGAATCTCGTGGACCAAATCTTATGACAGTTACATTATGGACAAACATCGTATAACATTTATATTGTAACAGCCCTCCATTACAACAACCAAAGTGACACACAATAGGTAAAAACAAAATTGTTTGCATTAGGAAATACACATCACAATTCATAACGACATCATTGGCACATCATCTAACATATTAATGAAACACTATTAACACATTAGCAAACCTACGTGACATAAGTTGGCACAACATTGTAATGAATAATGATACATATATCGACGCATTAACACAATAAACAACAGCCCATAACCAAAGAATTCTTTTAATAATGATGCATCACAGCATGAATCATAAATCGCTCAATTCATCTCATAAGGAAAATCATCAGATAACATCAAGATAATATGAGATAACATAACTCTACTTAAGGTTCATAAGGATAATCATAAAATGACATAAGATACTACCCACCCAACCTACCCTGCAAGTTTAGGACCTCCAGGACACATAAGCAATGCTCAAGCCCAGGTTCCAATTGATTTTAACCATTTAAGGTCTCAAGGCTCGCGATTGTTCTGAGGAACAAGGAGGTGTCTACATCCCAATAATCAATCCCATCTCATAACTCTAGAATAGAATATCATTCATACATCAACATAATTCATCATAGTGCAAGGACTAATCTAATCTACTCAATCCATCCTTCAGGTAATGATTAAGTGAAATTCGTATAAGGCAGTGTTACATAATAATTAAGAATCATAAGTGTAATTACAATCAATGAGTCTATGCTAAATTCATATAAAGTGATCCATAAGAAGATCAGTCATCACCCGTCATGTAAGGACATCAATTTACTTTACATATCCAACTAAGAACTAAAAGGAGATAATTTATCATGCCACCCTTCATCATGTACCCATTTTATAAACCTGATAAAATCAGCATAACGCAATAAATAAAAATTCGACAACTTACATATCCATTAAAGGAATTCAAGGAAGACCATAACTTATTCTTACATAATAAGAGTGCATTTACTTTTCTCAAATTCATTAAAAGAGTTAAGAATGACCAATTTGATGTAACAGTTAATAGATAATTAGATGTTAAACTACATTTCCGAGTTAAGAATCCAAGGAAGAGTTCTGTAATTTATTCCAACCCCTGAACCGGTGCAAAAATATTTATCTTTCAATCCAGACCTTAATCCAGTCTTGAAACCAAACCTTAATCGGATCCTCCATCCAGAATTTCATCCGATACTCCATCCGGACCTTATTACAGAGAAATTTATGATAACGAAAAAAATTTGAAATAAAATAATACATGCAGCAAGAAATTAGTATGGGTATGAGTTGCAACCGAAAAGGAAGAGGTTAAACATAAGGGACCATCATTCCAGGTATTCAAGGCTAACAAAAAGACCTCAAGGAGTGCCAATGAAGTAACTCTGAAGAACATAACACGAGATTCCTGTAGAAATTAAAATGGTTTTAAAAAGTTCCACAAAGAATAAAGGGGATTTCCTGAGGTGTAGTACATACATAAATTTTCCAATAATTCCTTCGGATTGAGTTGTACTCAGCAACAAGAAAAACGGAATGATGTCTGACCGATAATGAAATACCCAAATGAGTGTGGGATTCCAGCACAGAGGGATGACAGTCAACATACAGAGATAAACCCTAGCAGGTTACACCAAAAACGCAGAGTTATTCATGAATCTATGAAATTTTTTTATGAAGGAAGCTAGGAGAAATTTAATTGCCATACTCAGAGATAAATCAAGGAAATAAAATTTCCAAGAAGGAAACGAAATATGGGTGATTTTAAGTGCCAAACGCAGAGAGTAAACCAGGAATAAAAACACCAGGAAGGAACTAATACAGGGTGAAATTAAAATTTATATCAAGTTGTGAGTCAAGATTTCACCACGAGTTGATTCCAGTTAATCAAATAAACACAAAATCTCCTTAACAACATAACGAAATACAAAAATGAAGTTCTCAACAAAATTGAACATTGCATCTAGATTTCCTTTAAGACATAAATTATCTTTAGAATTGTACAGGACATGGGTAACATAAACATAAATCAAATTTTAGAGCTAAAAAAAGGCTCGCAAGTGTCAACAATTCACTAGATTTTTCCTCACCCAACTCAACGCAAGGCGCTAGGGAATCAATACAAACAATTAACTAGGAAAATGGGTAGCCAGAGATGAACAGGTTAAAGACACCATAATTACAAGAGAGACATTTTTCATACGAAACTTAATCTGGCACCTGATCTGGCCCTTCATCTGACCCTTCATCCAGAACTAAATTTCTGGAAAAAAAATCGAAATTAAAAAAAAAAAATCACAGGCAACAAAAAAAAAAATCTTAACAGATGGACGACAATTTAATACTGAGTTCCTTATTGATGTAGCAATGTATAGGTAGGTTCATCCTTCAATAACCTTGAGGGAGTAATCAAACTCTGATGTAGAGGAAATAAAAGAAAGAAACAACAAAAAAATTGTTGGGTTTTCCAATAGCTGGGAAGCACCCAAAACGACACGCCATTCAGCAACAGGGTTCAACGCACAACCCCACAAACAAAGAGGAGGGAATGGTGCACACTGTAGCACAGGTTTCGAACTTTTCACAAGGGAAAAAAATTTCCAAAAAATACAGAAATGCAATCAAACTGTAATCTCTTCCTACACCATTTTTTTTAAAACATATCAGATTCGGATTTGTACAGTACACGGGAGGGTTCGCCAAGCATCCAAGGAAAGGAACAGAACATATTGTCCCAGCATCGCATCATTGTTGATCTCTCATTCTATGACTATAATTTTTGTATATTATGTTTTGGATTTTTTTTTCAAAATCTTCTATATGCCTCCAAAAAATAAGTCTCCAAAATATAAGAACAAAGAAAAAGAGATAATGGATGAAGGGTGATCACGTATGAAGGAAGAAACTGTAGAGCCTAGAAGACCTATTTTTTTAAACACTTCAATTCATCTAGGATTGGCTAATTTCTCAAATTGATCAAAAGTGTTTTAAACTTTTAAGGATGAATGATACCCTCCTCTACCTATTTTAGTTGATCCAATAGGTGATAAAGAAAATAATGTTAAAGTTTACCTCAACATTAGGAAGTATTGATTACACAATGGAACTGCAAGGCCTACTATATTTCACTACGTAGAAGTAATTCGTTGGATGATAGAACATGCCATATTGGAAGAGAGAAAAATTGTAAATGGTAACAGACGATGTATAACCTTGTTTCAACCCAATTAACTCCAACGATACTATAAATTTGTTGAATGTGAAGTCCAAATGACCTATGAATGGGTAGAAAGGTTAAGGAATGATTGCAACAAAGTCTTAGAGAAATTATGGATCAAAGGAAAAAAATTCAAGTCAAGAGCCACATGTATTTATCTATCTACCAACTTGAGGGAACCATACATATATGATGTAGCTTTCATTAGAAAAATGTATGGAGAGAAAGGATCTCAACATTTTAAGGTCTCTTAGGTGCCATTGTTGCATGTGATTATGAAAAAAGGATTAATGTTTAAATCGATATATTTTTTCTCATAATTTTATGAAGGATTTATCGAAGGTCAGGTTTTGTGATATTGACTCTCCCCCTGAGTTTTAAATGTCATCTTATATCCTGGGTATCATGGGTATGGGTTGGTGTTGGACTCCTGCAAAAGAACTTGTGCAGGTTTATTGTTAGAATTTATGGAAGCATAAATACATCATACATTTTACTCAGATCTGTGATCATTTATTTTCTTATTTATATGAAATCATCTTCTATAAAGAAGCACCCAGATTAACTAATGAAGTTATGGATGCATTGAGTAATATAAGAGTTTGGTATGTAGATTAGTATTCAACATATATCAAGAGATTGGTATGTAGATGAGCATTCAACATATATTATATACCAGGAGATTGGTATGTAGATTGAGTATCCATTACTTTTTTATTTCTCTTGACTAGGAACTTAGTTTAGATTTTGCATTTTCATATTTCATATTCATCTCTAGAAGTTATTTTTTTCTTTTAAAATTATTCATTTCATCAATCAATATTGAAAACCAATCTAGAATTCAAAGAGTTCCTTATTACAAATGGCGGTAAGTCTAATTGGGACTTTTCTTCGAGGTGAACTCCTAGAGTTAACAAAATACATTCATGTTGAGACCAATGTTGTCATTGATGTCAAAGTGCACAATCATAGTGCATAGTTGTGAAAGTGCGCAGTTATAAAAGTAAGACACCAGGCAGACGTCAAAGCATATAGCTGGTGTTGTCATTGATGTAAAAGTGCATAGTCATAGTCATAGTGAGTAGTTGTGAAAGTGCACAGTTAGAAAAGTACGACACCAGGAATACATCAAAGCATGCAATTGGTGTTGTCATTGATGTCAAAGTGCATAGCCATAGTCATAGTGCGCGGTTATAAAGGTGAGACACCAGGCAAACATCGAAGAGTGCAGTTGTGAGTAGACTGTGTTTTCATTGATATCAACAGGAAAATATAGAGCCCCTGCATGAGATAGAGTACATAAAAGAGAAGAGGAGATAGAGTTTCAAATGTAATGTACATGACCTATAAATTTTATGGCGCACAAGAAGTAGAAGTGTGAAAAAATGGATTGCACGAAATGAATTGCATTGTTTTTTATTGCACATATAGTATGGTGCACAAGCAGTAGAAGTGTGACAGCGTGACAATGGATAGTACGACAATGCAACAATGTGACAGTGGACAAAGAGACAATTTGAAAGTGTGACAGTGTGAAAGTGTGATGGTGTGACACTATGACAATGTGACATTGCGACTGTGTGACAATGCAACAATGAGCAGTATAGAACTAAGCAATATGACAGTGTGACAGTGTGAAATTGTGATGGTGTGACAATGCGATAGTGTGACAGTGTGACTGTGAGCAATATGGAACTGAGTAGTATGGAACTGGGCAATATGGAACTAAGTCGTATGGAACTAAGCAGTATGGAACTGAGCAGTATGGATTTGAGCAGTATGGACTAAGCAGTATGGAACTTAGCAATATGGAACTTAGCAGTAAAAAACTGAGTAGTATGGAACTAAGCAGTATGGATTGAGCATTATGAAATGCATGGTATGAACTATGTGGTATAAACTACACGAAATGGACCGTGACATAATGGACTATGACGTAAATTTATCCGTTTGATTTTTTCCATTTGATTTAGTCAAAGAATATCCAAAATTGAAATGTGTCCACATATAATTAACCAAATTTTTATGTGATCAAAGTTTTTCCACAATATATGTAACATCCTGCTCTTGCACGCACCTGATGTGACTTATTATTTGAGGACACTTGCATGCAAGTGATATGGTTCATTATATTATTGACTTCTTCACTTATGGATTATGATGATGAGACTATGGATTATGATGTTATATTATGTTATTTATGTATAGACAAATGCTATTGACTAGTTTCTCCTAAGTGTGTAGGACTCTTGAAAGATTGAGGATGTCGATGGCATCGATGGACCTCCTTGGAATCTGGATCGAGTCAGGGAGTGGACTGTATATGATTTGAGTATTTCTATTATTTCATATGTAACATATGACAGGGTATATTATGATATTGTTTATGGATCACTGACATGTTTCATTGATGGATGTAGGTTGGAGATTTCTTGCTAATCAAACTCACATTTGGAGTAAAGGGGTCATGCATGACAACCAGAGATATGGAGGGAGAGGTGTGGTAGTATCCTTGCCACAACCTACTAGCACTCTCGTCATGGCTCAAATTGTAGGTTAACGATTACCTAGTTTGAGAGATCCACGATGTCGTGAGGGAAAACTGAGGTAGTCTCTCACAAAGATTCTAAGGGATGTGCAACAAGGCAGGGTTATTATTCCTTAGAGACCCTTAGTCTCCCACAAGGTCTCCCAATAGAGTATTGACTCCAAGGGTTGGACGTCTACCAAAGTCAATCAAAAGGTGAGTGGCACCCTTGGAGCACGTAGTGCATCTTGAAGGGCACATCACATAAATGAAACATGAATAAAGGCGAGTGTCACCCTTGGAGAATGTAGTGTGTCTTGAAGGTCACATCACGATGTTTAAACACAGGTGAGTCAATGAACCTAGGTGCCTAGAAAACAATATCTTACCTTGACATGGTCAACCTTAAAATAATTATGTATAAGTAAAGTTTATTAATTATAATTTTTCCCTTAAAAATTTGCTAAGCCTAGTTGAAATTAAATCCTAGGTCTAAGTAGGGTATGAGGACTAAAAATCAATTAAGAAATTAATAAAGGGGGGATGAAGAAAAGAANGGGGGGGAATAAATTTAGAATTTAAAGGAGGATTAAATTATCTAAAAATTTAATTGTTGTTTATGTGCAAAACTTGCTAAATTCGACTTAGACAAAAAGGGGAAATTAAATGCAAAAGGAATGTGGAACATGGAAAGGAATCTAGTCTAGAGAACTTTCCTAAAATGAACTCAACTAAGCTTTAAGAAAGGTGTCAGTCATTAAGTAAAATTGAGGGAATAAAGGGACAACAAGTAGCGTTATTAGGAACGCTTTTAGGTGGGTGATGGAAATTGGAAATTTAATTTAATTAATTAAAGAATTTCTGGTGCAACTAAGGGATTGGGTGACAAGTGTACGAGGGAGAATATTTCCTAATAAGCTTTTAATAAAACTAATTTAATGTGAAAATGGAAAGGTCACTAAGAGGAACTCTATAAAATAAATGGCAGAGGAGGGAAATGGGGGACAACTGGCAAGCATAAGGTTATGCTGTTGGATTTTTCTTGACTGGTTTTTCTTGTGGGAGTTGGGATACCCAGGTCGAATAGAGAGTGGTAGCTCAACCTTGCGAGGCGAGATGGGAGATACATTTCTCTGGTTTGTGTGCGTGGCTCCTTTGCGGCTCAAGGGGATCAAGGGGAATAAGAGTACCCCTAGCATTGGCTGGGAGGTACCGATGAAGTCTCAACGATTAGGAAGTGGGAGGAAGGAAGGAGCGCCATTGTTGGAGGACATCTTTAGATTTCATCTTTGATTCTTCTTCGTCGTTACGGTATTCTTATTGAGATTTGCAATTCTATTAAGATTAAATTGTATAATGTAGTTTCATAAATTCTCCATAAAACTGTGCTTGTAATTCTAAATTTCAATTGGGAAAGATCCTTGAAGGTTTCTATAAAATATAGAAATGATTAAACGTTGCTAGTAGAGATGTATAAGTATACCGAATGGAAATCTATTGGTCGCTTCCAGTGATATGCTTATCAGAATTTTAAATTTAATTATCATTTGTATAATATGTGATTGTTGTAGTGAAGGGGCTCTTGTATGATATTAAGTAGATTGGTTGTTATATACATCAGTTGGGAAAAATCCCTTTTTGAAAGAAGTAAACTTATGTTCTTGGTTGATTGCGACGTTTTGTTTCTTTTGTGAAATTTTTGCAAACTCCCTGCTAAGACCCAACCATCATGATTAACGCACAGCTACACACTAACATTTTTCCACGCAATGCTGAATTTTTACCTATCAAAATATTTTCACTGTGCATCGTATATTTTTAGTGCGTCCTCCTGCACACACTCATTTTTATGTGCATCAATTCCTTGTGAATTTCGCTGCAGAAATTGGGGGTTTTGCTTAACGTTTTCCCCAATTTACCATAGACATTCTACAACTATGAAATTTGCTTAATTTCACCTCGATAACACCAGTTCAACTTATGCAACAACAAATCATTGTAGGTTGACATTTCTGGAACGAATTTATCCAAAATCAAGTCACGAATTGAGAATTTTAATTACTAATTTCGCTCCAACTGTTATGGCTTCTCTGTAACTTCAAATTAGACCCATTCAAGATTTGAATTTGCTATAACAGATATTAAATCGGGAATATTTCATCACTTGGCCGAATTTCTCCATTTTCTCATGAATTTAATAACAAAAATTGGGGCTTTTCCCCAATTCTGCCCAGTTGTTGTTACTTTTTACCATGGACTGTCTACAAACTGAAATTTGGCCACTTCGAAATAAATGCTTTGTGACATTTCGCTTCAACTCAATTTGCTCAGCCCATCCAGGATCAGTGTTGAAAACTAAAGCTCTGATACCATATTGTAACGTCCCCGACCATCCATGTTGGGCCACGCTACGCTAGAGAACTCTTTCGGTCTCTCTGTGAAACATACTATAACATACCCAGTATCCAACTGAGCTATGCCACATAAATTTTTCGAACTGCATACAATTAAAATATATACACACAAAGCTCTTGTGGAAACATATATATGCAACGTAAATAGCCAAATACATCTATAAATGCATGGATTCACACTGAAATAACAGTAAACATATACATGCAACATATACAGGAAATACCCATAAAAATAAACACAATTATAACTGCACATATAATAACCCATAAAAATAAGAACGTAAATAGCAATGCAACATACAAATTTATCACACAATTGGCACTTATCTTGATAAGAATGTCACCAACTACGTCTAGACCTTCCATGAACCTCCCAGCCTTAGACCACATTATTCATCATTCTCAACAGTGAGTCACCCCCGATCTGGGACTAAAATCCACCTGGGTAAAGGGATTCCTAACTAGGCTAAAGGCTCATAGACAACAGGGAAGACTTTGTCTCAGGTGCCAACTCAAACTAACAACCTACAGTCTGTCATTCCCCACATGCCTGTCCCACCCTAGGAAATGTGCCCCTTTTGTGCTCAACATTCCTTCGACTACCCCACTTCCTTTCCGGGCTTCAGCAACAGGCCGGACAAGAAGTCTCATAACACTATAGCTACAGTTAAACCTTCAAGAAATCAATTCCCAATAATTCTCTCACCAGAGAGAAATTGCTCATAGACCTGGCAACCTGCCTCTTCAATATCCTATGGGCCTGACAACCTGCTTCTTTAGTCCACCTCCCAAGCTAACCAACTACACGAACAGAAAAAATGGCTATGGATACAAGTTTAGGTACAGTCATGTAGATACGAAATATAGCTCAATGGGTGTGTGCATGCTCATGGATGATTGACTGGATGACTGAATGATGGAAGGAATGATGGGAAGAATGATGGAAAAGATGATAGGAAATGAACTAAGTCCCAACAATATGTATGCATGTCCCCAACTTTACACTTGTCATGTTGGGAGCTACTTTGGCCCACTTGTCCCCAACTTTGGAACTTAGGATAAAATAATTATCCATACTTTATGCTTTAAGAAATATTAATTTAATATTCATTTTTGGCTTAATCTCCCTAGCTTATCTACTTTCCTTAAATTTTATCCCTCCCTTTCCCTAACTAGTGGATTTTAGTCCCCCATCTCTTCTATTGTGGTCAGTCTGCGCACAACGATGTATTTTATATTAATTATGAGACATATACAAAAATAGGCGCACTGGCCTTTAACATCTAGGCTCTTTGGCCTAATCAAACCATAAGCATCCTAGCTTATAATAACTGGCTCACCGGCCTATAAAATGCAGCATATACACAAAAGGCTCCCTAGCCTCAAAATCGCACACACTCAAGTTATTGGGCGCGGTATCCAGGAATTTGCACACTTCATCATTTTACTGTGAAGTACAAGCGCATATTATGCCATGAAATGTGCACACAAAATGATATCAAATAGCTCACCATCTTAAGTAAATTTTCATTTACATTTACAACTAGTTTCATCCTAGGGATATTACAATCCCCTCCCCTTATTTATGGACTGTCCTCAGTGCATCATGTACCCATATACAACAAAATTTCAAAGATCCTCAAAAAGATGCGGGTATTCTGCCCGCATTGCATCCTCATTCTCCCAAGTAGCGTCCTCATGACCATACCAGGTCCATTGGACATTTACAAGCCCGATGGCTCGATTCCGAAGCTGTTTGATTTTACGGTCCAGAATGTGTACCGGATGCACTTGAAAAGCACCTTCTTGCTCCACCTGAATCACATTCCAATCAATAACATGATTAGCATCAGGTATATATTTCTTGAGTAATGATACATGGGATACGTTATGAATAGACATAGATGCAGGAAATGCAATCATAGAAGCTACTGGACCAATCCTCTCTAGGATTTCAAATGGCCCACAATAGCGAGCTGCCAACTTTGAAAAATTTCCCAACTTCATGGAACTTCTGTTGGATTTCAATTTCAAGAATACATGATCACCCACTTTAAATTCCCTATGAGTTATGCCCTTATCAGCATAACTTTTCTGCCTGTCTTGGGAAGCCTTTAAATTTTGTTTTATTTTTATCATTTGCTCCTCCATTTCCCTGAGCAAATCTAGCCCAACCACTGCTTTCTCTGCTAGGTTATCCCAGCTTACTGGTGTGTTGCAATTTCTACCATAAAGTGCCTCAAATGGGATCATCTTTAGATATGCTTGGTACCCATTGTTATAAGAAAAATCTACCAAGTGTAGGTAGTCTTCCCATTTTGATGGTTTATCCATCACATACATCCTCAACATATCTTCAATTACTTGATTCACCCTCTTTGTTTTCCCATCTGATTATGGATGATAAGCTATACTAAAATTCAAATTTGTTCCAATTCAATTAAATAATCCTTTCCAAAATTTTGAGGTAAATTTTGAATCTCTGTCAAACACAATTTTCTTGGGTATGCCATGTAATCTAGCAAATTCCTTCATATAAACATCAGCGATGTTGGCTGCCTTGTGAGTGAGCTTAACTGGAACAAAATGGGCAACTTTAGTAAGCGTATCCACCAGTACCATGATAGAATCATGTTGCTTGTTTGTTCTAGGAAGTTTGGTGATGAAATCCATTGTTACAACTTCCCATTTCCACTCAGAAATGGGTAATGGTTGTATCAAACCAGTTGGGTGTCCATGCTCAGCCTTTACTTTTTTACATTCCAAACATCTGGCAATAAAATCAACAACCTCTTTCTTCATGCCTGGCCAATAATATTGGCTCTTGATAGTTGCAATAGTTTTTTGATATCCTGGGTGCCCAACATAAGGCACATTATGCATTTCTCTCAATATCAGGTTTTTCAATTCCTGAGAATTTGGTACATAAATTGTTCCCCTTTACATGATAATTTCATCATTATCTAGCTTGTATTCCTCAATTTTCTACTGAAAAATACTTTGTTGTAATTTTTCCACTAATTCCTTATATTGCAAATCTGATTTGGTAGCCTATGTAATTATGTCTTTCAAATATGATTGGTACATGCTAATGGTTGTAGCATGCAATTCATGTACTCTTTTGTTGAGTGCATCAGCCACTTTGTTCTTTTTTCCCTTAATATGCTTTATATCAAAGTCATATTCACTTAGAAATTCTAATCATCTGGTTTTCCTACCATTTAGAGTTGGTTGATCAAATAAATATTTCATACCATTATGGTCTATTCTTAGCTCAAACCTTTTCCCCATGAGGTAGTGTCTCCATTTCCTGAAGGCATGCACTATGGCTTCCAACTCCAAATCATGAGTGGCATAGTTTCTTTCATTCTCCTTCAACTTCCTTTATTCATAACATATAACAAACCCATTTTGACTGAGGACTACACCAAGCCCATCTTTCCATGCATCTATGCATACAATGAAGTCTTCATTTGGGTCTGCAATCCTTAGTATTGGATCATTTGTTAATAATTGTTTCAAGTGTTGGAAACTCTTTTCACAATCAAATGTCCATTGAAACTTCACACCCTTCTTTTGTAAGGAAGTGATTGGGTGTGAAATCTTTGATAATCCTTCAATAAATCTCCTATAGTAGATTGCAAGGCCCATAAATGATCTTACTTATGTCACATTATTTGGCATTGACCATTCTCTAATGGCTTCTATCTTCTCAGGATCCACTGCTATCCCATCCTTTGAAATGATATGCCCCAAATAATGAATTTACTTCTGATAAAATGAGCACTTGCTCAACTTGGCATACAATTGATGCTCCCTTAATACTTGCAACACCATCCTCAAATGATGTTCATTCTCTTCTTCTGGCTTGGAATATATAATAATGTCATCCAAAAAGACAATGACAAACTTGTCTAAATATTCTCGAAAAACACCATTCTTTAAGCACATGAAAACAACTGGTGCATTTGACAACCCAAATGGCACCACTGTGAACTCATAATGACCATATCTTGTCCTTAATGAGGTCTTGCTGATATCTTCCTCTTTAATCCTTACTTGATGGTATCCTGACCTGAGATCTATCTTTGAAAATATCTTTTCATCCTTCAATTGATCAAAAATATCATCAATCCTTGGCAGAGGATACTTGTTCTTAACAATCTCTTTATTCAACTATCTGAAATCAATGCACAATATTAATGTTCCATATTTCTTCTTCAAAAAAAAGACTGGGGCACCCCAAGGTGACACACTTGGGCGTATACACCCCTTCTTCAAAATCTCTTCAAGTTGCATTTGCAACTCCTTCAACTCTGGTGTACTCATTCTGTAAGGAGTCTTTGACACTGGAGTTGCTCCAGGCATTAAATTTATAGAGAAATCAATATCTCTCTTTGGGGGTAGTCCTGGTACCTCCTTGAACACATCTTCAAAATTTTCCAAGACTGCATAATATTCCAAATTTGGAACCTTATCTCTAGGTGTCTCTTCTATATGTGTTGCAAATATTTGACACCCTTTTTTGTAACATTTCTTCAGCTGCAATGCTGAAATTTCTTGGATGGTTACTACCCTAGAAATTCCATGCACCTTCCTTAGGGTCCCTTCCTCATCCAAGCAAGTAAAGGACTTGTTATGAAAATCTAGTATGGCATGATGTTGGTCCAATCATTCCATCCCAATTAGACAGTCATAGGAATCTAAAGGCAAGATGTTCAAATCTACCCTGGTGTTCAGTGCATTCATGTCCATAAGACATGAATTAACCACCTCATTAACTTTTCTTTTGTCTCCTGTAGCCATCTGCACCAACCAAGATTTCCCATGCTTTCTTCTTTGCAAATGCAAACTTTCCACCATCTTAGGATCTATATAACTATGACTAGCTCCTAAATCAATTAAAATAGAAATGGTTTGGTTGTTGATCATACCTTCCACTTCAATCATATGTGACTGATACTCTTCTTGCTTGTTGTCTAGCGCTGCATAGATCCATGGTACATTTATGCCCATGTCCTCCACTGTTTCATCTTGTTGTACATTGTGAACAATTCTCACTTTTTCACCTCTGTGAGGACAATCTCTGAACATGTGATCTCCTTTACAACCCCAACATTGAATAGGTGGTTGCCTTGGCCTTTGACCCCTTGTTTCAATCGCTCTAGGATCTCTAGGATTTTTTTGTCCCTGTGGATTATTTCTGAAGAATGGTGGCTTAGATCCCTTCTTCCTCTGATCCACCTTGAATTTATTTTTGTCTTCCCAATCTTTTTGGAAAGTTGGCCTTTCTTTCTGCTAATCATATAGGCATTTAGCTCTCCTTATGGTCTCATCCAATGTCTTGGGATCATCATAT
This sequence comes from Picea engelmannii, assembly GCA_009831015.1. Lineage (NCBI taxonomy): Eukaryota > Viridiplantae > Streptophyta > Pinopsida > Pinales > Pinaceae > Picea > Picea engelmannii. The sequence goes on from ML784362.1 coordinate 524,968, forward strand.
TGTATTTTTTCACTGATGAAGGATGGCAATCCACTCAAATACCTTTGAATCTTAACTATCTCATCCTTGATAAAAAGATACATACTTCAGCAATTCTAGAAACCTTCTTTCATATTCATCTATTGTCATACTCCCAAGCTTGAGTTCAAATAACTCTTTCATTTTCTTGTCATAGTATCTCTTAGTCAAGTATTTCTTCTCAAAATACTTCTTGAATTCCTTCCAAGTAACACTTTTCTCTTTAATGTGTTGCACCTACACAAGTTGATCCCACCACATGTATGCCTTTCCCTTGAGTTGATAGATAGCAATTCTACCTTCTGCATGAGAAGAATAATTATGAAATTGAAAATAATTTATCATGCCCAACAACCATGTCTTTGCATATTCATCCTTCTTGTGCTCACCATTAAATGTAGGAGGTTTGATTTTGTTCATTTCTCCTTGTAGCTCATCCACCCCAGACCCCTTATGCTTCCTGATAGGGGATGGACTCGATATGTTGTGTGCTCTCTTATTGGAATGCATCGGGGAGTGGTGGTGATGTCTGCTAACACTTATGGTTCTTCTTTTCTCATCAGGAGACATGTGACTTCCATATTTGCTTGAGCCACTCTCCTTGTCCAATTTCTTTTCTATTTGGTTCAAGCTCTGCATTAACTTCATTTTGAAGTCATCTTGTTGCTCCTTGGCTTTCATAAGCCTTTAATTGTCAGCTTTATGAATTTGGACATCCTTCTGCAAATTTTTAATGGTCTCTTCCATAATCATGTTTTCATTCCTTTCATCTCCATGTCCATTGGAGTTTGTTCCTTCAATGCCCAAATGGACATCCATCCCTCTAATATCATCCTCATGATTGTAAGTCCCTTTTTCCTCTTCCACTACTCTGGACTCTATGTTGATCTTGTACTGATCTAATTGTTGTTGACTCTGCAAAATGTGCATCCAACAAAACTTTGTCAAGCTAAATGTTTCAACAATTTCATGAAAATATGAACCATTCTAGTTCAATAATATTTATCAGAGTTATTTCTTCTGATTTCCTGGAAAATGGAATTCCTCAATCAAATTTTTGGGTGGATATTTATATTCCACTATCCAATACCTTTCCAACACTTGCTCCCATGCTCAATTCTTAGTCTCGAGCAAAATGTTATGGCTATTTTAAAAAATTCCCATTAATTTTTCTGTTCATTTTTCAACTTGGCGCAACTTTGCGCTGTAAATATGCATTTTTGCACCTACTCCCTTAGATGTTTTGTAGGATATAAATTGGGTTTCCTCATATACATCTTATGGACATTCTGTCTCATTTCACCTCATTCTGGGTTTTGGGCTGCTAATTACAGCCTACTGAAATTCAAGACCAAAATACCATATTGTAATTGATATGATACAGGTACCTTATTTTCCATATTAAACACTTTTAACATGCCCAGAAATTTAATTGAACTTTGGGACTATATTCTATGTCTCAATATATTTCCATTGACTTCTCTGACACCTCAATCTGATTTCGGAGCAGAAAGTTATGGCTCTTTGAAGTTAGTTGGGTCTCAAAATTTACCCTTCACTGTTTGTGTTGTAACTTTATCATAAAATATCCATTTGACGAACAATTTACACCATTAGAAAGATCTCTCCGAGATCTTTTATTTGAGATTCCTAAAAATTCTCTTAAGGGCCTCAAAAATGTGCTGCAAAAAGATGGCGTTCAAATGATATAAAACATCACAAAAAATCATTAGTTTTCTGTTGTTGTTCACCCTTCAAACAACTTCGCGCGCACAAATTTCAACCTGTACAACGATATTTACCATGCGCAACAACATCACAAGGTAAATTGTGCTTCGCACACCTATAACCACTGTGCATCACTTCTTTGTTGCGCCAATAACTACGCACTACTTTTGTATCGCGCGCCAATATTCACCGCACACAGTTTTGGTTCTTGCACTATTACCTATTGCGCACAGTTTTTGTATCGCGCGATGATATTTCATGCACATTGTACTCTACGCGTTGCACCATGCAAAATTTTAGTACGTCTCCATCATGCACCAAAACTCTGTGCGCACCACTAACTAAACTGTTGCGCGACAACATATACCCACATTGCGGGCACACCAACAAAACTCCTCTACGCTTTGCCAAAATTGTGCACACCACACGCGTCATTATTATGTGTGTGAACACCATGCAATGTTAAATTTATCACGTGGTCCTATACACCAACATTTTTTCGTGCGGGACTGAAATTTAGCGCGCACATCTGCACACTAACATTTTTCTGCATAGCACCAAAATTTAGCGCACGCACCTGCACACTAACATTTTTCCACGCAGTGCTGAATTTTTACCTATCACAAGCTTTTCACTGTGCATCGTGTATTTTTAGTGCGCCCTCCTCCACACACTCATTTTTATGCGCATCATTCCTTGTGAATTCCGCTGCAAAAATTGGGTCTTTTGCTTAATGTTTTCCCCAATTTACCATAGACATTTTGCAACTATGAAATTCATTCAATTTCACCCCGATAACACCAGTTCAACTTATGCAACAACAAATATTTTTGTAGGTTGACATTTCTGGAACGAATTTATCCAAAATCAAGTCATGAATTGAGAATTTTAATTACTAATTTCACTCCAACTGTTATGGCTTCTTTGTAACTTCAAGTTCGACCCATTCAAGATCTGATTTTGCTAGAACATATATTAAATTGGGAATATATCATCACTTGGCCGAATTTCTCCATTTCCTCATGAATTTAACAACAGAAATTGGGGATTTTCCCCAATTTCACCCAGTTGTTGTTACTTTTCACCATGGACGCTCTACAAACTGAAATTTGGCCACTTCGAAATAAATCCTTTGTCACATTTCTCTTCAACTCAACTTTCTTGACCCATCCAGGCTCAGTGTTGAAAACTGAAGCTTTGATACCATATTGTAACATCCCCGTCCATCCATGAACCACGCTACGCCAAAGAACTCTTTCGTTCTCTCTGTGGAACATATTGTAACATACCCAGTATCCAACTGAGCTATGCCACATAAATTTTTTGAACTTCATGCAATTAAAATATATACACATGGAACTCTTGCAGAAACATATATATATAACATAAACAGCCAAATACATCTGTAAATGCATGGATTCACATTGAAATAACAGTAAAAATATACATGCAACATATACAAGAAATACCCATAAAAATAAACACAATTATAACCGCACATATAATAACCCATAAAAATAAGCACGTAAATAACAATGCAACATATAAATTTATCACACAATTGGCACTTATATTGGTAAGAATGTCACCAACTGTGTGCCCCTTCTCTGCCCAACATTCCCACATGCATGTCCCACCCCAGGAAGTGTGCCCCTTCTCTGCTCAACATTCCTTCGGCTACCCCACTTCCTTTCTGGGCTTCAGCAACAAGTCGGACAGGAAGTCTCAGAACACTGTAGTTATAGTTCATCACCTTCAGGAAATCAATTCCCAGCAATTCTCTCACTAGAGAGAAATTGCTCATGGACCTGACAATCTGCCTCTTCAATATTGCACAGGCCTGACAACCCTCTTCTTCAGTCCATATCCCAAGCTAACCAGCGATACGAATAGAAAAAATGGCTATGGATACAGGTTCAGGTACAGTCATGCATATACGAAATATAGTTCAATGGGTGTGTGCATGCTCATGGATGATTGAATGGATGACTGAATGATGGAAGGAATGATGGAAAAGATGATAGGAAATGAACTAAGTCCCAACAATATGTATGCATGTCCCTAACTTGACACTTGTCATGTTGGGAGCTACTTTGGCCCACCTGTCCCCAACTTTGAAACTTAGGATAAAATAATTATCCATACTTTATGCTTTAAGAAATATTAATATAATATTCCTTTTTGGATTAATCTCCCAAGATTAGCCACTTTCCTTAAATTTTATCCCTCCCTTTCCCTAACTAGTGGAGTTTAGTCCCCCATCTCTTTTATCGTGGTCGGTCTGCGCGCAACGATGTATTTTATATTAATTATGAGACATATACAAAAATAGGCGCACTGGCCTTTAACATCTAGGCTCTCCGACCTAATCAAAACATAAGCATCCTAGCTTATAATAACTGGCTCACCAGCCTATAAAACACAACATATACACAAAAGGCTCCCTAGCCTCAAAATCATGCACACTCAAGTTGTTGCACGCGGTATCCAGGAATGCGGACACTTCATCATTTTACTGTGAAGTACAAGCGCGCACTATGCCATGAAATGTGCATACAAAATGATATCAAACAAATCACCAGCTTAAGTACATTTGCATTTACATTTATAATTGGGTTTGGCCTAGGGATATTACACCAATGGACATATGATGGGTGGTGTCGTAGCAGTATTCCCCCAAGTGAAATCATTTAACCCATGTCTTATGCTTCCCTGCCACATAATTCCTGAGGTATCCTTCAACCCATTTTTTGACTATCTATGTTTGGCCATCTATCTAAGGGTGATAACTGGTACTATGTGTTAGGTTTGTACCTACTAACCTGAAGAGCTCCTGCCAAAATGTGCTCATAAACCTGTTGTGCCTATCAGTCACTATGGTTTTGGGAAAACAATGCAATCTAAAAACTTCTCAGAAGAACAGGTCTGCAACTTGTGTTGCACTGTAATTTGTGGCAATGGAAAAAAGTGTGCAAACTTAGTCAACCTGTCCACTACCACAAAAATGTAGTCTTTTCCCGGAGCCTTCGGAAACCCTATGATAAAATCCATAGATATGATATCCCATTTGTGCTTCAGAATGGGAAGTGGTTGTAGTAATCCTGTTGGGTGAGTGTGTTCATCTTTGTTGGCCTGGAAAGTGTTGCAGTCCTTGGTGTGGCTCATCATGTATTCTTTCAAACCCTTCCAAGCAAACCTCTCTCGAACATGTATGTATGTCTTGATGAACCCTTGATTCCCTACTATTGGTGAATCATGGCATGCTTGTAGCACCTTGGCCCTAAAGGTTGATTCGGGGACCAAAAAAAATTGACCCTTGTAGTATATGATATCATCCATGATCCTGAATTTTTCATTTTGTACATGTCCATCCATCACTTCACATGCAAATTTGTTTTTTGAATATTCCACCAATAGGTGGGCCTTCCAATCCACTGAGATATTGGTCATGGAATAAACTGATGGTCTTCTGGATAAGACATCTGCTACCACATTATTCTTTCCTTTGTCAAATTCTATGTCAAAGTCATAAGCATGGATTTTTCTCACCCACTTTTGTTGCCTCTCATTCAAGTCCTTCTGATCTTGGAAGTATTTGAGGCTATTGTGATCTGTCCTCACAATGAATTTTTCCCCAACCAAATGTTGCCTGATTTTAGCTAATGCATGCATGATGGCTAGCATTTCTTTGTCATCGATGGTGTAGAGGAGCTCAGGACCTCTCAATTTTCATCTTTCATAGACAATAGGATGTTTATTATGTATAAGCATTGTTCCAATGCCTTCCCCTGAGGCATCACACTCTACTGTGAAGGGTTGTGCGAAATTTGGTAGGGCCAATACTGGAAATGTACTCATCACTTTCTTCATTTTTTCAAAGGTTGACTATGCTTCTGGACTCCAGTTGAATGCCCCCATTTTGGTTAAATCGGTCAGAGGTGCACAAAGTTGAGAGAAACCTTTGACAAACCTCCTGTAATAGCAACAGATGCCCAAAACTGCCTTCAACTTTGTGAGTGTCCTAGGTGTGGTCCAGTCAAGTATAGCTTGTATTTTTTCTTGGTGTACATGTACCCCCTTCACTTTAATGATGTGTCCTAGATAAAGGACTTTCGTCATTCCAAATTCACATTTGGATTCCTTAGCATATAAGGATTGCTCTTCCATGATAGCCAAAATCTGCTTCACATGTTGAAGGTGTTCCTCCCAAGTTTTTCTATAGATCAATAAATCATCAAATAAGACCAATAGGACTTCCTTAGTTTCTTGTTGAACAAATGATTCATGCAATAATGGAAGGTGGATGGCGTATTAGTCATCCCAAAAGGAATGATCAAAAACAAAAAGGGGAAAAGGATGTGGCTATCCCTCAACAAAGGAACCCATAAATGAGACAATACGAGCCCGTGTATGTCATGAAACCCCGTACCTAGAAATATAACCCCATACACATCACATTCACTACATAATTTAGAAAGGATTATCCTTGGGAACATCCCCTACTTGAGGAATTGGTTCACCCAATAGGGCATTATGACACCCCTCCCATATCTAAATTTGGAAAATTTCATAGGGCCTTTGAGCACTTGTTTGATTTGAAAGGGTATATTTTATGCACATGTTTAGATCATTCTTGTATTAGATATGGATTATGTTGGAGCATACATGTTTGGGAGAATAGTGCAGCAAACGAGGCAGATTAGACCGAGAAGGAGAGCACGCCGTATTTTGAGGAAAATCAACGCTCGTGATGGGATTTGCGGAAATCTGGCACAGATGTGGACAAACCTAGCTATTGGGTTCATGTTTTGATTATTTTATTGCGATGATCAAATCATTTTTGCATCAATATTACATATGTTATGCTTCATGTTAGCCATTTTGAAAGATTCTCAAAGCTCTATATATCAATTCACCATGAATTCGCACCGGGTATCTATAATTATCATTTTTGCAATGATTTTGTGATCAATAAATCTCAATTTGATGTTTATGAAGATCTAACGTTATGGTTTGCTTGAAACAGGTCGGAATTTTGATTTGATCCTCCATCCGGACCTTCATCCGGCACTATTATAGGAAGCAGACTTCAATCTTTATTTGTGAGAGGATAAAGTGGAATCAGAAAAATCTGGCACATGGGTTTTGTGTGTAATATTCCCAATTAGGTCCCAAATAGGTTGTTTCCTAAAATTGTGGATGGATTGAGAGCAGTTTGTGGTTTTTGATTCGGCATCTGGCACTCAGAGCGTAGAGGAGTTGGCGGTTAGCACATTGGCGGCCTTTGGTGGATGAACCGGTGATCTGGGTTTTGTGGCCTCCAATTACAAAACTTGACACACCTCGGATTGGGTAGTTTTAGTGATCGTTGAGTGGCTCACAAAATTTCTAGAAGATGTTGTTGTTAGAATTCATTTAATGAGTTTATTGTTTTTAGAGGAGGTCAACCCTTCCAGTGGTCAACCTCTCAAGCTGTGTAATAACCTATAAATACTATTGCTTGTGACATGAACCAGGGGAGAATATTTTTTGTTGTTTAATACAGACATCATCTTTGATTTTATTCCATACTCTGTTTTCATGATTAATGACAGTATTGCATTGATTTATCACTTGCGTTTCATGTTGGAGTGTAGCCACAACCTGTTGGGGGGCCCACCAGTGGTCTGGTTGACTCTGCATATCAATATTGCTTGATTGAACTGTGTATATCATAGAAGGATGTCCACGGTTATGTGTTGTTTGCAATCTGTAGGAGTTGTTTCATTTGTTTCATTTGTTAATTTTGCTTCAGCATGATACGATAAAAAATGGATTTTGAGTTATGCTTTTTAATAGCATCTTAGTTATAATTTTGGGTTATGATCTTCAATGGTAGCTTAGTTAATTTTAAGTTATGATTTTTATACGAAGTATTTTCAATGATTATTTTAGTTATGAATTTGAATTAGGATTTCTAATTAGTGTTAGTTATGGGTTTGTAGATTCACTTAAATTAGTAATTTTGAACAAAGTATTTCCCAGTATTAGAGTGAATGATTGATGTTTACTTGATGTTTACTTGAATTTTCATTAGTAGTTAGATGTCATTGGGATGTGAGTTATTGTTTTTCTTGCTTTTAGTTAGGTAGATGAGTGTTCATTCATGCAAGATAGAAATAATTGTGAGTTTTTTCTTTAAGAATGGAGTTTACTTGTAAAGATCATTTTGACAAATTATTTGCTTATTTGCTTACTTGTAATTTGCTTATTTAGAGGTGATTAAATAGATAGATTAAACAATTTAGAGATAGATTAGTTGTCATTTGCTTATTCAAAGGTAGATTAAATAGATAGATGAAATAGTTCAGAGATAGATTGCTTGTTATTTGCTTATTCATAGATAGATCAAATAGTCCATAGTCTTAGATTGCCTAAAGCTCATTAGTTAAAGGTTTCTTTGCATATTTAGCATAGAATATGTTGTTTAAATAGATTTTAAAAGACATCTTTTTAAAGTAGAATTGTAAATTGAAAGAGTGTTGATCCCTAAGGTAAACTATCTCCTTAGCTAGACAATCTCTCCGTTAGCTTTTCTTCCATTCATAATTGTAGATTACTTTGTAAATTTAAAGTAAAGCTCTTCATTATTTGAGTTTGTTGCCATTATATTAGATTAGTCTAGACTAGGCTAGATTAGAGCTCTATACCTACACATACAGTGCTAGCACCTCGAAGCTTACAATCCCTGGGTTGACAATTTAATGTCGAATTAAATAGCATATATTTCACTCGACACTAGCCATGTTAGGGTTAGGGTTTTGGGATGTATTTTAAGGGTTTTAACCCATTTTTGTAATATAAATAAGGGGTGTGAGGTAGATTAGAAGGCCATCTTTTAGAATTAAATTTGCATATCATTTGGGGAGAACTCTTTTTGGAGAACCTATTTTGGAGTCTTAGTGGATTTGAAGTATGTTTTGAGAGTTGTACAGCTCGGATGAAGTTGAAGTAGTTGAGGTTCAAGTCGCAAGATGTGGATCTTGGTGTGATCCTGGTCCACCTCACTACTCTATATTATAATGTAATGCGTGTAGCTCCTTTTGATGAATAAGAAAAGAAGTAGAAGATCTTTGTGGATATAGCCCCAGGGGAGGTGAACCACGGTAAAACTTTGTGTACAATGTGTTTGAATGCTTTGTTATTTCTGCAATTATGATTGAATGGATATATATATGAATGATTGGTTCTACTTACAGTGCACACTAGAATAGATATGCAGAATAAATGTTATGAATGAATGGATGGATGGATCTAATGAATAATATAATAGAATGCATGGTTAAGTAGAAATAATAAGTAAGAAAGAACAATCCCCAATCCCTTCCGTGACTACCGACACCTACGTCCTGTAGTCACCCATAAACCATCTCGGGTGAGACTGCGTTGTGCACTTTGTGCACGGTGTAATCTTCCGATTTACCAGAAGAGCCGATAGTGATAAGGGTTTTGTTGGAGAATTAAGGTAGAACCTGGGTTAGACCATAATTCCAATAGCTTACTTGGAATGATACTTGTGACTTGTGGACCCTTGGAGGGTGTACTTATTTTTATTTGAAATTCCTTTCCAAGTGAAATCTTGATCATGGAGGAACACGGTTAGTTGGACCTTCATTGGGGCATGAATCCCACAGGTTGGATGATGTGCCCCTTCTCCTTGGAAAAATGGGAAGAGGAACGTTTCCTTTGGAGGCACTTGGACACCATGAGACAATTATTCTCCAACCCCTTTCTCCCAAATGTTGGCCTTGGAAGGCCTAATATGTCACACCTTATGCCCTAGACATCACATGGGCTTAGGGTCTTGATGGGATTTCTCGTGGTTGAGGATGATTTGGCTTGGAGAGAGAGAGAGAGAGAGAGAGAGAGAGACTTGGCACATGCTAGAGCACTTGGTGGCATGATTTATGGCCTTTGGAGGCCCAACGATTTTCATCCTAGGCCAAAATGTCTCTCCTAGAGGCCCTATGTCACCCTTGAGGGCATGGTTTCACCTCAAAAAAGGAATTTTATTTTTGTAATTTTGAATTTTAAGTTGTAAAAAGACAAATGGGTGAGGTCAAACTCTCTAATTTTATGTTGGCTTTTCAAAAATTGGAAAAAATGGTTTTAGGTGACCACATATAAATAGAGGTCACCCCTTTGCCATTTGATCATAACTCGCTTGAGAATTACATACTTGATGGCTGAAATTTTCTCCCTACTTGGGAATTTTTTTCTATCTCTCTCTTGAATGTCATGTGGATGCTATATCTTGTATATTGGAGGAATAACTAAGTTTCTATCTCTTGTTTCTTGTTTCTTTTGCAATTTGGTGGAATATTTTTGGAAAAGAAGGGTTATTTTCATGTTATCTCTTCAAATTGGTAAGGAATTTATGCATATGGTTGTTGTTTCTTCTTGTTTCAAGGTAAATTTTGTCTCAATCATTGGAGGATTGTAAAGGAATACACCCCCCACCAAGATCTATCATTGTTGTCATTGAATAAGCTATTTTGCAAAGGTTTCTATGAGTAAAAGGGCTTACACCCTTGTAGATTTACCTTGCTAGGTTTCACTTTCTCTAGGGAGTAAAAAGGATTACACCCCTAGAGAAGTAGAAAACCATATCTCTTCCACAAGAGACTCCATTAAACCAATTGATAAGGCATTAATTTACTTGCATTGGAGATATAATTTTGTTTCATTGGTATGCGTAAAATATTGAGATATTGCAATTGTCTAAGTTGGAATCAATTCTTCATGCTTTAGGATTCTTTATGCCCTAAGGGCATCTAATTTAGCCAAGTAATTCTCTTTGATGTTAGAAATTAATGCTATAGTCATTAGGGCTGCTGCAAAATCACTTTTTCATCACTTATTGCTCTCTAATCTACCACTGAAATTTTCTTGTAAACCTTGGTAATTGTTCTACTGGTTATTGGCTAATTGTCGAATGGTTTACTTGTTGATTTATGTGGCTATATATTGTTGTGGTAGAAATTTTTAGTTACATACATTTGGCTGTCATAATAACTTGTTGATAACATTTAATAAACATCCCTTACAGTCACCAAAGTCTTGCTTTAAACATTGGAAGTTTGACTAGTCATTGCTAACTTTATTTCTAATATATTGTACTAGATTTTGGATGGCTAAATTTGCAGTTATTAACATATTTTATTTTTGATCTATATATTTCCATATTTCTGCAATTTGGGAAAGCAATTATTATTGTTTTATCCCTATTGGTGTAAGGCTATTGTTTCCATCATTTGTCTTGTTCTGGGCAGGGATAATATTGTTTTGTAGGTACACAATATTTGGAAATAATTTACCATCTACAAGACTCATTATTAAGCATTACCCCTTCTCCAGTATTTACCTATAGGGGTGTTCATCGATCATTCTCCCACTTTCCATCTCAATCCCCCTAGGGTCACCGCGATTCCCCCGTTATGGTGATTTATCATCACTAAAGCAAGGGGAGTGTCTATATAAGGTGAAAGTGGGTAGGTAATATCATAGTTATCTCACCTTTGTGACTTGGTTTGGTATTTTCCCAGACTACAATCTGTGCGATAAAATTTTGGCACCATTGTCGGGGAGGATTTTGAATTCTCTTTTGATCCCTAACGACACTTTTCCCAGCTTTGATCCCAAAACATTTACCCATAGATTTCCTTATGACTCCATTAGAGGGATATTCCATTTCAACTCTTCATGAATTTTCATAAATCTCATCTGGTGACTCCATCATGAAACAAACCCAAAGGAGGGACTACCCTAGCCCTCCACTTGTACCTAATTGTCCTATATATTCACCTAAGCATCCTAAACCTTTGCCTAATCCTCCTAGTCCTCCATCTTCGCCCACCTCTTGTGCTCGTCCACCTTCTCCCATCTCTCCCTCGACTACTCCTTCTACTGTGAATGCATTCTGAGAACCTTGGGTAGAAAACATATACAAGTTGTTGGATATCACAAAGATCCTGGGATCACCCCACAAAATCCCAAAAGGTTTTAAATAATGGCTTCCAACCTTCTCTAGTGATGATCCCACCCTGGTCCTGTTATCACTCCAGGAAACTCTCCTAGGCTGTAAGTCAGAGATGCCTGGTAACTCAATCTTTTTGGGAACTATTTTCTCAATAATGGGTTGGGGTTTTGGATCAAGATGAATATCTAAAACTCTGAGTTATATTCTCAAGACAGTCTTAACTATAATCATGCAACACAAGGCCTTCAAGAGCTATTGTCAGATAGGTTTGAATAACAGGTGGATGAGAAAACTAATCAATCAACTAGAGCATACATAAAACCATATGTATAATGGGTCAACAAACTAGTCAAGGATGCTTGTGATTCTTGCTTAGTAATCAAAAGTAAGATGACAGTTACCAGGATCATTAAACAGAGACAAAAGAACTAATTCCACTCATAAGCATAGACATAGATCAAATAAGGTCTGACAGTAACAAAAGAAAGAAGCTTGATGGCTGATATATTAAAGAAAGTGTCTTGTTACAAAATAGTAGCATGTAGAACTCAAAATCGAACCTCTGGTTCATATTCTACCCTTAGCTTTATAGCTTTACAAAGCAGTTCTGAGATCCTGAAAACAAGGATCAAATATGCTAAAGATAGTAAATCAAAATTTAGTTGCAAAAGATGTGGGATGATCCCCAAAAATGAGGCCAATCCCAGATTTCATGGTCTTCCTCTCTTGTTGAGTGTTGATGTAGTGTAGGATAGCCTCCCAAGGCTAGCTGATGACTCTCCAAGAGAGACAAATTCGAATTTTTTCATGTGATAAAGTGTCCTGATTTTCTGTCTTTGTCAATGATACCAAAAACCTTTGAAACACCTCCTCTTTCCCTTATCCATCAAAGTAACCATTGGATCTGAATTGATAATTCACCACCTGTATATTCCAAAAGGTTTCATCTCATTCTGATTCAAAAAATCCCGATCTGGGCAAAAATTTGAGTGTTCTGGTTATTACAGGCTTTCGGTGGTTAAGAGGGGCAAAATTTCAGCCTCTTAACCACCGAAAGCACTGCTTTTCGGTGGTTAAGAGGGGCAAAATTTCAGCCTCTTAACCACTGAAAGTTGTAGCTTTCAAAAAACAGATCTGCGGCAAATAATTTTCTTGAGAATTGGAACAGCTCGGATTTCTTTTCGATTTAGATGACAAATGGCTCCATAACATCAATTAAACTAGAATTACACTTGGCAACCTTTAGAAACCATGGGATTATGGTTTATGAGTATGCGATTTCATGAGGAAATCATGGGATCATAAAAAAAAACGGTGACTTCGTAAATTGCCAGAAACAGAGGATATCTCAGGTTTTGATGTATCTTCAACATTTAATATAAGAGGCTCCATAATTTCTTTATGATTTGGTTCCACAAAAAGAGTTGCACGACAGTCTCTCAAAGCCCCAGCCATGTCCCCAATACATTCATGAAAAACAGCACGGAGATGTAGAAGATGTACATCAGCTTTGAATGCAATGGCCTTGGAAATCTCTGCAATAGCTTCTTCCTCTTGGTGACTATCCATCAGAACAATTTCACTGTATCTGTATGGATAAACTCTGAATGGATCAAGTAGAGTAACCATCCGCAGGTCAGCCCTTGTCATATCACGATCACAATATTCGGATCTCTTCTCATATGTTGAGGCCTTATTCCACTGTAAAATATGGACGATCATTTGGATGTACATCCTGAGATATGGTATGTTGCATATCCTCGGCGATATTGCCTATCTCATTCACTTCACTGAGAAATTGAAAGTATGCATACGGTACCACACCATCTGAATCGTATGGAGCTGGAAAGAATTGTCGATAACACAAGATGGCTATCATCAAACCTAAAAGACCTCTTGCAAACACATTCTTCCAGTGGTGCCAATAATCATCTACCCGTGAAACGCCAATCAGGGCAGTTGCCAAAAGAAATCAGGTCGAGATCGACCAACTGCATTTTTTATTGAATCAGTGATCACTGCAGTAATTACATGCACGAATTTGAATGGGAAAATACTTATGGTAATATAAAATATAATTCTAAACGCAACAGTCTTGACTAGCAAGAGAAGAAAGAATACAACATTCTATAGACAAATTCAAATTAATGTGATGATCCAGGTGCGCCAAGTCCCATTTTCTGCCCCAGTATTGTCAATTATTCAACCAACTCTAACCCAGTAAGAACCTTTGTTGTCCCAAAAATAATATTCTTTACAGGTTGTTGTCTTTGTGCTAATTCTTGCAGGCTTCCATACTCAATATAATTTTCCTCCCCTATCATGAAAACTATTACCTCCTTGAAAGGGCCCTTTGAGTACGTTCCTATCACAGAACTAGATTTAGGAGCCTGTGGATCAAAGAGAAAATATGCCTCAATATCTGGACTAGGCCTTGCTTCCATCAATGTTTCTACTGTCCTTACCATTGCGATCTACTTGGCACCAGAAAGAAGGCTCTTCATGCCTGTAGTTACTACACTAAGGGACTGCCCATATAATTTCTCTGCTCAGTCAACAATGTTATTTCTTCTTCCAGCACTAGATGATATTAGTGACATATTTAAAGATTTTATCCTCTGCACTTAATGAAAAGCTGAAATATCCACCTCATCCTCCTTTAGTATTAATTCTATGGCTTCAACTTTTGCTACTGGTGTAGTTCCAGAAACAAATAGATATATGATAGCAAGTCGCAGCTTATCCATCTTGTTACCCTTCCTTCTCAAAATAGTTAGCAGTGCATTTTTGTCAATGCTACCCTTTGCCAACATGTCATCCTCTGTAGTGCAGTAGGAATTCAGTGATTTCTCAAAGATATTTACTGGCAGGGTACCACTGTTGACTATGAGATGATGGAGCATTATGATACCATTCGCCACTGTAGTCAGAAGTATTTACATGAGAAGATGAAACAGAATATTCGGGTATGTAAAGAATGTAATAACCAGAAGGATCATAGTAATATTAATAAGGCAAAGGCACGGAGCTCTGAATTAGTTGAGGATTGCATGGGGTATGGCATACAAGAAGACCCTCTAACACACCCTGGAAATTTAGAAACAGATTTTTTGACTCTTTCTATCACTTCAGATTTGAAAACCTAGCAGTGCTAATTTGGGAGATAACATATGGCTCCAGCTAGGATGGAGACCTCCCTGCGAGGTTTCCAAGAACCTAGTAGTTCTAGTAGCCTTTAGCATTGGGCATGGAGTCATCTGGTTGCCTTTGGAATTGGGCATGGAGTTAATTATCCTGTGAAACCAATCTCTGAAAACTCTCAAGCTCTGTGCAACTAGTCTTTGAATACCTTCAAAACCTTCCTTTATTCAATCAATGTTAACTATTATTTCTGCTGCAATCTGGAAATGCTCGGGCAGCGAGATTATTTCCTACTCCTACACTAACCATCTCTGCCATTTGTTAAGTGAATGTTGATTTCCATAGTAGCCATCCAAGCAATTTTAATACTGAAGAAATCTCGTCTTTATCATTGATCAGAAAATGATGTTGAACATGCAACCACAGTGACAAGGAGCTTTTCAGGAAACCATACTTACCTAAAAACATGGGCGAGTTGAAGAAATTTGAAACTTTCAAGCCCTCTGAAAAGTATAACTCCATGAAGGCTACCACTAGATCCTTGAAAAGAAGATAAGAAACATGCTGCTTCTCGGGAAACAGTTGCACATCTATGGTAGCCTCTTGCTCAGCCATGACTGTTCCTCTGCAAGAAGACTGATCATCTTCTTGTCCTCTTGAGATCAACTCGTGATCATCAAAAACTACAATTTCCTTATCAGAATAATGCTCACAAGAGGATAACAAAACAGGATTTCCATCACATGGATTAGGATCAGCTGAGAACATATAATTTATTATGCAATCATCAGTCATCATAAGCTCTTCTTGATTTACAAATTGATCATAAGCTTCACAAGCATACCTGTCTCTAGAATATTCTGCCAATGTTGATGAATTCAGATCTGAATCTGAAATAAGCTCATATGCTTTCGGTTGTTCTAAATTTGCTTCACACTCATTACCTCCCTGCTCAAAATCTGAACCATACTGACATTGTTTTTTCTCATGTGCAAGCAGATTGTCAAAGTCAACCCGCTGTCGGATCCTCCTGGAAGCACGGATATTCTCCTCCACCTCTTGAGCGTCTTCAAACAAGTTCCCTAATGATGAAGACTTCCTTTCTAGCAAGAGAAGGACAAGTTCATTATGATGAGCCATAAGATAGTATACCATGGCAGCAATCTCAGTAGGCCAAATCTCCAATGGGATGTCATAATAAACATGGTAAAACCTTCTATTGAAAACAGGCAAGGCTTCATCCTGTTCTCGTTTCAAAGCATAGAAATTAGTGAGGTAAGAATCTAAAGATTTGTATTCGCCCCAATACTTCAGGAAAGCATTAGAGAACTCAATCCAAGAGCCAATTGAATCAGCTCTCAGACCCTTGAACCATGTAGCAGCATCTTTGATCAAAGATTTCGAAAACATTCTCATGATCACATCTTCATGCGCAATTGAAAAACGATCAACAAAATCCAAAAAGGATTTTGCGTGTCCCTCGGCTAAAGATTGATTCTCTCTGGAAAACAAAGGGAGATATTCATAACAGTCATCAGGATAAGGATGAAGAAGATGGGGTAGATGTAAAGGTTTGAACATCTTCATCCAGATCTTAACTTGAAAAGTTGTGGGCTGATCATGAGAGATGGTAAGTTGTTGATCAGGTTCAGAAATTATGGCCAGAGGGGCTGAGAATTGGACAGGTTTTGAAACAAGTTCAACCTCCTCAAGGTTGTATGAATTCTCAGATTCAGAGGGAATCTGAATGCAGATCTCATCTTTAGGAATAGGCTGAGGTAAAGATATAGAATCTACATCTACAATGCAAGGATGTTGGGTTTCCTCTTCTAAAGACGGATATATACAAGAAGGATGATGATTTTCCAAATATACAAAGCAGAAAATAATCCTCCTTACACGTGAAGGGAAAAGCACGAAAGAGTTGATAAATAAATACAACAGTTCACGAAGCAGACTAATGAACTGGTACCTAGATTTGAAATTTAACTCCTTCATCTTTTTTCAACCAGATCCTCCCCAGTGGAGTCTTTAATCGTGGAGTCGCCAGATAGAAGATTACAACCAAGTAACTGTGTCGTGTTTCCAAGGAAGCTGAGCTTCAATCTCCTCTCCCCGGCAACAACGCCAATTTGTTATCACTCCAGGAAACTCTCCTAGGCTGTAAGTCAGAGATGCCTGGTAACTCAATCTTTTTGGGAACTATTTTCTCAATAATGGGTTGGGGTTTTGGATCAAGATGAATATTTGAAACTCTGAGTTATATTCTCAAGACAGTCTTAACTATAATCATGCAACACAAGGCCTTCAAGAGCTATTGTCAGATAGGTTTAAATAACAGGTGGATGAGAAAACTAATCAATCAACCAGAGCATACATAAAACCATATGTATAATGGGTCAACAAACTAGTCAAGGATGCTTGTGATTCTTGCTTAATAATCAAAAGTAAGATGACAGTTACCAGGATCATTAAACAGAGACAAAATAACTAATTCCACTCATAAGCATAGACATAGATAAAAGAAGGTCTGACAGTAACAAAAGAAAGAAGCTTGTTGGCTGATATATTAAAGAAAGTGTCTTGTTACAAAACAGTAGCATGTAGAACTCAAAATCGAACCTCTGGTTCATATTCTACCCTTATCTTTATAGCTTTACAAAGCAGTTCTGAGATCCTAAAAACAAGGATCAAATATACTAAAGATAGTAAATCAAAATTTAGTTGCAAAAGATGTGGGATGATCCCCAAAAATGAGGTCAATCCCAGATTTCATGGTCTTCCTCTCTTGTTGAGTGCTGATGTAGTGCAGGATAGCCTCCCAAGGCTAGCTGATGACTCTCCAAGAGAGACAAATTCAAATTTGTTCATGTGAGAAAGTGTCCTGATTTTCTATCTTTGTCAATGATACCAAAAACCTTTGAAACACCTCCTCTTTCCATTATCCATCAAAGTAACCATTGGATCTGACTTGATAATTCACCACCTGTATATTCCAAAAGGTTTCATCTCATTCTGATTCGAAAAATCCAGATATGGGCAAAAATTTGAGTGTTTTGGTTATTACAGGCTTTCGGTGGTTAAGAGGGGCGAAATTTCAGCCTCTTAACCACCGAAAGCACTGATTTTCGGTGGTTAAGAGGGGAAAAATTTCAGCCTCTTAACCACTGAAAGCTGTAGCTTTCAAAAAATGGATCTGCGGCAAATAATTTGCTTGAGAATTGGAACAGCTCGGATTTCTTTTCGATTTAGATGACAAATGGCTCCATAACAGCAATTAAACTGGAATTACACTTGGCAACCTTTAGAAACCATGGGATTATGGTTTATGAGTATGCGATTTCATGAGGAAATCATGGGATCATAAAAAAAACGGTGACTTCGTAAATTGCCAGAAACAGAGGATATCTCAGGTTTTGATGTATCTTCAACATTTAATATAGGAGGCTCCATAATTTATTTATGATTTGGTTCCACATAAATAGTTGCACGACAGTCTCTCAAATCCCCAGCCACGTCCCCAATACATTCATGAAAAGCAGCACGGAGATGTAGAAGATGTACGTCATCTTTGAATGCAATGACCTTGGAAAGCTCTGCAATAGCTTCTTCCTCTTGGTGACTATCCATCAGAACAGATGCACGGTATCTGTATGGATAAACTCTGAATGGATAAAGTAGAGTAACCATCTGCAGGTCAGCCCTTGTCATATCACGATCACAATATTCGGATTTCTTCTCATATGCTGAGGCCTTATTCCACTGTAAAATATGGATGATCATTTGGATGTACATCCTGAGATATGGTATGCTGCATATCCTCGGCGATATTGCCTATCTCATTCACTTCACTGAGAAATTGAAAGTATGCATACGGTACCACACCATCTGAATCGTATGGAGCTGGAAAGAATTGCCGATAACACAAGATGGCTATCATCAAACCTAAAAGACCTCCTGTAAACACATTCTGCCAGTGGTGCCAATAATCATCTACTCGTGAAACACCAATCAGGGCAGCTGCCAAAAGAAATCAGGTCGATATCGACCAACTGCATTTTTTATTGAATCAATGATCACTGCAGTAATTACATGCACGAATTTGAATGGGAAAATACTTATGGTAATATAAAAGATAATTCTAAACACAACAGTATTGACTGGCAAGATAAGAAAGAATACAGCATTCTATAGACAAATTCAAATTAATGTGATGATCCAGGTGCACCAAGTCCCATTTTCTGCCCCAGTATTGTCAATTGTTCAACCAA
The DNA here is from genome assembly GCA_009831015.1 of Picea engelmannii. Classification (NCBI taxonomy): domain Eukaryota; kingdom Viridiplantae; phylum Streptophyta; class Pinopsida; order Pinales; family Pinaceae; genus Picea; species Picea engelmannii. The sequence goes on from ML784362.1 coordinate 544,144, forward strand.
CTCTAACCCAGTAAGAACCTATGTTGTCCCAAAAATAATATTCTTTACAGGTTGTTGTCTTTGTGCTAATTCTTGCAGGCTTCCATACTCAATATAATTTCCTTCCCCTATCATGAAAACTATTACCTCCTTGAAAGGGCCCTTTGAGTACGTGCCTATCACAGAACTAGATTTAGGAGCCCATGGATCAAAGAGAAAATATGCCTCAATATYTGGACTAGGCCTTGCTTCCATCAATGCTTCTATTGTCCTTACCATTGTGATCTGCTTGCCACCAGAAAGAAGGCTCTTCATGCCTGTAGTTACTACACTAAGGGACTGCCCATATAATTTCTCTGCTTAGTCAACAATGTTATTTCTGCTTCCAGCACTAGATGATATTAGTGACATATTTAAAGATTTTATCCTTTGCACTTAATGAAAAGCTGAAAGGTACACCTCATCCTCCTTTAGTATTAATTCTATGGCTTCAACTTTTGCTACTGGTGTAGTTCCAGAAACAAACAGATATATGATAGCAAGTCGCAGCTTATCCATCTTGGTACCCTTCCTTCTCAAAATAGTTAGCAGTGCATTTTTGTCAATGCTACCCTTTGCCAACATGTCATCCTTTGTAGTGCAGTAGGAATTCAGTGATTTCTCAAAGAGATTTACTGGCAGGGTACCACTGTTGACTATGAGATGATGGAGCATTATGATACCACTCGCCACTGTAGTCAGAAGTATTTACATGAGAAGATGAAACAGAATATTCGGGTATGTAAAGAATGTAATAACCAGAAGGATCGTGGTAATATTAATAAGGCAGAGGCACATAGCTCTGAATTAGTTGAGGATTGCATGGGGTATGGCATACAAGAAGACCCTCTAACACACCCTAAAAATTTAGAAACAGATTTTTTGACTCTTTCTATCACTTCAGATTTGAAAACCTAGCAGTGCTAATTTGGGCGATAACAAGTTCAACCTCATTTGGATACATTTTCAAGTATTCTTCAATGTTATGACCAATATGAGGATGTGTGGATGAATCTCTTCTCCTTATCTTTCATAAGGAAGGCCAAGGAGTGGTATGATAATATCTCACCAGGGGAAACTACCAATTGGGATACCTTCCAAGCTCTCTTCATCAGAATATTCGCAAAATTTGAGGAATTGGTATCTCTTTATGACCAAGTTTACGTTGTAAGAGGGAACCGAGGGAGGACATCATGGATTTCAATTATAGGTTTAATATCCTCATAAAAAGTTTTCCTCAAGAATGCAAACCCTCTAAGAATTCTATTCTCTGATGTTATATGAAAACTAAAAATGATCCTTGTGGCTCTCTAATAGGGAAAAAACAACCTTCTACCCTGATGGAATCCCAAGAGAGGGAATGTGAAATAGAGGAAAATCTAATTTCCTCTCATCATCACAACATCAATTTCCCACAAGACACTATGCAGGCAAGTCAGATGATTCACCTTGTCCAAACCACACCTCCTACAGAGGCTCTATGTGTTACTGAGAAATATCTCGAAGCGAAAGAAAGAAAAGTTGATGTCGAAGCTTCTAATCATATTCTTGAGTCCATAAAGAGAAAAAAGGTACCACATGACACTAATAAATCTCTTTCTAGCACAAAGGAAAAACTAGATCTTGAAGAAGTTTCTGCAGAAAATAAAGTTTTAGAGTTGTTGAGACATGCCCAAATATTTCTCCCTCAAGTTCACAAGACATAGGAGGCAATTGTCATCAATTTCAGTCAAGAAAACAATGCTAGAGAAACGGAATATCTCCTTGTTGGCACAGGGGAAGACCTAGGGTTCAACGCTTCAACAATGCACCAACAAAACCCTAACTATTGGCCCTTTCGGCAACACCTGCGAAGCAGATGAAGTCTCACCGGAGGTAGAGGCAGGGGGGTGTAGGACTCAAGTGTGTACAACCTAGATGGTACATAGATCTGTGATTACAACACTTTAACAAAGCAATTAGCCAATAATATGCATTAGTCTTTAACCCTTATTCACATCGCAAGAAAAAACCCTAATTACAGAACAACACAGTATTCATCAAGAGATAAATATATCTAACCATTCATCACATAGCATTAAAGTAGATCTAGTATTTATTCACATATAAGGCAGTAAGCTACTACATCATATGCATCTAACATACACAAAGATTACATAACTAAGCATAAATCACATCAATAACATATCAGCCACATTGCACAAAGAAACCACAACATAGGATATACATTTTTCACCCCAGTGTGGGGCTACGTCCACCAAATCTTCTCCTCTTTTATTAGCTTCTTCCAATATTCTTACATGCACAGAGCCACAAAGAAAACTCCGCATAGAACAGGAGATCTATGTGCACCTCACCAAATCCTCCTTCCCTGAGTTATATCCAAGCACCAAGCCTCTACACAATTTGTGCACAAAGCCTTTTACAATCACTTGCACTTATCTCTATAATTCTTAACACATAGTACGCACAAAGCCGATTACAAATACTTGCACTAAGACACACACATCCACTACTACTTATTACATTGCTTAGCTCCCTATTTATATATTACAAAAGAGGCCTAATCATGGGTAAAACCATGATCCGACATCCCATACCCATTACATAAATCCTAAACCCAAAAATCTCGTAAAAGGGGGAGAGATCCCGTGATCTCCGCTTCGCCTAGCCACTCCATCTTCGACTAGCCTGTCGAAGTCCCAAAAGTGGTCAAATACGACCAAGGTTATCCAAAAGTTGGTTGAAGGCCAATAGGCCCCCAACACTCACCTGTGACTCATCCCGATTCACTCTTATCTGGGCAATTCTACTTCGAAGGCATCGATCTTGGCTCAAGCTACCTCGTCTTGCTGCTTCGCCAGAGCCTCCCACTCAGCGAACTCCTAAATGATTATCTTGGTGATAGGTCCTTCCAAGCGTTGTTCCAATATGGTGACCACTTATTCTGGTTGTGCACCTTGTCCCTCGATATCCTCGAAAAGTGTGCAGGCTTCGTCCTGTACCGGCTGGAGTCTCTGGGTCACTTCCATGACTCTAATGTGGATGGCATGGACCTGCTACTGAATTGTGCATTGTTCCTGTGACCTTTTCATCTTCTCAATCATTGAAAGTAGTTTTAGTTGTGCTTGTACTGTTGATGCTTGTTTCTTTGCCTCCTAAAGTTGTGCTTCTAATGTTATTAGTTATGGGTCCTCTGCAAGGTGATCATAGGTCTGGGAACTTTGGTTACTGATTTTCTTGCATTCTAACGCCAATGCCTTGATTATTTTGACTACACTCCGAGCAGTTTCTTCCCTCTGATATTGCACTTCCTATGGAGTGCTCGACACTGGTTGCAATTCCAGTTCTGATACTCTTGCTTGAAGCTATTGAATGGCTTCAGTGAGATTCCCCACTTGGCTCTTAGTTGTCTCCTCTTCCATCTGTGTCAATCTTGGCGCAGAGCGAAGTGCTCGAGTGACTGCTTCTCTAACTCCAATCTATTCTGCGAGCAGCTAATATTTCTCTCTTTGGATCTGCTCTCTGTCCTCTTTGAACTTTGCTCAGAGGTCATCTTTCTCTTGTTGCGCAACCCAACTTTTCTCTAGAGCTTCCTCCTTTTCTTGCTTCAAGGCCTTTATGGTCTGTTCTTTTTCCTCCTGTACTCGATGAAGGTGAGCCTCTGTCATATCTACTAATCTTTGTAGTAGGGAAAGCTCATCTCCTACTTCTATACCCCCTGATGACAACAACGCAATAGACACTGGGCAACTCGAATAGAGATCCGGTTGTACCCATTTGAGCTCCGCCTCGATCCTGTCATACATTTTCTTTTGTTTGGCTTCGTTTCACTGTAAAATTTCCTCTGAGGTATCTGATAGCATTGCGATGATGAGGTCGATATCATACACTATAAGTACAGTCTGTAATTGAGGCTTATTGCCTCGTGAATTCTTCCGCACTATAAATTTATTTGGAGAAACCTTTCTTTCTTTGACATCTCGGCCTTTATAAGGGGATCTTTAGGTGGCCCTTTTCCTACTTTTCTTCTTCCCCTTCATCATCTTTTTGGTCTACTTCGTCATCTCCTCCTCCTCTAGGTGACTCCAATGCAATTTCCTTCGATGCATTGTTTATTTCCTGCACCTCTTCCTTATTTTTCTTCTTGCTGCTACTGGGTCCATCATATTCTTCTCGGGTGACCATAGGAATTCCGATGATATCGGGGTTGGAGAGTTTTTTCTGCTTGATTGGTACAAGGAATTCAGTTGGCCACTCCTTAGTTATCTCCTCCATGTCTTCATCGGTTAATTTATAATACGACTGTAACTCCTCCTTCGTTTCATCTCTACGCACAGTGATGTAAATAAAGTGCCTATCTACATTGAACTTTGTTATTGGCCTATAAGAAAACAAGTTATTCAGAGTCATTTGGGGGAATGACTCAATGGCTCATGTGAGCTGTAGATAATAAGTGTGGAAGACAGCGTTCGACTTCCACTGCTTCACCATATCGCTCGAGTACCACAAGTTGGTGAACCTCGCGGTGAGTGGTTCGGATGGCTCAACTTCAAGGAAGGTTTCTCCTTCCGACATCTCCCAAGCGACAAAGGCAACGAGAATCAGTAACCAGCTGAAGTGAAAATCGTAGCCCTGGTCTTGCGCTTCATGGAAATCTTGCTCCAACAAGTTGACGAGGTAGCTCACCCATTTCATCTGCATCCCTTCGACGCACTTTCCTACGAGGTCGACAATGAAACCCGTGACCTGCGTTGGTCTATTCTTCCTGATGATATTTCTTACTATCAACTGACAAGCTATGTGCACTGTGCGATTTTGTATGGAGGATACCTTGTAGCCTCACTTCCCTTTCTCCACATATCCATAGGTATCCTTTATTTGTTGTGCCAGGGCGCGATCTGTAGCCTTCCCTGAGGGCTCATTCCCTGCATGCTCAATCCACTAATCCGGTGGATCAACGTTGGATCTACAGTGATGCGCCTATCCAACCATGGGTACCCTCCATGAAAGCATGATAGGAGGATTTTAACGCATGCGTTAACCCCCTGATGTTTGTCGAAGTATGTTATCTTCATCACATTAAGGATTGTTGATCTCGCAATGTCCATGGTCCATGGTTGGGGGAATATCTTCAGCTTCTTCCCCATTGTCTTTGTTAAGTACTTATGTGGTGCGAGCATTCCATAATTCTTGCGGTTTCCTAAGTTGAAATCATTGATCTTGAGCATCAGAATCTATCCCAACTATGTGTATCCCCTTCAGGAGGTACGCAGTTATCAGTGTGTAGTCAAAATCTCTCGGGATGTTGTCATGACTAACCACGCCAGCCAGAGGCAGGATATAGTCAGGCAAGACTGATGAGACGAGATTCGCATTCACTAGGTCATCGCAGTGCTTACTTATTTTCTTTGTCATAGTTCGGGATGGCCTAGATCGACGTGCAGTTGATGGGGATTCTTGGAATCCTCTCGTCAATGAGGCGTGTGCTTCTGTGGACATGACTTTCTCAACCATAAGGTCTATTAGGATCTCCTCGACAGACTTCTCTACTACACTAAGGTCGTCCAACATGCACACTCTAGATCAAATATCTCGAATAGGTTAACGGACACTCAAGGTACACAAAGTGATTGGTGAGGTTTCAAATGCACAGCGCGGTAGCAATAAGTTCTCTATGGGCTCGAACATCTCAGTTTTCAAAAGTGTCCCCAGTGAGACATGCGAAATTCTAAATAGACAACGTTGTAACGAATTCCTCCAATGGGTAGGAATGCCTTAATCAATACGATTCCATCCGTTATGGCACGGTCCCAACAGTCCAATGGCGACCTTTCTGGCAATAAATGCATTTCTAGCCATTCTAGAGCATCGTTCTAACAGTCAGGATGAATCCAACAGTCATATTTCTTTGTCATGGCGAAGTGACAGTCTGTGTTATTCTACTATTCCAGAGAGGTTCAAGTTCTGCAAGCCTTCCTTCTACAAACTCCTTTCTGGAATCTCCTGTAATTTTTCTAGATTTTCTTTCTTCTTACTAAGATTTCTCATTTTCTTCCTTGTGATCTGCATCTGTGGATTCCTCTTTCCATTATTTTTCTTATCTTCTCTTAGCATAGTAACTTCGCACTTTTGAGGGTCTTTCATAGGGTTCAAGGGTAATACTTCTTCTCTTACTGTTTCTGGAGTAGGTGCTCTTCTCCTCTGCATGTATAAGTTCTTTAATCCTTTTTGCGTTCTTTCAACTTCGACAGCCAGGTATCTAGCCCTTAGTTGCTTTGACTTGTCTTCATGTTCTTCTATTAAGCATGGTATTCCCCTAGCCATGAAATCCCTTAATTCTTGTTTTTTCTGTTCTATAGCTTCCTCTTCTTTTTTCCTTCGGATCTGATCTCTCTCAATCCAAGTCCTTCCTAACAAAAGTACAAAAAGGAGTGTTGTTCTCAACAAACGTAATGACCTCAAATTCTTCTTCTATCGATGTTCCATAAGCACTCATAGGTATATGAGTAAGTCTTCCACATAGGGTTATCATCTTTCCTTTAAACAATCCTATTCCTCCCAATGAAGGAATCATAGCAGGCTTTCCCAAAATTTCCCTAGTACTTTATGGAATAATGTTCACCTGTGTTTCTGCATCCAATACATAGTCTATGTCGAAGTCTCCTATTATTGTTTCTATGCACTTCTTCTCTTTTAAGATCTCTGGTAAACTGATGTCTCTGTGATCATTCATTGTTTATTTCATCTGCAATAATATATTCATTGATTCTTTCTGGTGTTCTAGCATATCCTTAGTCTCTTGACCTTCTTCATGGTTTTATTGTCTCATATTCATCTTTTCAACCTTAGAAATCATTCTAGGACAATCCAAAACTTCATGTCCAGTAGCTTTACAACAAATACAAATAGGACATGTACCAGGGAATTCCTTAGCGAGATGTCCTGGTCTTCTACAGCTATAAAAAAGAGTCAATCCTCTCTTTCTCTTAAATGATCCCCAACCTTTCCTGTACTATGCACTGGGATCACAGTAATGGACCTGCAAAAAATTCTTTCTAGGATTCTGCATCCACTTGTTAGTCCAAAAATTCTTTCTATGCATAGGAATAACATATCGTTCGTTAACTTTATCAGATCTATTCATATCAAATCTTCTTTCTTCTAGTTGTGCCCTAGTTTTCAAACTAGGACAAAATCTATCAAACATACCTAGATCCATTCTTTTGAAACAAAAAATTCCACTTATCTTACCTTTATCAGAGCACAAAGATTTAAGATCTTACCTCTTTTCTTCAAATATGATTCCCTTCTTAGCACAGAGATTTGTAATTCAAGTAGTATACTATGCACTACAGCAACAGATCTACACATAGAGCTTTGTCTTTTCTTCAGTTCCCAGCAACCACAGTTTCAGGTCCCGGCAATGGAAACATTTTTTGGCGTAGGGGAAAACCCAGGGTTCAATGCTTCAACAGTGCACCAACAAAACCCTAACTACTGGCCCTTTCGGCAACACATACAAAGCATATGAAGTCTCACCCAAGGTAGAGGCAGGGGGGGTTGTAGGACTCAAGTATATACAACCTAGCTAGGACACATATCTGTGATTAAAACACTTTAACAAAGCACTTAGCCAATAATATGCATTAGTCTTTAACCCTTATTCACATTGCAAGAAAAAACCCTAATTATATAACAGTGCAGTATTCATCAAGAGCTAAATATATCTAACCATTCAACACATAGCATTAAAGTAGATCTAGTATTTATTCACATATAAGGAACTAAGATACTACATCATATGCATCTAACATTCACAAATATTACAGCACTAAGCATAAATCACATCAATAACATATCAGCCACATCACACAAAGAAACCACAACACAGGATATGTGTGGTTCTCCCTAGTGTGGGGCTACGTCCACCAACTCTTCTCCTCTTTTATTAGCTTCTTCCAATCTTCTTACATGCACAGAGCCACAAATCCAACTCCACATAGGAAAAGAGATCTACGCACACCTCGGTATATCCTCCTTCCACGAGTTAGATCCAAGCACCAAGCCTCTACATAATATGTGCACAAAGCCTTTTACAGTCACTTGCACTTAGCTCTGCAAGTCTTAACACACAGTATGCACAAAGTCAATTACAAATACTTGCACTAAGCCACACACATCCACTACTACATCTTACATTCCTTAGCTCCATATTTATACATTACAAAAGAGGCCTAATCATGGGTAAACCCATGGGCCGAAATCCCATACCTGTTACATAAACCCTAAACCCAAAAAGCTCGTAAAAGGGGGTGATATCCCGCGATCTCCGCTTTGCCTGGGAACTCCATCTTCAACTAGCCTGTAGAAGTCCCAAAAGTGGTCAAACATGACCAAGGTTCTCCAAAACTTGGTCGAGGGCCAACACTCCTTGTAATCATCCCCACTAGGAAAATCTAAAGTCACGCACCTTTTCTCTTCACTTTGAACATAAATCCCCTATCCTTCCACAATTGCACTTTGAACTTCGTATCTTCCGCAAATGTCATGACAATGCATTTTTTCAAAAACTAGGACAAAATATTACACGACCTTACAAGAATATATTTCATATGGATTCAAGGAAAATTCTAGTCTATTGGATTATTGAGGATCTGGACGTGCCTTTCCTGATAGATGTCATAGTCATTGGTGTGCCAGAGGCATGGCAGTTGCTACTATAAAAGGAGTGGATAAATGAAATGAGAGGGAGTGTTAATCAGAACTTTTATTATACCATCATCCTAAATGCCAATGGGGATCTCTTTGTCTTGTACCATGAGGTCCCCCTCACTGAAAAGAGTGGGAACTATAATAGTTTGTGACAACAAATCCACATTGTTATCAAAGAAATTGACTGCACATGCATCGTATCAAACTCTTTGTTTCGAGATGAAGAGAAAAAGAATGGGTGTTGGGCCTCAGAATTTGACAGGGCACATTCGAGTACAGGTTTAGATGCTGTAATATTCTTAATATCGCTAAACAAGGGAGTTACATGTTTCTCATATAGTTTTGATTTTGATTGCACTAATAATATTGTTGAATATGAGGCCCTTATCTTAGGTTTGAATCTCTCCATTGATATGAATATCAGGTTTGTACATGTGAGAGGATATTTAGATTTGATCATTTCCCAATTTAAGAGATATTTTACCACCAAAAAATCGAGGCTAAAACAATATAGGGATGTTGTTTGGGATGCTACGAAAAATTTCAACGAATTTTCAATAGAAGCCATCCCTAGAGAGGAAAATTCCATGGCAGATTCCTTGGTTCCTTCTGCTTCCACCATATAACCTTGTGAATAAATTCTCCCTTACAAGGTGGAGGTGAATTTTAGGCCTTCATTTCCTTACAAATTAGAACACTGACCTAAGTTTTTGATGGGGAAAAGTATATTTTGCATTTCCTCCAAAATGAAGGTGAGCTTTCGGAGACTGAAATAAACTTACTCAATGAAAAGGGGGGTGTTAAGGTCATAGAATATCCCGGGGATTCCTTTCCAAAAGGGTTGGCTCCCTTGGAAAGGATATTTGATCATAATGATGTGTACAAAGGGAAACCAACAGATGGGCAAGAAGATGAAATTATAGAGTTTAATATTGGCACCGATGTGTCTCCTAAATTATTAAAGCTAGGAAAAGGAACAACCCCTATTGAAAGGAAGGAGTTCCTAGCTCTCATCATAGAATTCGAGGATGTCTTCGCTTGGTCATACAAGGATTTGAAATATTATCGTAGATATTTCATACAACATGTTATCCCCCTTAAGGACGATGCAAAACCTTTTACACAGAAACTGAGGTAGATCAACCCAAAGATTGCACCCCAAGTTTAGAAGGAATTGAAAAAAATGGTGGAAGCAGGGATAATTGAACCCATCAGATACTCATCTTCAGTATCCAAACCTATGGTCATCCCAAAGAAGAATGGTGACATCATATTGTGTGTTGAATTTAAGAAATTGAATTAAGCATCGTTCAAGGATAATTACCCCTTACCAAACATAGAGCATCTCTTGCAAAGGGTTACGGAAGCAGAGATGATGTCTATGCTTGATTGTTTCTCATAACCAAGTTTTAGTAAGAGAGGAGGATCAACTCAAGACTGCTTTCACTACCCCATGGGGAAACTATAAGTATTTATGAATGCCTTTTAGACTAACTAACATTGGGTATACTTTTCAATGCACCATGGACTATGCTTTCAGGAATTTGGTAGGAAAAATTATAGAGATTTACCAAGATGATCTGACCGCCATTTCCAAGAAGAGAACTCAACACATTCACCATCTATATGAAATCTTTGAGAGATGTAGAGAATATGGTGTCTCTCTCAACCCCAAGAAATCAATTTTTGGGGTAGATAATTGAAATTTATTGGGACATGTCATCTCCAAGGATGGAATTTCAATGGATCCTTCAAGAATCGAAGAAATCAAGAAGATTCCTCTCCCTAAGAATAAGAAGTCTTTACAATCCTTTTTCAGTAAAATTAATTTCATAAGAAGATTCACACCAAATTTCGTTGAGATTGTCAAAGCATTGAATCACTTGTTGAAAGGGGACGCATGTTTTGAATGGGATGACAGCGGAAAAATGGATTTTCAACATATCAAAGAGGCTATAATTGTTTCACCAGTTTTGATGAGATGGATTTTACTAAAGTCTTCATCTTCTTCTCCTTTGCCTCAAAAAACACCATCGCATGTGTCCTTTTACAAAAAAATGATGAAGGAGATGAGAAATTGATTGCTTTCATGATCAAAGTATTCAGGGACTCATAAATGAATTATACAATTACCAAGAAACAAGATTATGCCCTTATTAAGTCTCTCAATCATTTGAGAACATATGTTGGGTATAACAAAATTAAATCCTTTGTCCCTTATCTAGAAGTGAAGGACGTTTTATCACAACATGATTGTCTTGGTTCAAGGGGAAATTGAATGTCATAAATCCAAGAGTATGACCTAGAAATAAAACCTTCCAAGATAATAAAGGGGCAAAGATTGGCCAAAATTCTCATTGAAGGAAATCAAGAATCTATCGAGGTAGGGGAAAAGGAACAGGGGAACGTTTTCATAGGTGAAATCAAGAATGAAGAATGGTACCGGATATCATATATTATTTGAAGAACCTTGTGTGTCCTGAACATTTAGTATATCACAAAAGAAGGGATTTAAGACTCAAATCCATGAAGCATCGGTTAACATAGGAAGGTCTTGGAAGGAGGAATCTCAATGGAGTGATTCTCATATGTGTAAATAAAGAAGAATAAAATAAGTTGATTTTATAGCTTCATTCAGGACATTGTTGGGGTCATTTTGTTTCTCACACCATCACTCATAAAATCTTGAGGGTAGGATATTATTGGCATACTATCTTCTCGGACACACATTTGATATGTTAGATCTTTCCAACCTTATTAGTACTTTTTGGGAAAACTATGATGTCCTACCCTAACTTTAAATGTTGTGGTGATTGAGGCACCTTTTTCAAGTAGGACCGATCCACTGTCCAAATCTACCCTTAGGTATCAAAGCCTCTCAGCCAGGTGTTACGTTAGCCCACCATCGAAGCATTATCATGGCCAAATAGAGGTTTCCACATGGACATGTGGAACCCACCAAAAGCACCCAAAAGCATATCAAAACTAGGTGAAACATGTCATGTCTCCTTTCCACATCAGCCTCAGCATGGACCAGTATAAGGCTGCCACATGTCCAAGATGACATCATCATGACGATGTTTTCCTTAGTCAATTTTGGGTTCTTGTTCAAGCCATATCGACAGATCTTACACATCGTCAGGATTCCTCTTGCACCTCTGGATGAACGGTTGAAATTCAAGCTCGAATTTCCCTCATTGGCATTCTATTTGAAGCTCAGACCCCAACCACTCTGAGGGGCACCTCCAATGGTCGGTCCAAATTTTCTCTCGGACCTCTTTCAAGCGAGACCATTCAACGGTCCAGATCTGCTCTCAGGTATCAAATATTCCTAGTCAGGGGTCATATTAGTGCGCTTGCGGAAACTGTCAAGGAAAATCAGTGACTTCCATGTGGACATGGAAAACCCACTGGATACACAGGTCATCATTCCAAAAATGGGTGACATGTGTCACACTCGCCTTCCACATTAGAACTAGTATGGATCAATACCATGCCTCCATGTTTCCTAGCTAATGTCACCAGTGACCGCACAATCACTCCAACGGGTATACTATCGATCAACAGTCCAAGTCTTCTCTCATAAAAAAATTTAGTGGAACCAATCAATGGTCCAAATCTTCTCTTAGAATCCTATTTGGGACCTATCCTTTTGATCACTTCAACAGGGGAGACCTACGATCAATGGTCATTATCTCCTGCCAATGACAGATCCAACAGTTGTTGAGTCACGTTATATTCACATATTTGATTTTAGGTTTCAAGGTAATGAGCTCATCGGGCCACCGATCAACGGTCAATATTGCTCGTCGAATTTGATCTGACGACTATTGAGTCTCACGCTTATGCATATTTGATTTCAAGTGCCTAGTAGCGAAAGAAATGATTACAAAGACTCTTCAAGGATAGAGCTCAAATGGATATTTTGGCCTGCAAATATTGAGCTACCCCACGATCTCAACATAGAATAATTAATGTAGGTAAAAGTAATTAATTTTGACCAAAGGAGAAACTACCCAAAAATCAAAAAGTCGTAAATAATATTCAAGAAGTTGGAAATGGTTTCAAGAAGTGCTTTTAGGGCATGAGCGAGAGAAATAAAAGACAATGAAGGCACCCATTGTTAAGGTCCACAATTTGGGAAGTTAAATAGTTTCTTGTAACCAAAGTTGTTCGACCATAGAGATACCTTGAGCACAGTCAGTTGATGAATGCAATAGGAAACCAAAGATTCATCCCCTGCATTTAAGTTTTAGTCTGTAATTCCTCCTTCTATTGTATATGTGTTTTTGTAAAGCATCTCCTACCATTTTTTTGTTTTTCCTGTATCAAATATAATTTATAAAATCTCAGACAGTAGATTATATGTTTTGCTCAATATTATTACATGATGTTTAATCTTGATATAGAAGTGATTTCCTCTGAATGAATGACCATTTCTTATAATATTTTTGTGCATTTGAATGATATGTTGAGGGCACCTCCATGTTTTTTGAGTGTATGAAGATGTTAATTGTTTGACGCATGTTTTATATATCTGTATACATCTATTAGATTTGTTGAATTCTCAATTGCTCAGTACATTATTCCTTTCCCATCTAGAGGATTCATTCTTAGCAATGTCATGTATGTTTATTCTGTTATTTCCTCTAACCCATCATGTCATCCTCATTTTCACTTTGATTGTATGAAACACTTGTAGACATATGATTGTGATAGTTGAGAGCATTTTTCATTTGAGTTGAGACTGTTTGAGGTCCTGTAATTTCAAAAGAGAACGCGAGAGAGAGGGAAAAACTTCCCAAATATTGCACATTTATTTTATTGAAAATATGGCCTTAAGATTCATCCCAAGTCTTGGCCCATAGGGTGCCTTGGCATCATTCCAAAATAGCCTAGAACATCTTGAGGGATAACATCTGAAATTGCGTCGTTGTCTGGGAACGTAAGTTTAAGAAATATTCCCTGGGGATACGACATTGTAAGCTCTTAGACTTTGTGGTGAATAGGCCTTAGGCACTTGGTTGTTAATATTTCACCTGGCGACTCCACAGAAGGAAAATTTGTACTTTTCCAGAAGACATACTAGAATCCACCCCAATTCTAATCAGGTTCTGATTTATTAAGATCCAAAAAATATTTTCACCTGGAGAAATGTCAGAGAACGTCAGATCTCTTCTTTTTAGGTAACCCTTATCTAGAAATCTCTCCTTCTGTTGTTCGTCAAAATGTTGAATTTGTAGATCTGACTGATATACCTGAAGATTCACTTTTTTCTGCATAATTTCCTTCATAATTGTTAATAGACCTCCATAATTCTCCTTTAGAGTTTATACAAGAAGTTAGTTATTCCCATCAACCCTTCTTGAAAATTCTTATCCTCCTCTATCCTTTGAATCCCATAACATAATTTTACAAAATATCATGGTTGGATTAGTGCTATAGTGGGAAAACCCCCCTATTGACTACACTAGGGTTCAACGTGTAGGCAGAGCTAACCATCTAAAGTCACCTACTTTTAACAACTACCCTAACAATACCCCACATTCATGCATAAAATACAAAGTATAAGGATCCGGTAACTCTACCTTAAACTCCACGTCCGGTGTCAATCCTTTTGTGTTCAATTGTTCCTCGACTAAACATCTCTTCCCAAGGGCGGCTTGTATTCACCAAAAGACAAACAAGAAACTACGAGCATGCATCTTATATATGAATTAGTGGGTTAGATGTCATAATAAAATGTAAATCAAACATAAAGATTGAACACATCATATGGCGGGACGTAAAAAGTACTTCTTTATATTAATCTCACAAAGTCACTTACAAATGAGATCGGTGACTGCTCCTCAAACCTGGTCTAGGATCCTCTTCACCAAGATCCAACTGCTTCCACGTATCTTCCTCCTCTCACAATTCTCTCAAGGAAAATGGCATAATCTTATGAATGAGGAAAAAGGCAAGAATAGGGAATTCTAGCTCAAAAATCATAATGTGGCTGCAAATTCTTGGGGCAAGGGGGGAAAGTGAAATGGGCAGAGTTTCACTGTTATTATGCTTAGCTTTGGAATGAGACCCCAACACCTCCTTTTGTATGACAAAAGGATGGTTATTCGGTTGGGTGACGGGCTATAGGTTGTGGGACAGTTGGGAAACTACCCAATAGCTCGTAATCTCAACGAATTCCTTGCAACTTTTTAATTTTTACAACTTTTGTGAGTATATGCGGTTTGTAATGTTGCAGCTAGCATACATACATGATTTGTAGTGGTGTATAAAGCGTGTGTACGTGGGCAGTAATGGTGCAGGACATGTACATCTTCAAAAATGTGTTTTTTAATAAGAGTTGCTCCATGATGGCTTGGCAAAAATAGCAAGTAAGATGGCCTAATGCCAGGTATGCATGTATGGTGAAATTTAGGGTTATAAAAGATTCCCCCTAATGTGCGAGGTCAGAATATCATCTTATGTCTGAAATACATTACAAATCTTCACCAACGTACGAAGCGAGTGAGCCCGGGACTAGAGTTCAGGAGGTGCCATCTGCAAAAATAATAATTGTCTCACCGAAGCGAGCATACCCATGCTCGGGATGAATTAAATCATGGATGCCAATAAAATACACTTCAGATCCATGTCATATAACTATATAAAGTGTATTCGAAAGAAATACACAGTGGATCTACATCTCAAAATCAAAGATATACATGTATATTATCCATCTTCAAGAAGCCAATGACGCCTGATGTCTGGAGATGAGGCCTTTAGAGCTCGAGAAACAACTTCAAGATCTTAAAAAATCAGATAGGAGTGTAATGTGAGTGTACGAATTCACTACCCAGAGGTCTTCGATGGCTTATCAGGGAACAGACAAGAGGATCTTGGTGATCAGGCAGAGAACTCTAGATATCTCGAACAAAGACTTGATTGGACTTTCGAGATGGTCGGGCATGAGGGAAAGAGACAAACTGCAGAGAGGCTAAATCAAGTTGGGTAAAACTTCCCTTGGACAATAGAACAATAGATGATTAGACTCATGCAGCATTAAATTCACATAAGTTCACGATGCAAGATGCAACGCAAACTCTCCATGTGTTTGGAAGAATAACCAAACAATGGAGGACACAACTCTATGTAGCGAGAACAACTTCCTAAGGTCATATTAAATCCCAGAGCTTGACGAACAAATAGAAGGATGTGCTTTGTCCAAGGGCGACTCATTGTACTTCCATAAAAGGAAAATACTTTTCCCGTCCTCTTTTTAGGGTATATTTGATTTTTTTTGTCTTTTTCAATAATTTTGGAAAGCTTGAAAAAGAATAAAAGAATGTTATGTTACAAAGGAGGAATGAGTGTCGAAAGAATACTAGTTCCAAGCGTAAGGAACACACTAATTCTCAGAGCAAGGAGACATGTGCAGGGAAAAGACACTCGGGAAAATTCCTCCATGTGTCAAGGTGTCAAGACTCAAAGGTAAAGTGTTACAAGGCTTGTGTATAAGGCATGCTTCAAAGGTTCAATTGAGAGCAACATGGAGACGGCATTAGGCCAAAGACATAGAGATGAAAATGTGATTAATAGGACACAATGATAACATCCTTCAATGTAATTTTAATGAGCCCAGAGAAGGTAAGCTCAGTGGTTTTTCATTTTTAGAGAGTCTGAAAAAACGCAAAAGAAGACTCCACTGGGGTACCTTTTTCGCAGGTAGTCTAGTCGGTTCGAAAAAGGGGTAAAATAGCACCGAAAAGATGTCTATTCAAAACCATTTTAATGAGTGTGACAAAGACAAGATCACTCGACAATCTTTTCAATTTTAAGGAGTCTGAAAAGAGCTTAACTATGGACTCACTGTCTTTTTCTAGATTTAGTCTCCTTAGCCCGAAAAAGTGAAATTTGTTGAGGCGAACTCTCCTGGCGAGACGAATCTCCCGAGGTGTACCTTTTTCCTCCTTAATATATAGTCTAGAAAAAGGGGTAAACTCATTTCAATAGATGTTTTTATGAACCAAGTAACGAGTGTGAAAGAACAAGGTCACTCAGTGATCTTTTCAATTTTAAGGAGTCTGAAAAGAGCTTAACTATGGAATCTGTGGAGGATGTTCTTCTGGACCAGTTTAATGAGTGTGAAGGAACAAGGTCACTCGACTATATTTTCAATTTTAGGGAGTATGAAAAGAGCTTAACTATAGACTCCGTGAGGGTTCCTCTTTCGTAATTTTAGTCCCTCGGGCCCGAAAAAGGGTTAAATTTATACCTGAGAATACTCTTCTAGCGAACCAAATTTCCTAGAGCGTACCTTTTTTCGTAAAATTGACCATCTGGACCGAAAAAGGGGTAAACTACCGTCGAACATATGTTTCTTCAAATTTTTGTTTGGTGAGCATGAAGGAAAACAAGATCGCTCGGAAATCTTTTCATGTTTATACAGCCTGAAAAGGGCTTAAAAGAAGACTCATTTTTTTGGGGGGGAGTCACGAGGGTGAGGTCAAGAGTGATGACATATCAGACGTATGAGGCTCAAACTCATAACCAGGACAAGACTAAAAGGACTCCCGAGCCTAAATTCATTAACGACATGGACACCAAAATGCAACCAGGATCTACCTAGGGCATCCATGTAGAGGTAGGCTCTACCACTAAATTACAACACTTCTAAAGTAGCAATGATGGTTTTGTATCACAATACAGTGGGATCAATCCTCTGGCAAAGCGGAAAAGACAACGAGATGCAAAAAGTGGAGGTGGAATCCTAACTTAAATGAAAATTTTTGGAAAAACGACTTTTACCAAAGAATCTTTTAAAAAGTGACCCATCTCCCAAAAAGTTTTCCAAATCAAAAGTGAAGTGTATCGTAACATCTAATGAGAAACTCAAGAAACACGTTAAATGATTTTCAAGCAGAAAAAACGACAAAAGGGTCCAAAAAATGACAAAAAGGGCCAAAAACGTCTATAAATAGAAGCTGGCAGCTCATTATCACCATTGTAATTTGAGAATTGACCAAAAAGCCAAAAACACCCCTTTGCTAAAAGAGTTGATTCTGGGAGATTCAGGGGACGAAATGAACTTTCAATCGGACCAAGTAAGTACAAATCAAACCTCCTTGCATTTCAATACTTCCTTTTTGTTTTTACTTTGGTTGTTGGGGGGGGGGGCACTCCTAGAAAGGGGAAGCCTTTTCCATGTATGCCCACATGCATACGTGATTGTTCCTAATGCAACCCACGTACACCCTCAAGAACTTGGAAAAAATTTAAAATTCAGGAGTTAACTTCCCTTTGAACTTGTCATTTTGCAGGATGTATGTTCATTGGAGAGAGAAAGCATAAATACATTGATATGTTAGTCGATGAGGAGCCTGCATCTATAGCCGCATTAAGGCAATGCGGTTTTTGGAAGTCTATCGGTGTCCATTTATGAGGGCACAAGCCAGGCTGTTGAATGCCTTGGTGGATTATTAGCATCTCGACATTGATGCATTTATGCTTGAGGGGCAGTCGTTGACTCCAACGACTGAAGACATCTACTTCCTGACTGACCTCTCGAGGAGAGGTGAACCAATCAACCTGTGATATTTTTCCCCCAGGTCTCATAACATTGTCGAGTTGATCAGATTACAGTGCGAGGCCGGCACTGAGAAAGTAGGTTCTCATGTGTCAATAAACAAAATCACCAACCTATCACTGAAAGTGATATTTCTACTTATTGGGTGGATCACTGGATCTGCGGCCTTACATCAGGCCTCCCGGGCGCATATGCATTATGATGTGCAGTGCTTGAATGCACAGATATTCGACTAGGGCATGACCATGCTATACTGCATGAAGAGACAACTCACCGAGTGTCGTGGGTGGAACAACAAGAACTTTGGATTTGGGGCTATTATGTGCTCATTCTTCTTCAAGAGAGTACCCAGTCTTAGTCCATGAGAGACAGTGCGAGGGCATGAGGCCTCACTCCTAGCAGTGTGTATATGGGTAGCATTATTTCCGCGACAGGGGGGAGTAAGGACCATAGAGGCCTTCGACGATAGCTTTTTTGACTGGTGGGCATGGTAGATTCCAGCGATAGAGGACTACCCCTACGTCGGGATCAACTTTCCCAGGGACCCGGACATGCCCATACCTCCCAGAGCAGAGTGAGGAGAGATAGGTACATCTATTTTTTTAATTTTATTTAATTTTTGTTTCTTTTTATATATATCATTTTAATGGGAATCAGAGTATATGACAACTATGTATATGTTTATGTATAGATTTGTGACCAGTGTGTCCAATATACTTCTCGAGGACTAGGCAGCGTCCTCAACCAGAGGCAGTACTAGCCATAGTCGTCAGACCACCAGCAGCAACAATAGCAAGGGGACCTCCAGCCGAAGAGGCTGAGAGAATTTTGATATGGGTGGAGTGGAACCTCACCGTTCTCACTCGGACAGTCCCTATGGTAGAGATCGAGGATCTCCCACCATCGATGCAACCTCACATAGTTTGGGTGCCCCAGACCTGGGTCCAACTCTTCTGGCATTTGGAAAATGTCGTGGTTCACTATGGCAAGGCCAACAGGCCCCGCCCTTAGCTTAGGATGGACCACTTACGTGTCGAGAGCACTTTTTGTATATTTTTTAGGGCATGAGCCCCGCGATGTATACTGGACATATTTTTTAGGCACTTGCACCCACCTATGTACTCTGAAATGTTTTGATATATATATATGCATATTTACATATTTTATGTTTTATGGGTTACACTTATTTACAAATGTATTTACATGTGTATGTGTGTGTTTTTTCTTACATGTGTGCAATATACCAATCTAATACATGATTAGCTAGAGTATCTGTGATTTGATTCAATTTCCTAGGAACATGGATATACGTAATGTAATCAAAGCTTCGTTCTAAGAGACATACCCTAAGGAATCATCGGTGTAAAGTAGGATCATAAACATGATAAACCCCATTTAACTAGGACACAACCAATTGTTCATATAAGTAGACCCGAAGATGAGAGATACCATGCGACAAAGAATCACGAAGAAACTCTATTACTATGTTGTATTCACCAACATTGTTTTTGGTGTCCCCTAAAAAGATACCTCCAGAAGATAGCAACTGGCCCTGAGGTGTGAATATCACCCAAGCTGTGGAAGCAAACCTCTGAGTGTGTCGGCTAGCGCCATCCGTTAACCCAACGAACACCTCTGATTCAGTTGACATCTGCCACAGTGAAAAAGACGACATAAAAAACTACATGTCCATAAAACAAAAAGACAAAAACTAAAATGTATAAGAACTAGACATATGTACAAGAAGTCACCCAAGGAGACCCACCTACGAGTAATACTTCTTGAGGTAGAGCCCATTTCCAGGCTCCTCCAAAGATTTCCCTTCAAATTCAACCAAACAATAAGCGTCCTTCTTTAATACTTCCTTCATGATGAAAGGTCTAAACCACATGGGTTTTAACTTGCCTGCCCCCAAGGGATCCTTATCTTGGTCATAGACCAGGACATTTCTCCTTCAGAGAAAATCTGAGGACGAACGGACCGATTATATTGACACTTGACGTTTTGCTTGTGAGCCTCATTATCCAAGGCTACATCACGATGTTTCTCATCGAGTTGCTCGAGATTAATAAGTGTTCCTCAAGTGGTGAAGTGTCTGGCAATAACTGTACTGTCAACTTTAGAGATGGCATCTGGCACTCTATTGGCAAGACTGCTTACATCCCTTAAACAATTTGAAAAGGTGAGAAACCAATTGCAATCTTTACAAGCGTTCGGTAGGCCCACAATGTTGAGTACAACATCAAATTCCAATTTGACTTGGTCGAATTGATCGTTCACTGCAGAATAGTCTTGAGGGACTTATTCACAACTTCCACCTAACCATTCGCTTATGGGTAGTAGGGTAATAAATTCTCTTGCCTCAACCCAAGCTTTGAGGTTAACTCAGACATCATTTTCTTCTGAAAGTGACTTCCATGGTCAGTGACAATCTCCCTCGGGATGTCGAACATTGCTATTATCTGATTGAACAAAAAGAGAGTGTGTGTCTCGCCATCATATTTGAACGTTGGCATAGCTTCGACCCACTTATTGAATTAGTCTACTGCTATGATGATATAACGGTGCCCGTTGGCTGAAGGGGGGTGGCATGTAGTATAATAAATCCCCCACTTAGTGAAGGGGCCAAATGTAATGACAGGAAACATAGGAGCGGGGTGTGCCCTCATCTTCCGAGATAAGATCTGACACAGGTGCCACTTCTTGACCGATTCAACACAATCCTTGATTAACGTCAGCCAAAATTAACCGGCTCTTAGAATCTTTTGGGTTGTTCCCAACCTAGAAAAATGACCACCACATGCTCTAGTGTGACATTCGTTAAGAACGAGCTCCGCTTCTTCATGAGTGAGGCACCGGCGAAGGATGCAATCTACACCTCAACGATACAAAGTGTCCTCGAGTATGAGATAGTTTTTCACCTGATGGTGTATATGTCGACGCTCATCGCGAGAAGCAAAGGCGAGGAACTTCAAATTCTGAATATAGACTAGTATATCTCCATACCAGGGGTCCGAAGATGAAATCAAAAAAAGATCTCCTTTAATCGGTGATTCTTCAGGCATAACATCACCTAACTCGACCATAAGTTCCGAGATAAGTTCTGCGAAGGCCAATGAATTCTTAGATTTGGTAGAAATGAAATCCAAGTCAAATTCCTAGAGGATAACAATCCATCTACTAATATTTTTGTCGATTACACGTTGTGTCAACACGTATTGGAATGGATTCACAATGACAATCACGGTGGTCTTGCAAAACAGGATATAATGACAGAACCGTTGGACAGCATGTATTATTTCCAACACAAGCTTCTAAACATGGGAGTAGTTGAGTTATGGTCCAACCAAGCCTCGGCTCAGGTAATAAATCACATGTTCTTCAAGTAGATCATCTTCTTGAACCAAGACCATACCGATGGTCGACTCTATCATAGCCAAATACAATAAGAAATCTTTATTATAATTGGGTGGCCAAAGTAGAGGGGCAGTGTTGGCACAGGGGCAGACCCAAGTTTCAACGCTTCAATAGCACACCAAAACAACCCTAACTATCGTCCCTTTCAGCAACACCTACGAAGCAGATGAAGTCTCAACCAAGGTAGAGGCAAGGGGTGTTGCAGGACTCAGATGTATGCAACCTATATGGGACATAGATTTGTGATTATAATACCTTAATAGAGCACTTATCAGTTAACATTCATCAGCATTTAATCCTTATTCACATCGCAGATTGAAATCCTAGTTACAGAGTAGCGCAGTATTCAATAAGATCTAATACATCCAGCACTTAGCACATAGAAATAGATCAGATATAGCATTCATTCACATTCACCTTGCGCTCCACCTTCGACCAGCCTGTCGAAGTCCCAAAATTGGTCAAACATGACCAAGGTTCTCCAAAACTTGGTCAAGGGCTAACATGCCCCCAACATTCACCTGTGACTCATCCCAAGTCACTCTGATCAGGGTAACTCTGCCTCAAATGCCTTGAGCTTGGCTCAAGCTACTTCAACCTGCTGCTTAGCTAGAGCCTCCTTCTCAGTGAACTCTTGAATAACCTTCTCCGTCATAGGTCCTTCCAAGCATTGTTCCACTGTGGTGACCACTTGTTCCAGTTATGCACCTCATCCTTCAATCTCCTCAAAAAGTATGCAAGTTGCATCATGCATTGGCTAGAGTCGATGGGTTACTTCCATGACCTTACTTTGTATGGCATGGAATTGTTGTTGAACTATACATTGTTCCTGGGATCGTTTCATCCTCTCGACCGTTGGTAGTGGCTTCAACTATGCTTGCACCATTATTGCGTGTTCCTTGGCCTCCTCAAGCTGTGAATATAGTGTCCTTAGTTCAGGGTCCTCTGCAAGGCACTCGTAAGTCTACGCACTTCGACTGTTGAGTTTCTTACACTCTAAGGCCAATGCCTTGATTCTCGGGACTGCGCTTCGGGCAATTTTTTCTCTCTGGTCTCTCACTTCTTGCGGACTGATTGGCACTGCTTGTAACTCCAGTTCGGTTATATTCTATTGCAGCTATTGAATGGCTTCAAAAATCTTCCCTACTTGTCTTTCTACTAGGTCTTCTTCCATCTGTTTTAAGCCTGTCATAGAGAGAATTTCTCTAATGACTGATTCTTTAACTCCAATCTGCTCTGCAAGTAATTGTTCCTTCTCCTTCTGGATCTATGCTCTATCCTCTGCAGACTTGGCTTGGATGTCATCTTTTTCCTGCTGCGCAACCTGTCATTGTTCTATGGCTTCTTCTTTTGCTTGCTTCAGAGCTTATGTGTCCTATTCCTTTTCCTCTTGGACATGACGAAGGCAAGCTTCAGTCGCATATGTTATTTGGCGAAGCTATGTAGGTTTGTCTCCCAACTTTGTTCCTTCTGATGATGGGGGTGCAGTAGACACTGCGTGGCTGGAGTGGAGGGCTTGTTGTACCCCTTTCATATCTGCTTCAATTCTTTCATACATGGTCTCTTGTTTGGATTCATTTCTTTGTAAGATATCTTTTGAGGTATCTGATACAGCGGAGATGATGAAATCTATGTCATCCATCATGAGCACAATCTACATCTGTGGTTTAGTAGCTTTGGAATTCTTCCGCGGTGTAGGTTTCATGGGGGAAAGATTTATTTTCTTGGAGGTATTAGCTTTGTCAATAGGGTCCCTAGGCGGTGTTACTTCGCCTTGTTTATGCTTGTCTTCTTCTCCTTTGTCTACTTCATCATCACCTCCCCCTCTAGGTGAGTCTGAAGTAGTCTCTTCTGATGCATTGTTCAGCTTCTATACCTCTTCCTTTTTCTTCCTTTTGTTATTGTTGGGTGCATAATACTCTTCGTGAGTGACCAGAGGACTTTCGATTAGGTCAAGGTCGGACAGTTATGCCTAGTTGACTGGTACAAGGAGCTCTGTGGGCCACTCCTTAGTTATTTCTTCCATGTCCTCCTCAGTGAACTTGTAGTAAGATTGGAGCTCTTCTTTATGTTCGTCTCCATGCGCAATGATATAAATAAAATGTCAATATGCATGGAACTTCACAAATGGTCCAAACCTATGAAGGGTACTCGGTGTCATGCAAGGGGAAGACTCAATATCCCTCTTCGACTGCGGATAATAGGTTTGGAACACCATGTTTGACTACCATTTTTTAGCCATGTCGCTCGAATACCAAAGTGTGGTGAACTTCGCAGCTAAGGGTTCTGATGGCTCAATCTCAGGGAATGTCGCACCTTCCAGCATCTCCCAAGCAATGAAGGCAATGAGGATCAACAGCCAACTAAAGTGGAACTCATAGCCCTGATCTTGAGCTTCATGACAATATTTCTCTAACTGGTTGATGAGGTAGCTCACCCAGTTCATTTGTATCCCTTCCACACATTTTCCTACGAGGTCGACGACAAACCCCGTGACCTGCATGGGTATGTTTTTCCTTACTAGATTACCAGCAATCAACTTGTAGGCTAGGTGCACTGGGCCATTATGGATGGAGGATACCTTGTATCCCCGCTTCCCCTTTTCCACATCACCATAGGTGTCTTTGATTGTCTGCGCCAAGGTGCAATCTCTAGTCTTTCCTGGGTAAAAGTCTTGTGAGTCTGGTCCTTGCATGCTTAATCTGATGATCCTATGGATCAACACTGGATCGATGGTGATGCATCTGTCCAGCCACAGATAACCACCATGGAAGCACGACAGCAGGAGCTTAACACAAATGTTAACCTCCTGATGTATTTTGAAGTTTAGTATCTTCATCACGTTCAAGATAGTGGACCTCGCAATGTCCATGGTCCACGACTGAGGGATGATGTTCAACATCTTCCCCTTTGTCTTGGTCAAATACTTGTATGATGCAAGCATGCCATATTTCTTTCGGTATCCTAAGTTACATGCGTTGATCTTCAACATCAGAATCATCTCCAACTGTGGTCTGACTACGCGTATTCCCTTTGGAAGGTACACAGTGATGACTGTGTAGTCGAAGGCCCTCGAGACACTGTCACACCTCACCGCACCATCCAGAGGAAGGATGTATTCAAGAAAGATAGATGGGATGAGCTTCGCATTCGCTAAGTCATCATGATGCTTGGTTCGTTTCTCTGTCGTAGCTCGGGATGGTCCAAATCCATGAGTAGTCGATGGGGATGCTTTCACTCCTCTCGTTGATGAGGCTTGGATGTCTACAGAAATTCCCTTCTTGGCCATGAGGTGTATTAGGATCTCTTCAACGGTTTTTTATACTACACTAATTTCGTCTGACATGCACACTCGAGATCTGATATCTCGAGTCGATGAACAACACTCAATGTAACAGAATGGATGGTGAGGTCTCAATAATCACTACGCGAAAGCAACTACTTCTCTGTGGGCTCGGATAATAACAATTGTAAAAAGTGTTCTCGATGTAATGCTCGACGGGATAAATATAAAATGTCGTAACGGACTCTTCCAAAGGGAAGGAACGCCTCAATTTATTCAATTCCATCTATTATGGCGCGGTCCCAACGGTCCAGTGGCGAACGTTTCAGCAATAACTATGTTTCCAACCATTATGGAGCGTCATTCTAACATTCGAGATGCCTCCAACGGTCATATTGCTTCATCATGGAGAAGTGCCAATTTACGTTGTTCTGATATCTCAACAAAGTTCCAGTTCTGCAAACCCTCCTTCTGTGAAGTTCGCTCTGGAGCTTCCCATTAATTTCTCTAACTTTGTTTTCCTCTTACTGAGCTTTCTGGCCTTCTTTCCTGAAATCTGAGTCACTGATTTCCTCTTTCCATTATCATTCTTATCTCCTCTTGTCATAGTAACTTCGCACTGTGGATGATCTTTCATAGGGTTTGAGGGTAATACTTCTTCTATTTTTGGGGTAGGTTCTCTACTCTCTTGTACAGACAGATGTTTCAAGTCTTCCTGTGTTCCTTCAACTTCGACATCCATATCTTTGTCCCTAAGTTGTTTTGACTTGTTCTTCTACTAAGTGTGTTATTCTCCAAGCCATGAAATCTCTTGGTTCTTCATTTTTTTGTTCTAGAGATTCATCTTCTTGTTTCCTTCGTATTTGATATTTCTCAATCCAGGTTTTTCCTAGAAAAATTGCAAATGGGGCATTGTTCTCAACAAACTTAACGATCTCAAATTTTTCTTCTGTCGAAGTTCCATGAGCACTCATAGATGTCTAGGTAAGTCTTCCACATAGGGTTATTAGATTTCCTCTAAATAATCCTATTCCTCCTAATGAAGGAACAATAGCAGGATTTCCCAAAATTTCCCAAGTTCTTTATGTCATGATATTCACCTATGTTTCCTCATCCAGGACACAGCCTATGTCGAAGTCTCCTATTCTTGTTTCTATGCACTCTTTCTATTTTAAGATCTCTGATAAAATGGTGTCTCTGTGATCATTAAGGGTTTCTTTCCTCTATAATAATACAGTCTCTGATTCTTTCTGGGATTTTATCATATCCTTAGTTTCTTGTCTTGTTTCATGGTTTTCTTGTCTCATATTCATCTTTTCAACTTTATCAATCATTCTGGGGAAATCCAAAACTTCATGGTCCATATCTTTACATCGAATACAACTAGGACCTCTACCAGGGAATTCCTTAGCAAGATGTCCCGGTCTTCGCAACTATAGCAAAGAGTTAATCCTCTCTTTCTTTTAAATGACCCCCAAACTTTCTTGTACTGCGCATTGGGATCACAGTAACTAACCTGCAAAAAACAATTCTAGGATCCTTCATCCATTTTTTAGTCCAAACATTCTTTCTATGCATAGGAATAACATATCTTTCACTATTTATTTCAGATCTATTCATATCAAATCTTATTTCTTCTAGATGTACCCTAGTTTTCAAACTAGGACCAAATCTACTAAACATACCTAAATCCATTCTTTCGAAATAAAAAATTTCACTTATCTTACCTTTATCAGAGCACAAAACTTGAATATCTTACCTCTTTTCTTCAGATCGGACTTCTCTTCTTAGCAAAGAGATTTGCAAGTCAAGTAGAATATTGCGCACTAGGGCAGCAGATCTACGCACAGAGCTTTCTCTTTTCTTCAATTCCCAACAATTACAGTTTCAGGTCCTGGCAATGGAACCATTTTTTGGCATAGGGGTATACCCAAGGTTCAACACTTCAACAGTTCACCAACAAAAACTTGATTATCGGCCCTTTCGGCAACACCTGCGAAGTAGACAAAGTCTCACCCGAGGTAGATGAGGGGGGGTTGTAGGACTCAGATGTATGCAACCTAGCTGGGACACAGATATGTGATTACAATACCTTAACAGAGCACTTAGAAGTTAACATTCATCATCATTTAACCCTTATTCACATCACAGATTGGAATCCTAGTTACAGAGCAGCGCAGTATTCAACAAGATCTAATACATCCAACACTTAGCACATAGAAATAGATCAGATCCAGCATTCATTCACATTACTAAGCACTAAGCTATTATATCAGATGCATTTAACATATATAATTGCACTAAGCATGCATCACATCAATAACATAACAAATATAATGCACAAAGAAACCATAACACGGGATATACGTGGTTCACCCCAGTGTGGGGATACATCCACCAACTCTTCTCTTCTTTATTGTCTTCTTTCAATCTTCTACAAGCATAGAGCCATAGGAACCCACTCCGCATAGGACAGGAGATATATGTGCACCTCGCCAGATCCTCCTTCCCTAAGCTAGGTTTAAGCACAAATCCTTCTTATAATCTACACATAAGCTTCTTACAATCACTTGCACTTAGCTCTGCAATTTCTTAACACATAGTATGCACTAAGACGATTCTACTAGATCTCTCTTACTTACATCGCCTAGATTTCTATTTATAAATTACAAAAGGGCCTAAACATTGGTAAACCCATGGTTTGAGATCCCATACCCATTACATAAACCTTAAACCCAAAAAAATCCATAAGAAGGGGCCGAGATCTCGTGATCTTAGCATCGCCTTGTGCTCCACCCTCGACCAGCCTGTCGAATTCCCAAAATTGGTCAAACGTGACCAAGGTTCTCCAAAACTTGGTCAAGGGCCAACAGGAATACGTGAGGGAACATTTCAACTCTTATAATGAGTGGTGAGCCTCTTCGTCCCAATGGAAAGGGATGTCCTTCTTCAGTAAACACATAAACCCTTTAGTGATCTCGGCATAATTTGCGATAAAATGCCGAAGAAAATTGGCTTTTCCCTGTAAACTATGAAGTTGAGGGACTGTGCACGGGGGAGGAAATTGAACTATTGCCTCAACCTTTAGAGGATCGACCATGATCCCTGTTGTCGAAACTATAAAACCTAAAAGACGACCCGATGTCACGCAAAAACTGCATTTGTTAGGATTCAAGCGAATCCAATAGTAGCGACATCACTCAAAGATAAGTCAGAGGTGTGTGAGATGATCAGATCTCTTACAATATCATGATGCTAAATCATCGAGATAGGCCTTGACTATGTGTTTGAGATCGTGGAAAGAAAAATACATGGCCCGCTGAAAAGTGGCTCCAATGTTCTTCAGGCCAAAATTCATCTTCCGATAAGCAAATGTACCCCATGGATAAATGAAAGTTTTTTTATGTTGGTCTTCGAGCTTAATATGTATCTGATTGTATCCTAAAAAACCATCCATGAAATAAAACACCTCACATCCTGCACACTCATCGGCAATCTGGTCAATGAATGGGGTGGGGAAATTATCCTATGGACAGGTCTTGTTCAAATCACGGAAGTTCATACATATGTGAATTGTTCCCTGCTTTTTGTTGACCGGAACGGGATTTGACACCCATTGAGTCAATTGGATAGGGTAGATGAAACCAGCCTTGAGTAGTTTCTCTACTTCAGCCTTAATAGTTGCCGCTCTCTGAGGATTAACCAGATGAAGCTTCTGTCGGACTGACTTGGTGTCAAGGTAAGTCGTTATTTCATGTTCGACGATTATTGGATCAATGCCTGGCATTTCCTCGTAAGACCAGGCAAAAACTTCATGGAATTATTTAAATAACTCAATATAGATTCGAATCTCCTCGGGGGAGTAGTCCTCTCCAATGAAGACATTCTCCACGATGCCAGGGGTTCTGGAGATATCGATAGGTATCGTTTTAGCGATGGTTTCCATATTATATTTGGCGTAAACTGAGTGCGTAGCCAAAGGATTGATAGGACAAGACCTATCTCCAGTCATATTCAATATGAATTCACCAGCCTCAGTTCTTCCTAACTCTAGGAGAAAATAAGATATGTGGTGGAGATCATCTCAGGGTTTGTCTGGACTAGTCAATGCCTCTATAATTGCCTCATCAGAGCGCAATACCAAGTCTAAGGAATCGGTAGTGGTGAGAAAAAATTGAGCCCAAGTAGGCTCGAAAACTGGATCTAACTCATGTGCGGGAGTCAAATCGGGTTCGGTTGAATCTTGTTGGACTATAGAGTATGCAACCTCTGTCGTGGAAAAAGGCATGGCCATGCCATGATGCCCTGTCCCGTCCATCGTGGTCGATGGGGAAGGAAGAGTCCACAAATAATTAAAGTAAGTCATATGGAATGACGACACTTGAAATATTTCAGCCTTAGGTTGGTCGGGGAAAGTCGATATGAACTTGACATCGTCAGATGGAGGAGGATAATTGAAAGTATCCATCAAAGGTGGGCACAAACCAAACCCTATATTAACGACGTCGGGCTGTGGATTATCAATCATTGGGAACGTGGATGCCCCCGATGAAGGGTCGGGACGAGAGAAAGACAATTGATCAATGGACATGATCCATCCCTCGTGTGGAAACAACAAGACCCGGAAAACTGTGGCAACCAATGCATGCATATCATAGGTCCCACTCTTTCCTAACAAGAGATTGTAGTCGAGAGGTGCATAGGACACTTCAAATTCTATGCACACAGTATTTTCTCCTAGTTGCACGGTGAAAGAAGGAATGATTCCATGTGTTCTGAACGAACAACCATCAAAAGCAGTGAGAAGAGTAGGTGATGGACACAAAATGGGTTGGCCAATGGCCTTCCAACATGCCAATGACATCACGCATGCCGAGGCACCCTCATCAACCACCATGCGGAAAATTTTATGGGTAAAAGATTTCGTGGTGTAAGCCACTACTACCCGAAATGCGACATGGTATGGGAGACGAGGTTTCAAGTCAGTCGTATCAATCATGATCATTCATGGATTACAAGTCTCAGCATATTCTAAGGTAGCTAACAAGTCCTTTCTCCGCAAAGGGAAACTCTGGAGGACCTCCAAAGCAGACATTGCGCAAGGGGTTTGTGACAAATCCTCCACCACAAAATAGTTATGGGCGGCCCTCGCATTTGGATTGTGGGAATATTTCTTGAATTCCCCTTTTAGGATGTGTGTCATTGTTTCTCCCAATGTCTTCTCGATCTGGAGAGGAACAGATGGATTTTCAGCTTCTTTACCCTTCTCAGAAGTGTTTGGCATTTTGTAATCGTGTGTCCTAGTCGCTATATGTGCATCACCTTTCAACATATAAACATTCAAGGTCGAGGTATTACTAGACAATGAAGGGGGTCCCTGATTTCCCCCATCCGCATTCACAGAGGCTTGAGTTAAATTTTTCCCATGTGGAAATGGGTTCATTAACACAGCAGGTTGTTGTTGCACCAGTAAATTTTGGGCCTCCGCAAGCCGAGGGCACAGATGAGTTGGATGGTCTTCCGTGCAAACGTTCCACAGATACTTGGACTTTCTTTTCTCTGTATTTCCCCCACCAATAGTATTGGTGGGTTTCTTATCCCCCTTACCCTTCTTTCATTGTTTATTTTTTCCATCAGCCTGCTGGTTGGCCTTCAGGTTTGTCGATTGCACACTGTGTACATCCGATGTTTGAGTAGGGGGAGTAGCTAAGCCAGTTGTTTGGCTAGTCATTGTCTTTTGTATCGACAACTGTTGTAATTGATTAGACAACTAATCAACAAGATTCTCTTGTGTTGAACCAACGATACCATTGGCATGTGGTCCAGACTTCTGTCTGGTCCTATCAAGGATAGACTGCGGCGCAACTGGAAAAACTTTGTAAAGTAAACCAAACTGGGAGTATATTAGTTCAAGCTGTTGAGCTCTCAGTATCACCTCTTCCTCGAAAAACACTCCTAACGTTGCAACATCTTTGGATAACTGAGGTACCAAAGACTTAATGAACCACTCCAGCAGGAAAGTTGGTGGCACTGATACTTTTATCAAAATCTTCTAATGCCACCATTCCCGGATGTGATCCGAGATATGATCAGCCTTTTTTTTTATCATAGTTGGCTAGCAATTTGGTGTCAGCATCGTATCTCACAGGTAATTGGAAATGGTTTAGAAAAACCATTGCCAATTCGCCAAAAGTAGAGTATCTTGAGCGGTCGATCTCGATGTACCATTTCGCGGCACTTTCGATAAGACTGTGTTGAAACAGATGCAATTGGACAGAGTCATCTCTCAATGAGTTGGAAGAGAACCATAGGTGAAAGGTTGTCACATGATTGCATGTATCTTCGTTAGGCTTACCTTCGAACTTTGGAATGTTCGAAGGCAACTTGGTTGGCATAGGAGGCCAGCGTGAATCATGACAGATTGGGTCGTTTAACAATATTGACAAGTCTAGCAAATGCAATGTTGCAAGAAAAGGTAGCTTGGGTTGTTGAGTATGTATAGGAGGAAAGGAGCCTGGAATTTGGCTGGCACCAGGTTGCTAGGAAAAGTTAGGTTGTTGACCAGGGTTCTGGTAAAAAACATGGCCTTGGCCATCATATGGATACTGCGCTTGTTGAGACATCATCAACTGACTCTCGTAATTGGATGTTGAGGGATGGGAAGGGATTTCTCCCGACGTTTCATTCCAAAGGTTTTGGAATGAGTTTCCCCTTGCCGATCCAATGGGCCTAGGTAAGGAGCCTTGCCCAATGTTCCATTGGCCATGGAAGGTGTTTCCCCCAGTCAACATCCCTGATGAGGGGATTGATCCCTGCCACGGATTCCAAGGTCCTTGAGAAGTGCTTTCCCCCTCTATAGGAATAGCACCTTGCACAGGATTTTTTGATCTAAAACCAAGGTTTCCCCTAGCCGAGACGGAAGATGACGAGAATGCATTGTTACCAAATGCGTCAAATAAAGAGAATGCCAAAGTACACAACGACGTGGTGTTGGAAGAAATTACTGGACTACTAGCTCTGAACAAGATGCAGTTCATGTTCATCCAGGCGGGTTGTTGAGGATATCCGCCTAGCGAGGGGGATGATGGAGGCATATGACCCCCGTCATAAGGGAAATCATTATAGAGGGATGAGGTGCCTCCCATGGACCCTTGCAGAGGATCGTTAGAGCTCCCTGCCCCCAAACCCAGGTTCCGTAGGGTGGAGTAGGGCAGGACAAAGTTTGTATCAAAGCCAAGCATCTTGTATGAAAATGGAGGGTCTGTCGCACTCTAGGTGAATGGATCAGTGATCGCTGCCATAGACGGAATCGGGCCACTACCTGAAGTAGAGGTGGTCGAGACCATGGTGGTCCAGACCAGCGAATATGGGTTAGGAGGTGGAACGCCCCTATAGTGGTAGTCATAGAGGGAGTGTGAGGACTCCCTGACGAAGTAGCAGTGTTTTCTTCCATCATTTCTTGCAAGACTATTTGGCGCTTGCGATGATTTACCCTTGGAGGGACAACTTGTACCACGATGGGCACCGACAAGTCAGTGACTAGATATTTATATGGCCCAAGAGCTTCCACTCCAAGGTCAGAAATGGTAGGATCCTCCAGATTCAAAATTTCTCCTCTCGGGGATAGCTCAGGTATAGTTTTTTGCGGCCCGATCGTCTCAAATGACCCTTGTTGGTCAAGTCTTTACCTTCACGGTGGTGGGGGTGGCTCTAATTCAACCGGCATCATGCCCTGAAGCCTTCGCGACCAGTGGATCTCTTGATCTTCCACTGTGTGAGAAGATAAATGACACACTAGGTATTTTACTAATGTTGAAAACCAACACACACTAGAAAGAGTTCCTATGAGATAAAGCAATCAAACCACTAGCTAGTTGGAAGAACAGTTATGCCAACCAACACTAGAAAAACTTACCAGTGCAAGTGCAACTCAAATACAGAGGCACCCTACGGGTATACTCTACAAAGCGTGGCCTGATGTCTATCTTAGGTACCGCGGTATACCCCCGCAGTTACCTATGTAAGTCACTAAAATAAAGGAAACTAGGTTTCCAGTGCGCAAACAATCACCAGGTGGGTACAGTCAACAGTCGGGTGGACTGCAATGAGTAGGGTATCAAGCCCGAAACCTATCGAGGGTATCAAAATCAAGTGTTCTGGAAGACGATTGAGGACCTCGAACGGATTCAAGACCCATGAAGCTCAGTGGCAAATGCAATCAACAAAATCCCAAGACAAGTCCTCTATATGCGTTCCCCACTATGCTTGTTCCAGCTTTGGAGGGGTTATCTTTGCTACCTTTCTGCATGCGACCTCGGGTTTAACCCATGTGTTAGAGGGGGGTCCTAGATAACTTTCACGTATACTGGAATTTTTACACTCCCTAGCACAGACTCGTATGTTTTATTTGTAGCCTTGAAGAGTTTCCTCTCCAACCTAAATCAAGGCTCTAGCCTAGACTAGTTGATGGACCCTACAAACATAAAGTCTAATAAATTTTAATTACGCGTTAATTTTAAGTGGTCTGTCTTAAATTCAAGGAAACGGAAATGAAACTAGTGGTGTTTTTTAAGAGACGAAAGAGGAGAATTAAATGAAACTGAAAGCAAACTACTTCTTTTTGACAAATAAAGAGTTTCAAATTTACACTCTTTAACCAACTTTTCGTAACTAATTTTTCTAAGATCTTTAAAAAGAAAAAACGTAAAACAAGATTTCACTCACTACGAGATACTTAAGTGTTCTAAGCATTCAGTAAAGAACTTAAGAAAGCACTCTTTCTCCTCATAAGCAAAGATAACTAACCTAACTACTTACCAAACAAGGAAATAAAATCTTTTTTTTTATGCTTCAAAATAAGAAACCTGAAATAACTTCTTTTTATTTTCTTCTAAAGCAAGTGAAAGGGAAAAAGTGAAGACAAGACAAGACCAAAAACTGACTTCAGGTCTACTGCGGATCGCAGGGAGTCACTGACAATACTAGACAAACTGATCAAAAAAGACTCACAAACTCGTCTCAAACCCTTACTAAGAAAGCACAAGAAATATTGACAAAGAAATAAGCTCACTGACATCAAACCCAGGCTAAAGATTGTAACAACAAAGACCAAGACTAGATCAAGAAAACCCATGAGAAGTATGACTTCAATCAGGGAAGAGGTTGGATGCCTCTTCTTGAAAAAAGACTTTCTTGACACAGGCACGCTACTGACACTTAAGCAACCTACATATGTACGCGGGCTATCCAAAGGTAGGGTCTGTATGTACGCGTGCAAGGCCTATGCAGGTCACGTACACCTCTGTAAATTCTCAAAAATAAAACTAACAGTCAAGACTAACAAGGCAGGGAGTATTGGTATGGCAGACCAGAATCCCTTGAAGACACAACAACTTACAGAAAACTCAAAAAGGTAATCTAAACCAATTAAAACACCCAAAATGATATCCCCTAAAAACCCTAGCGGCTTCCCCAGTATGGTCACCAATTCTACTATAGCGGGAAAATGCCCCTATGGACTACACTAGGGTTCAAAATGCAAGCAGAGCTAACCATCTAAAGTCTCCTACTTTTAACAACTACTCCAAAAATACCCCACATTCATGCATAAAATACAAAGTATAAGGATCTCGTAACTCTACCTTAAACTTTGCATCCAGTGTCGATCCTTTTGTGTTCAATTGTTCCTCGACTACAAATCTCCTCCCAAGGTCGACCTGTATTCACCAAAAGACAAACAAGAAACTACGAACATGCATATTATATATGAATTAGTGGGTTATATGTCATAATAAAATGTAAATCAAACATAAATATTGAACACATCATATGGCAGGATGGAAAAAGTACTTCTTTATATTAATCTCACAAAGTCACTTACAAATGAGATCAGTGACTACTCCTCGAACCTGGTCCGGGCTCCTCTTCACCAAGCTCCAACTGCTTCCACGTATCTTTCTCCTCTCACAATTCTCTCTAGGGAAATGGCATAAGCTTATGAATGAGGAAAAAGGAAAGAATAGGGAATTCTGACTCAAAACTCACAATGTGGCTGCAAATTCTTGGGGCAAGGGGGGAAAGAGAAATGGGCAGAGTTTCATTGTTCCTATGCTTAGATTTGGAATGATACCCCAACACCTCCTTTTATATGACAAAAGGATGGTTATTTGGTTGGGTGACGAGCTATAGGCAATGGGACAGTTTGGAAACTACCCAATAGCCCGTAATCTCAATGAATTCCTTGCAACTTTTTAATTTTTACAACTTTTGTGAGTATACGCGGGTTGTAATGGTCCAGCTAGCATACGTACATGAGTTGTAGTGGTGCAGAAAGCATTTGTACACGGTCAGTAATGGTGCAAGGCGCGCACATCTTCAAAAATGTGGTTTTTAAGAAGAGTTTCTCAGTGATGGCTTGGCAAAAATAGCAAGTAAGATGGACTAATGCCAGGTATTCATGTATGGTGAAATTTAGGGTTATAACAATTAGGTGGAGGAGGACCTATGGAAAATCAACCTCCTCCCCCACCCCCTATAAATCCTTGGGTTACTTCCATATTCATTCCATTGATTTTGCCCCAAATTACCCATGACCTCCCTGAGAATTACATGAAATATCCTCCAAAATTTAATGGAGATAAAACCTACTCAGTTGAATAGCATATGAGTGTTTTCTGAGAATTTACAAATGACCAGTTTGTAGAGCACTACCATGTCATCATGAGTCTATTTGTCCAAAATCTAGGGGGAAATATTATAAAATGGTTCAGAGAATTGCATATCGCTTCAATTGATAGTTGGTCAGCTCTAGAAGTTCCCTTTATTAGACAGTGGGGTGAGAAAAGGGATAACCTATACTACCTGAATGAATTTGGCTCACTGAAGAAAAGAGCCAATTAAATTGTCTATGATTTCAACAGGAGGTTTAATAAGCTCTATAAAAATATCCCTGCAAATATAAATCCATCACAACCAGCAGCTAAAGTGACATACGTCGGGGCATTTGATGTTGATTTTTCCATGACTTTGAGAGAAAGAAGGTCCCCAACCCAGTTATTAATGCAATAGGATGCAATAGACATAGAAGGAAACATGATTACATTAGACAAGATGAAGCAAAAATAGGATCAGGAAGAAAAGAAAAAGGTCAAGGAAGATTGTGGTACTTTTGATCCAAGTAGAGAATCCCAAGAAGAAAAGATGGATGAGATGTCTAGATTGATCAGGAATCTGACAAAAAAAAAGTACATATTTGAGATAGAGCATAGCAAGACAAATATATCCCCCCAAGAAGTAAGTATATGTAATCCTAACCCTAATCAATTCACAAGACCTCCTAATCCACAACTCATGAGAAAGGAGAGAAGAAATGAAGAACAATCCATTCAGCCTCATGTAAAAGCCAACAATGATAACAACTTTATTGAAGAAGTAGTGACAAGATCTATGATGAATACACAAAATAAATACACCTACTTCAATATGAGAATGATGACATTCATCTAACTCAAAATGATTATGAGGAGTCTCTAAATCCTAAGAAACTGATGCCCAGCAATCAACCCAACAAAGGAGATTTATCCTCAGTTCGGTATATAATTTTTGTTGATGCACTACAGGTTGAGATGCATAAGAAGTATGATCTCAAGCCTCGATAGAATGCAATTGTTTCAAATATTCAACCTCGGGCTAAGAAAGTTGGTCCAAAGTTGTCCAAAGATAAAGCTAAATAGGTTCTAGACATCCCTAAGGTAGTTGAAGTTTTGGACCTGTTAAAAGGGAAAAAGAAATTAAAGAACTTGAGGAATTAGTTTTTCCTTTCAATATTGAACGTGAATCATCCAATATCAAAATTCATGTGTCTTTGGTGGAGATAGATAAAAAAAAAAAACCCACCATAAACAGATCGAGAAAATGATGCATAGCAAGGGATCAAAAAATCCTCCTGATACTTTGAATGTACAAGATGAGTCCCCTACCATAATGGTTGGTCCTCATATTGATGACAAAGAGGAATCTATGGCACCCTTCTACGTGAACTTGAATATTCATGATAAAATGTTGCACAATTGTATGCTCGATTCCGTTCCATCACACAATCTTATGCCCAAATTAGTCATGGAAAAGTTGGGGTTAGAAACAACCAATCCATATCATGACCTTTAGTCATTTGATGCCAGAAAAGTGAAGTGTTATGGGATGATTAAAGACATGGTTGTCACCCTGGGCTAATTGTTTGTTAAGAGAATTATGATGGATGTGGGGGTGGTTGTTGTACCATCAAATTATGGCATGTTGTTTTCCAGAACATGGGCACAAAAATTGGGAGGTACTATGTATATGGATATGACGTATGCCACTGTATCAGTTTTTGGAGGAGAGATCAAAAGGTTGTACCAAGAGACAAAGTTTTCTTATGTGGTCAGTGATAAGAACAAACATGTGAATCATCCCATATATGTTGTTGATGAAGATCTGGGATGTTGTATCATATATGTAAATGAAGAGTAAAATGAAACCCCAATTCTTGCAAATCCTCTTGTAAGCCCTGTGGAGGAAGTGGATGGCATATGGAAAAAAAAAAATTGATGGTTCATACTCAAAAGAAGGGGTTGAGTCCAGAGTAGTTCTCATATCCCCCACCAAAAGAGAAATTCATTTTTCCTACAAGCTTGAGTTCGAGGCCACAAATAATGTGGTTGAATATGAAGTCGTGATCTTAGGCCTAAAGGCAATAAGAAATATGAAAATTACCAAGATAGTGGTATTTGGAGATTCAGAGCTAGTTGTGCAGCAAGTAAAAGGTTCCTATCAAAACAAGGCATTTGAGAATGAGGGCATATATAAATCAAGTAAGGGATATGATTCATAATTTTTATGTAGATTTCAAATTTCTACTATTCTGAGAGAGTTTAATCAGCCAGTTGATTCCTTAGCAGTAGTTGCCAGTACCTTTAAAGTACCAACCACCCCTCAAATTAAATATGAGATCGAAATGAGATACAAACCTTCCATTCCTGATAATATCAAATACTTGCAAGTTTTTGAAGATGATCAACAGATCAAAAAATTCATGGAAGTGATAGATGAATTTGTAAATACTCATATTGATTCAGATGATGAATAAGACACCAAATAGGGGATTGGGGAGGAGGTTGAAGAGATCCTTAAATTTAGTAATTACATGGCTAAGCATAAAGTATTTCAACTTAAGAATAACTTTATTCCCAAAGGACTAGTGCTTTTAGAACAATTGTTTGATAGAAATGATGTACATGTCAAACCAATTGTCCTCCCCAAAGATAATAGCATTGAGGAATATAATATTGGGATTGAAAAAAGATCCTAAATATATTAAGTTCTCCAAAAATCTTCTTGTTGATCATAGGGTAAAGAATTTGCAGATGTTCAAAGAGTACATGGATGTCTTTGCATGGAAATACTAGGACCTAAAAACTTATGATATCAGTATCATCCAGCATCGAATACCCCTCAAGCCTATTACTAAGCCTTTCAAGAAAAATCTTCGGCAAGTTAATCATATTATTTTTCCTACCATTGAGAAATAGGTGAGGAAATTATTAGATGCCCATATTATTATTCCCTTAAGGTACTTTGAATGGGTTTCTAATTTAGTTCCACTGAGAAAGAAGAGTGAGGAAATAGGGTTATGTGTCGACTTCAGGAACCTAAATAAATTCTCATTAAAATATAACTACCCCCTACCCAAGATGGCCCATATACTGCAGAAAGTGGTGGGGGAAAATAGGATATACATGATGGATGGTTTTTTAGGATACAACCAAGTTACCATGCACCTATATGATAGAGAGAAGACAAGCTTAACAACACCATGGGGGGATTTCATGTATGAAAAAATGCCTCTTGGTTTTTGAAATGCAAGAGCAACTTTTCAAAGATCTATGGACATTGCTTTTGTGGGTGAGAGAGACAAGTTCATTATCGTATACCTTGATGACATGACTATTTTATCCAAGATAGATGAAGATCACATCAAGAATTTATGGAAAACCTTTGTGAAGTGTAGGAATTTTGGGTTGTCCTTGAACCCAAAAATGTCTTATTTTGTTATGGAAGAAGGAAATATTATTGTCCATATAGTATCCAAAGAAGGGGTGAAGATAGATCTGGAAAGGGTGGAGGCAATCAAACAAATTGTTCAGCCTAGGAACAAGAAAGAAGTACAATATTTCCTAGGTAAAATAGGCTACATCAGAAGGTTCGTCCCCAATTTCGTCGAAATGGTGAAGCATATTACCAACATGTTGAAAAAAAAACATGAAGTCAAGTGGACAACTAAAGCTAAATAATCCTTTCAGTAGATCAAAATGGCCTTGGGATAAGCTCCAGTTCTTATCAACACAAATTATGATAAAGAGTTTCTCATTTTTTCTTTCGTATCAATTTATACTATAGTTGTTGTGTTGATGCAAAAGAATGAATAAAATCAAGAGAATCTCATAGCCTTTTCCAACAAGGCCTTGAGAGATGTTGAACTGAAGTATAGTAGCATGGAAAAGTAGGCTTATGCATTATTCAAAGCACTAAATCTTTTTAGAGATTATATATTGCACTCTAAGATATTGGCTTATGTACCTACCAGTACTATAAAGGGCATTCTCACACAACCTAAAAGTGATTGAAGAAGAGGTAAATGGATTGCTAAGATTTAGGATTATGACATGGATATCAAGCCCACAAAGCTAGTAAAAGGACAAGGACTAGCCAAATTGTTGGTTGAATCTAACTGCAATTTTTAGATTTGAATGCATTGTCAACAAACATTATAGCAACAGAGTTTGAAGAGGATGAAACACAAGAACCATCCTTAGAGATGAGTGCTAAATTTTCTCATTATGATTGGTATAAAGACATAATATTTTACTTAAAAACAATTAGTTTCTCACCAGCATGGGATAAATCTAGGGCTTGGTCTATTAAGCTTAAGGTTGTAAAGCATTGCATTTTGGAGAAAAAATTGTTTTGGAAGGACCCGTGGGAAATCCTACTAAATTTCCTCATTGAGGAAGAAATTGAGGGCATAATCATTGAGTTTCATAAGGGTGTGTGTAGGGGTCACCATGCTTGGAGAGCCACTGCATACAAGATCCTTAGAGTTGTGTATTACTAGCCCTCTTTGTTTTCTGATGTAAATGGCTTGGTTAGAGCATGTGTAGAATGTCAAATGTTTGAATAAAAGAAAACTTTGTTTCCCCTCCCACTAAAACCAATCAAAGTTGAGACACCTTTTCAATAGTGGGGATTAGACTTCATTGGCGAGATTAATCCAAATTCAAATGGACAACACATATGGATTTTGACAGTCACATGTTATTTCACAAAATGGGTAGAGGCCATACCTACAAGGGAAACCAAAGATACATTCATCATAAAGTTCCTAAAGGAAAATATCTTGGCCAGATTTGGGTGCCAAAGAAAGATCATTGTTGATAATGCTTAGGCCTTCAAATCTGCCAAATTAGTTAAGTTTTGTCATGACTGTAACATAGATTTGAGACACTCTACTGCTTATTATCCACGGGGAAATGATTTGGTTGAATCCTCCAATAATAACCTTATCAAGATTATTAAGAAAATGTTATCTCAAAACAAGAAGGCATGGGATTCCCACCTGAAATATGTTGTCTAGGCAGACAGAGTTAGCATCAAGAGGGCCATTGGAACTTCCCATTTTCAGCTGGTGTATCAGTTGGAAGCCATTTTCCCCATTCAACTCAGCCTCCCCATGATGAAATTACTGCAAGATGAGGAGGAATAATTAGATGACAGGAAAAGAAGAATGAATCAGTTGATTGAAGTCCAACAGATAAGAGAACAAATTCAGATAAAGTCCCAATTTCACCAAGAAAGAATAAAAGAAATATTTGATAAAAGAACCAAGGAAAGAAATTCCATTATAGGGGATTTTGACTTGAAATGGGATTCCCGAAGAGAATCTAAAGGGAAACATGGAAAATTTGATAATCTTTGGTTGGGACCATTCCTAGTGGTTGCAGTCCAAGATAACAACACTTATGATTTAGCTCAGTTAGATGGACAATTGTTTGGGGCTCTTGTAAATGGGAGGTTCCTCAAGAAATTTTTGCAATACTAATCACTGCAATATTTTCTTACCTTGTACATAAATAATGACTTTCCATTTATGATCATGAATTTTTAGTTTTACTTCATTCACCGTTCATTACTTCAATGGGCGGGTAGATTTCTAATGTTGTAAGTTGTTGAGCGTTTTTGTGTCACACATCAAATCAATTTCCAGGTCTAAAGCAGATGTATATTTTCAGGTAGACCCCATAACCTGGCAAAAGAAGGTACTTATTCTACATTTCTCAGTAGACCGCAGGGGTATGTTGTCCCCACTGGAGCCAAATGTTAGTGATATGTTTGTTCCTGATGTTAAATGAAAATTGACTGGAGTTATAAGGTCAATATTGGATGAGATAGAGGTAGAAGGAAAGTTTCAGGAGCCCCTCAAACAATCAGGAGTCAAATTATCCTCGAGAATAATGAAGAAATGGAAAGGAAATTCATACCCTTGTGTGCATAAGGAAAGTTTTAAAACCTCGGGTGCTTATCGGACATCCAAAAGGCCTTGTCATGCCCGGAAAGGTGCTAATTCTATTTCCAGGGTGTTTATCATGGGATCGAGGTTTTGGAACCAAATTCTAGCAGACTTGTGGAGCCTCACTAATCAAGTTGTGTTCAGGTAAGATCGATCGACGTCCTATATCACATCGCATGCCCGACCTTTTATATCAATGGTCAATGTATGGTTTCGGAGTCCCCTCGTCAGAGTCTCATTTGAATCTTAAGCCTTGAACTCTTCAATGGGATGCCTCTGATTGATGCTTCAGATTTGGTAAAGGGTAACGAGATCAAAGGCCCAGAATCTATCGTGGTTCCTCTCCTGCACAAGTAACGATAAATGTGTGTGTGTCCTAGGTGACGCATGCATGAATTTACTACTAGCAGGGCACCTGTCAGGTTAATTTGGAGTTGCCACATGGACATGTGGAACATACAAGATATATAGTTCAACATATTAAAAATGGGTGACATGTGTCACGTATGCATATCATGTCAACGTCGTTGTTGGAAAATAGAAAGTCGCCACTTTTATAGGCTGGCATCAATGTGATAATGTTCGTGACTTATTCGATTTTTTCTTTCGACCACGGTAATATCAATGAATCTTGTTGGCACGGGGGCAGACCCAGGGTTCAACACACCAACAAAACCCTAACTACTGACCCTTTTGGCAACACTTGCGAAGTAGATGAAGTCTCACCCGAGGTAGAGGTAGGGGGGGTTGCAGGACTCAAGTGTCTAAAACCTAGTTGGGACACAGATATGTGATCACAATACTTAACAAAGCACTTAGCCAATAGTATAAATTTAGTTATGATTCTTATTCATGTCGTAGATTAACCCTAAATACAGAATAGCACTGTGATAAACGAATCAAACACTTCTAAGCACTTAGCAAAAGTTCAGATCTAACATTCATTCACATCATAAAGCACTAAGAATTCATAGATATATCCATCATACATCAAGAACAATGCACTAATCAAATATAAACATAACCATCATGAACATATAGAACAAAGCACAATAACACAAGATATATGTGGTTCACCCTAGTGTGGGGCTATGTCCACCAACTCTTCTTCTTCTTTATTAGTCTTCTTCAATCTTCTTACATGCACCAAGCCACAGATCCAACTCCGTAAAGGACAGGAGATCTGCGCGCACCTCGTTAGATCCTCCCTCCCTGGATTAGGTCAAGGCACAAAGCCAACTACAACCACTTGCACTTAGCTCTGCAAGTCTCACATACAGTATGCACAAAGCATTCACAATTATTCGCACTTAGCAACCCTCAAAGGTTCTTGCACAAATCCGATCATAACTAGTAACTCTACTTGCACTAAGTCATTCTACTTCTTACATC
The DNA here is from genome assembly GCA_009831015.1 of Picea engelmannii. Lineage (NCBI taxonomy): Eukaryota > Viridiplantae > Streptophyta > Pinopsida > Pinales > Pinaceae > Picea > Picea engelmannii. Next base: position 587,140 of record ML784362.1, read on the forward strand.
ACCTGGCTACTTATTTATACATTACAAAAGGGGACTAAACATGGGTAAAACCACGGGCCGACATCCCATACCCGTTACATAAACCCTAAAATCCCCAAAAAGACCGTAAAAAGGGTGACATCCTGCAATCTCTGCTTCGCCTAGGCACTCCGTCTTCGACCACCCTGTTGAAGTCCCAAGAATGGTTGAACATGACCATCATTTCCTCAAAATCTGGTCAAGGGCCAACAAGCCCCCAACACTCACCTGTGACTAGTATTGGTTCACTCTGATATCGGAAACATTGCTTCGAAGGCCTCGAGCTTAGCTCGAGCTGCCTCGACTTGTTGCTTCACCAGAGCCTCCTTCTCGGCAAACTCCTATATTACTTACTCGATGACAGGCCCTTCCAGGTGTTGTTCTACAATTTTGACCACCTGTTCCAGTTGTTATCCTTGTCCCTAGAGATATTCAAAAAGTGTGCAAGCTTCGTCCTGCACCAGCTGGAGTCTCTGGTTCACCTGCATAACTTAGCTCTGGATGGCAGTGACATGTTGTTGAACTGTGCATTTCTCCTGCGACCTTTTCATCTTCTCCATTGTCATAAGTTGCTTCAGTTGTTCTTGCACAGTCGATGTCGATTGCTTCACCTCCTGGAGTTGTGCCTCCAATATCCTCAACTCAAGGTCTTCTGAAAGGCACTCGTAGGTATGCGCACTTCAATCACTGAGTTGGTTTCATTCTCCGTCCAACGCCCTAATTCTTTCTATTGCGCTCCTGGTAGTTTCTTCCCTTTGATCTCATAATTCCTACGGAGTGCTAGGCACTGCTTGAAGTTCTAGCTCTGCTACTCTTGCTTGAAGTTGTTGAATGCCCTCAGCGAGCTTCCCTACTTGGATCTTGGTTGTATCTTCTTCCATCTGTGCCAAGCCCGGCATAGAGAAAAGTGCTCTATTCACTTCCTCTCTAATCCCAATCTGCTCCACGAGAAAATGATCTTTCTCTTTCTAGATTTTCTCCTTGTCTTCTTCTAACTTCACCCGAAGGTCATATGTCTATTGTTGTGCAACCCGAAGTTTCTCTAAGGCCTCCTCCTTTTCATGCCTTAAGGCCTCTGTGGCCTTCTCCTTCTCTTCCTGGACTCGACAAAGTCGAGTCTCTGTTGCATTTGCTAATCTGTGCAATTGGGTGGGATCATCCCCCAATTCTACACCTTCTGATGATGATGGCACAGTAGACACTGCATGGATCGAGTAGATGGATTGTTGTACCCCCTTCATCTTCGCCTCGATTTTTTCATACATCATCTCCTTCCTTTCTTCATGTCATTGCAAGATACCCTCTGAAGCATCTTCTATAGCTGCGATGATGAGGTCAACATCATCCACTGTGAGCACATTCTGTGCCTTGGGCTTGTTGGCTCAAGATTTCTTCTGTGATGAGGGTTTCTTCAAAGAAACATTCCTTTTCTTTGATGTCTTTGCCTCTGTTAGGGGACCCTTCGGTGGTGTTACTTCTCCCTTTCTTTCTTGTCTTCTTCCCCTTCCTCTTCTTGGTTAACTTCGTCACCTCCTCCTCCATCAGGTGAGTCAAGCGCAGTTTCCTCCGATGTGTTTTCCTTCTCTTCACTGTCTATGTCCTGCACTTCCTCCTTTTTCTTATTCTTCTTGTTGTTGCCCTGTCCATCATACTCCATTCAGGTAACCATAGGACTTCTGATGAGGTCGGGGTCGGAGAGTTCTGCATCTCCAACCGATATAAGGAATTCAATTGGTCATTCTTTAGTGATCTCTTCCAGGTCTTCTTCGATTAACTTATAATACAACTGCAACTCCTCTTTACTTTCATCATTGCACATAGTGATGTAGATAAAGTGGCGGTCTGTGCAGAACTTCACTAGTGGTATGTAAGTATGCAAGGTGTTTGAATTCATTCAGGGGAATGACTCAATGGTGCGCGTGAGCTATAGGTAATAATTGTGGAACATTGCATTTGATTTCCATTTCTTCACCATGTCGCTCGAATACTACAAAGTGGTGAACCTCGTAGTCAGTGGTTCTAATGGCTCAAATTCAGGGAATGTCTCTCCCTTTGGCATATCCCAAGCGACAAAAGATATAAGAATCAATAGCCAACCGATGTGGAATTCATAACCTTGGTCTTGTGCTTCACGATAGTCCTTCTCCAACCCATTGATGAGATAGCTCGCCCAATTCATCTGCATCCCTTCGATGCATTTTCCTGCAAAATAGACTACGAAACCTGTTACTTGTGTTGGCCTTTTCTTTCTGATGAGCTTGCCCACTATCAACTGACAAGCTAGGTGCACTGTGCCATCCTGGATGGAGGCTACATTGTAGCCTCGCATCCCTTTTTCCACATCATCGTATGCTTCTTTTATTCGTTGCGCCAAGGAGAGATTGAATGTCTTCCCAGGGTAGAATTTATGAGGGTCTGGTCCCTACATGCTTAATCCAGTAATGAGGTGGATCAGCATCGGATCCAAAGTGATACATCTATCCAACCACAGGTACCCGCCATGGAAGCATGACAAGAGGAGTTTAAAGCACGCATTAACATCCTGATGTTGGTTGAAGTGGGGGATCTTCATGATGTTCAGGATCGTTGACCTCACAGTCTCCTTGATCCACGATTGGGGAACTATCTTAGGCTTCTTCCCAGTCGTCTTCGTCAAGTAGTGATGTGATGCGAGCATCACATAGTTCTTCCTATCATCGAGGTTTAAATCACTTATCTTAAGAGATGGGATCAGTTCCAACTGTGGTCCTACTGCGCATATCCCTTTTGGGAGGTACACAGTGATGAGTGTGTACTCAAAATCTCTTGGGACACTATCACGATTAACCGCGCCAGCCAAGGGCGGGATATAGTCGGGAAAGACTGACGGGATCTTCTTTGTGTTCACCAGATCGTCACGGTGCTTGCTTCTCTTCTCTGTTGCAGTTCGAGATGGCCCAGATCGACGTCCAGTCGAGGGGGATGCTTACAATCCTCCCGTCGATGAGGCCTATATACCTGTGGACATAACCTTCTCAGGCATAAGGTCGATCAAGATTTCTTCTATCAACTTCTCTATTGCGTTACATTCGCCCGACAAACACGCTCATGGTCAAATAGCTTGGGTACATGAAGAGATGTTGAAGTTAATCAAATCGATGGCAAGGTCTAGACAGCACAGCGCGATAGGAAATCACGGCTCTATTAGCTCGAATATCTCATCTTGAAAAAGTGGTCCCAGTGCAACATGTGAAGGATTAAATAAACAACATCGTAATGGATTCCTCCAACGGTTCGAAATGCATTAATCAATACAATTCCATCCCTTATGGCACGGTCTCAACAGTCTCATGGTGATATTTTCGATAATAATTGTGTTTCTAACCGTTCGGGAGTGTCATTCTAACGGTCAGGGCACCTCCAACGGTCATATTGCTTCGTCATGGCGAAGTGCCTTTCTGCGCGGTTCTGTTAATCCGGCGAGGTTCAAATTCTGCAAGCCTGCCTTCTGCGAAGTCTTCTCTGGAATTTCCTGCAGTTTTTCTAACTTTTCTTTCTTCTTACTGATCTTTCTTTCCTTCTTCCCTGTGATTTGAGTTTCATGATTCCTCTTTCCTTTCATATAATTTTTTTCCCTTAGCATAGTAACTTTGCACTGTTGAGTGTCTTTCAAAGGGTTCGAATGTAATACCTCTTTGCTTGTTACTTCTAGGGTAGGTTCTCTTTTCTCCTGTATGGACAGGTTTTTCAAGCCTTCCTTCATTCTTTCAACTTTGACAACTAAGTCTCTGGCACTCAGTTGTTTCAACTTGTCCTCTTGATCTTCTATTAAGCGCATTGTTCTCCTAGCCAAGAAGTCCCTTAATTCTTTCTTTTTCTGTTTTGTGGCTTCTTCTTCTTCTTTCCTCCAGATCTGATCTTTCTCAATCCAAGTCTTTCCTAACAAAAGTGCAAATGGGGCGTTGTTCTCAACAAACTTAATGACCTCAAAGTCTTCTTCCGTCAATGTTCCATGAGAAATCGTAGGTACGTGAGTAAGTCTTCCACATAGGGTTATTATCTTTCCTTTAAACATTCCTATCCTTCCCAATATAGGAATCATAGCAAGCTTTCCCAAAATTTCCCAAGTACTTTCTGGCATAAGATTCACATGTGTTTCCTCATCTAATACACAATCTATGTCGAAGTATCCTATTCTTGTTTCTATGCACTCCTTCTCTTTTAATATCTCTGGTAGACCGATGTTTATGTGATCATTCGGTGTTTCTTTCAGCTGTAATAACATAGATTCTAATTCATTCTGGTTTTCTAACATATCCTTAGTTTCTTGATATTCCTCATGGTTTTCTTGTCTCGAGTTCATCTTTTACACTTTGTCAATCATTCTAGGGAAATCCAAAACCTCATGACCAACAACCTTACAACAAAGACAAATAGGACCTATTTCAGGGCATTCTTTAGCAATATGCCCCAGACTTCTACAGTTATAACACAATTTCAATCCTCTCTTTCTCTTAAATGATCCCCAACCTTTCTGGTACTGCGCATTGGGATCACAATGATGGACCTACAATCTGAAAAATTATTTCTAGGGTCCTACATCCACTTGTTATTCCAAAAATTCTTTTTATGCATAGGAATAACATATCTTCCACTATCTCTATTAAATTTATTCAGATCAAATATTATTTCTTCTAGTTGTGCCCTAGTTTTCAGACTAGGACCAAATCTATCAATTATACCTAGATCCATTCTTTCGAAGAAAATTTTTCCACTTATATTACCTTTATCAGAGCACGAAGCTTTAAGATCTCACCTCTTTCTTCAGATCGGGCTTCTCTTTCTTAGCACAGAGCTTCGCAAGTCAAGTAGAATATTGTGCACTATAGCAATAGATCTATGCATAGAGATTTTTCTCTTCTTCAGTTCCCAACAATCATGGTTTCAGGTCCCGGCAACGGAACCATTTGTTGCCACAGGGGAAGACCCAGGGTTCAACGCTTCAACAACGCACCAACAAAACCCTAACTATCGGCCCTTTCAGCAACACCCGCGAAGTAGATGAAGTCTCACCCGAGGTAGAGGTAGGGGGGTTGCAGGACTCACGTGTCTACAACCTAGCTAGGACACAGATCTGTGATCACGATACTTAACAGAGCACTTAGCCAATAGTATGCATTCAGTTATGATTCTTACTCACATCATAGATTGACCCTAAATACATAACAACGATGTGATAAATGGATCAAAAACTTCTAAACACTTAACATAAGTTCATATCTAACATTCATTCACATCATAAAGCACTAATCATTCATAGATATATCTATCATACATCAAGAACAGTGCCCTAAGAAAATATAAACATAACCATCATGAACATATAGCACAAAGCACAATATCATAGGATATACGTGGTTCACCCCAGTGTGGGGCTACGTCCACCAACTCTTCTTCTTCTTTATTAATCTTCTTCAATCTTATTACATGCACCAAGCCACAGATCCAACTCCGCAAAGGACAGGAGATCTGTGTGCGCCTCACTAGATCCTTCCTCCCAGATTATGCCAAGGCACAAAGCCAACTACAACCACTTGCACTTAGCTCTGCAAGTCTCATATATAGTATGCACAAAGCATTCACAACTATTCGCACTTAGCAACCCTCAAAGGTTCTTGCACAAAGCCGATTAGAACTAGTAACTCTACTTGCACTAATCCATTATACTTCCTACATCGCCCGGCTACTTATTTATACATTACAAAAAGGGCCTAAACATGGGTAAACCCATGGTCCGACATCCCATACCCATTACATAAACCCTAAAAGCCCCAAAAATACCATAAAAATGGTGAGATCACGTGATCTACGCTTCTCCTGGGTGATCCATCTTCGACCAACCTGTCGAAGTCCCAATAATAGTCAAACATGACTAGCGTTTTCTCAAAACCTAGTCAAGGGCCAACATGCCCCCAACAATCACTTGTGACTCATCCCAAGTCACTATGATCTCGGAAACATTGCTTCAAAGGCCTTGATCTTAGCTCAAGCTGCCTCGACTGTCTGCTTCGCCAGAGCCTCCTGCTCAGTGTTCCTGGATTACTTGCTCTGTGGCAGGCCCTTCCAGGCATTGTTCTACTGTTGTGACCACCTATTCTAGTTGTGATCCTTGTCCCTTGAGCTCTTCAAAAAGTGTTCAGGCTTTGTCTTGCACCGGCTGGAGTCTCTGGGTCACCACCATAACTCGGCTCTGGATGGCAGTGACCTATTACTGAACTGCACGCTGCTCTTGCGGCCTTTTCATCTTCTCCACTATCATTATCTTCTTCAACTATTCTTGCAAAGTCTACCCCTACTGCTTCACCTCCTGGAGCTGTGCCTCGAATATCCTCAACTTCGGGTCTTCTAAAAGGTGCTCGTAGGTCTGCGCACTTTGGTCACTGAGTTTCTTTCATTATGTGACCAACGTCTTGATTATTTCTACTGCGCTCCTGGCAATTTCTTCCCTTTGATCTCGTACTTCCTGCAAAGTGGTAGGCATTGTTTGAAGTTATAGCTCTGCTACTCTTGCTTGACGTTGTTGAATGGCCTATCAAGCTTCCCTACTTGGTTCTCGGTTGTCTCTTCTTCCATCTGTGCCAATCCCGGCACAGAGAGAAGTGCTCTATTCACTGCCTCTCTAATCCCAATCTTCTCCGCGAGCAACTAGTCTTTCTCTTTCTGGATTTGCTCCTTGTCTTCCTCGAACTTCACCCGAAGGTCATCTGTCTCATGTTGTGCAACCTAAAGTTGCTCTAAGGCCTCCTCCTTTTTGTGCCTCAATGCCTTTGTGGCCTTCTCCTTCTCTTCCTAGACTCAACGAAGTCGACTCTCTATTTCATATGCTAATCTACGCAATTGGGTGGGTTCATCCCCCAATTCTACACCTTCTGATGATGACGGCGCAGTAGACACTACATGGCTCGAGTAGATGGCTTGTTGTACCCCCTTAAGCTCCACCTCAATTCTGTCATACATCGTCTCCTTCTTTGCTTCATGTCGCTGCAAGATACCCTCTAAAGCATCTTCTATAGTTGCGATGATGGGGTCAACATCATCCACTATGAGCACATTATGTGACTTAGGCTTGTTGGCTCAGGATTTCTTCCATGCTGAAGGTTTATTTGGAAAAACCTTCCTTTTCTTTGATGTCTCTGCCTATGTTAGGGAACCCTTTGGCGGTGTTACTTCGCCCTTTTCTTTCTTTTCTTCTTCCCCTTCCTCTTCTTGGTTTGCTTCGTCGCCTCCTCCTCTGCAAGGTGATTCAAGCACAGTTTCCTCTGATGTGATGTCCTTCTCTTCACTGTCTATGTCCTGCACTTCCTCCTTTTTCTTATTCTTCTTGCCACTGCCCTGTCCATCATACTCCGTTCGGGTAACCACGAGACTTCCAATGAGGTCGAGGTCGGAGAGTTCTGCATCTCCAACTGGTATAAGGAATTAATTTGGCCATTCTTTAGTGATATCTTCTAGGTCTTATTCGGTTAACTTATAATATGATTTCAACTCCTCTTTACTTTCATCCTTACACGTAGTGATGTAGATAAAGTGGCGGTCTGCATGGAACTTCGCTAGTGGTATGTAAGTATGCAAGGTGTTCAAATTCATTCAGGATAATGACTCAATGGCGTGCGTGAGTTGTAGGTAATAAGTGTGCAACACCACATTTGATTTCCATTGCTTCGCCATGTCGCTTGAATACCACAAAGTGGTGAAACTCGTGGCCAGTGGTTCTAATGGCTCAACTTCAAGGAATGTTTCTCCCTCTGTCATCTCCCAAGAGAAAAATGATATAAGAATCAACAACCAACTGAAGTAGAATTCATAACCTTGGTCCTGCGCTTCGCGACAGTCCTTTTCCAACTCATTGACGAGATAGCTCACCCAGTTCATCTACATCCCTTCGATGCATTTTCCTACAAGGTCGACTACGAAGCTTGTGACTTGTGTCGGCCTGTTCTTTCTGACGATCTTGCTCGCTATCAACTGACAAGCTAGGCGCATTGTGCCATCCTAGATGGAGGCTACCTTGTAGCCTCGCTTCCCTTTTCCACATCGTCGTATGCTTCTTTTATTCATTTCACCAAGGAGTGATTGAATGTCTTCCCAAGGTAGAATTTATGAGGGTTTGGTCCCTGCATGCTTCATCCAATAATGAGGTGGATCATCACCGGATCCACAGTGATACACCTATCCAACCACAGGTACCCTCCATGGAAGCACTACATGAGGAGTTTAACGCACGTGTTAACCTCCTAATGTCGGTCGAAGTGGGGGATATTCATGACGTTCAAGATCATTGACCTCGTGATCTCCTTGATCCATGGTTGGGGAACTATCTTAGGATTCTTCCCATTCATCTTCATCAGGAAGCGATGTGGTGAGAGCATCGCATAGTTCTTCCTATCGTTGAGGTTGAAATCATTTATCTTAAGAGTTGGGATCAGTCCCAACTAAGGTCTTACTGTGCATATCCCTTTCGGGAGGTACGTAGTGATGAGTGTGTACTCAAAATATCTCGAGACACTATCACGACTAACCATGCTAGCCAAGGGCAGGATATAGTTAGGCAAGACCGACGAGATCTGCTTTGTGTTCTCCAAATCGTCGCGGTGCTTTATTCTCTTCTCTGTCGCAGTTCGGGATGCCCAGATCCATGTCCAGTCGAGGGGGATGCTTGAAATCCTCCCGTTGAAGAGGCCTGTATACCTACATACATAACCTTCTCAGCCATAAGTTTGATCAAGATTTCTTCTACCAACTTCTCTACTATGCTGCGTTCACCTGACATACACGCTCGTGGAAAAATAGCTTGGCTATGCAAACAGATATTAAAGGTAATTGAATCGGTGTCGAGGTCTAGACAGCACAGTATGGTAGGAAATAATGACTCTATTAGCTCGAACATCTCAGTTTGCAAAAGTGGTCACGGTGCAACATGCAACGGATTAAATAAACAACATCGTAACGGATTCCTCCAACGGGTAGAAATGCCTTAATCAATACAATTCCATCCCTTATGGCACGGTTTAAATGGTCTCATGGCGATATTTCCGATAATAAATCTGTTTCTAACCATTTGGGAGTGTCATTCTAACGGCCGGGGTACCTCCAACGATCATATCACTTCATCGTGGTGAAGTTCCTTTCTGCGTGGTTCTGTTAATTTGGCGAGGCTCAAATTCTGCAAGCCTTCCTTCTGCGAAGTCTTCTATGGAATTTCCTACAGTTTTTCTAACTTTTCTTTCTTCTTACTGAGCTTTCTTGCCTTCTTCCCTGTGATCTGAGTTTCTGGATTCCTCTTTCCATTCATATTCTTTTCTTCCCTTAGCATAGTAACTTTATATTGTTGAGGGTATTTCAAAGGGTTTGAATGTAATACCTCTTTGCTTGCTACTTATAGGGTAGGTGCTCTTTTCTCCTGCATGGACAGGTTTTTCAAGCCTTCCTACGTTCTTTAAACTACGACAGTTAAGTCTCTGGCGCTCAGTTTCTTCGACTTGTCCTCTTGTTCTTCTATTAAGTGCGTTGTTCTCCTAGACATGAAGTCCCTTAATTCTTTCTTGTTCTGTTCTATGGCTTCTTCCTCTGCTTTCCTCCGAATCTGATCTTTCTCAATACAAGCCTTTCCTAACAAAAGTGAAAACAGGGCGTTGTTGTCAACAAACTTAATGACCTCAAATTATTCTTCGGTTGATGTTCCATGAGAAATAGTAGGTACGTGAGTAAGTCTTCCACATAGGGTTATCATCTTTCCTTTAAACATTCCTATCCTTCCCAATATAGGAATCGTAGCAAGCTTTCCCAAAATTTCCCAAGTACTTTCTGGCATAAGATTCACATGTGTTTCCTCATCTAATACACAATCTATGTCGAAGTCTCCTATTCTTGTTTCTGTGCACTCCATCTCTTTTAAGATCTCTGGTAGACTGATGTTTCTGTGATCATTCAGTGTTTCTTTCAACTGTAATAACATAGATTTTGATTCGTTCTGGTTTTCTAACATATCCTTAGTTTCTTGATCTTCCTCATGGTTTTCTTGTCTTAGGTTCATCTTTTCAACTTTATCAATCATTCTAGGGAAATCCAAAACCTCATTACCAACAACCTTACAACAAAGAAAAATAGGACCTATGCCAGGGCATTCTTTAGCAAGATGCCTCGGTCTTCTGCAGTTATAACACAATGTCAATCCTCTCTTTCTCTTAAATGAACCCCAACTTTTCCGATACTGTACACTGGGATCACAATGATGGACCTGCAATCTGCAAAAATTCTTTCTAGGGTCCTACATCTACTTGTTAGTCCAAAAATTCTTTCTATGCATAGAAATAACATATCTTTCACTATCTCTATTAAATTTACTCAGATCAAATCTTCTTTCTTCTAGCTATACCCTAGTTTTCAGACTAGGACCAAATCTATCAAACATACCTAGATCCATTCTTTCGAAGCAAAATTTTCCACTTATATTACCTTTATCATAGCACGAAGCTTTAAGATATCACCTCTTTCTTCAGATTGGACTTCTCTTTCTTAGCACAGAGCTTCGCAAGTCAAGTAGAATACTGCACACTACAGCAATAGGCATACGCACAGAGATTTTTCTTTTCTTCAGTTCCCAGCAATCATAGTTTCATGTCCCAGCAACGGAACCATTTGTTAGCATAGGGGCAGACCCAGGGTTCAATGCTTTAATAGCACGCCAACAAAACCCTAACTACCGGCCCTTTCGGCAACACCTGCGAAGCAGATGAAGTCTCACCCAAGGTAGAGGCAGGGGGGGTTGTAGGACTCAAGTGTCTACAACCTAGCTGGGACATAGATATGTGATCACGATATTTAATAGAGCTCTTAGCAAATAGTATGCATTCAATTATGATTCTTATTGACATCGCAAATTAACCCTAAATACAGAACAACATTGTGATAAACGGATCAAACACTTATAAGCACTTAGCATAAGTTCATATCTAACATTCATTCACATCATAAAGCACTAAGAATTCATATATATATCTATCATACATCAAGAAAAATGCACTAAGAAAATATAAACATAACCATCATGAACATATAGTGCAAAGCACAATAACACAGGATATATGTGGTTCACCCCAGTTTGGGGCTACGTCCACCAACTCTTCTTGTTCTTTATTAGTCTTCTTCAATCTTCTTACATGCACCAAGCCACAGATCCAACTCCGCAAAGGACAGGAGATATGTGCGCACCTCACTAGATCCTCCCTCCCCGGATTAGGGCAAGGCACAAAGCCAACTAAAACCACTTGCACTTATCTCTGCAAATCTCACATACAGTATGCACAAAGCATTCACAACTATTCACACTTAGCAACCATCATAGGTTCTTGCACAAAGTCGATCAGAACTAGTAACTCTACTTGCACTAAGCCATTATACTTCTTACATCGCCTGGCTACTTATTTATACATTACAAAAAGGGCCTAAACATGGGTAAACCCATGGGCCGACATCCCATACCCATTACATAAACCCTAAAAGCCCCAAAAAGCTCGTAAAAAAGGTGAGATCCCGCGATCTCTTCTTTGCCTAGGCGCTCCATCTTCGACTAGCATGTCGAAGTCCCAAGAATGGTCAAACATGACCAATGTTTCCTAAAAACTTGGTAAATGGCCAACAACTCTCATTTAATATCATGTTCCTTCGATCAACGGTCGAGATGATATCCTCGTCGGAGTCCCTCATGGGACCTCACTCTGATAAATGACCCAGATTTAAGTGAGTGTGCCCCCCGATTGACGGTCTAGATATGCTCACGAGTATCAAATCTTCCCATCTATGTTTCACGTCATCCTAACAACAGAGCACTATCAGAGCCAATCAAAAGTTGACACGTGGATAGCTAGAACCCACTAGATACATAGGATGAAATATCAAAAGAGGGTGGCACATGTCACACATGTCTGCCACATTAGTGCCAGTACAGACCAATGAGAAGGTGCCACATGTCCAAGGTGACGTTAGTGTAAGATTGTTCATTCCTTAGCCAATTTTTTAACTCAAATCTATCCATATCAACGATTCTCAGTTCTCCTCATATCTCTGATGGACGACCCAGATTTGTCCTACCATCCCTTCGGAGTCTCCTCATCGGAGTCATGTTTTCACACCAATTCTCACCACTCCGATGGGAAATTCCGACTAACAATCCAGATCTACTCTTCTCTATCCACGGTCCAAATCCACTCTTAGGTATTAAAGCCTCTCGGTCAGGTGTCACATTAGCCCGCCAATGGAGCATTGTTAGGGCCAAACAGAGGTTGTCACATGCACAAGTGAAACCCACCAAAAGAGCCTGAAAGAATATCAAATTTGGGTGACACATGTCATGTCTCCTTGCCACATCAGCCTTAGTGTGGACTAGGATAAGGCCACCACATGTCTAGGATGACATCATCATGATGATGTTTTCCTTAGTCAATTTTAGGTTCTTGGTTGAGCCAAATCAACGGATATCAAATGTCATCGGGCTGCCTCTTGCACCTCTATATCAAAAGTTCATATTCAAGCTCAGATTCCCTCATCAGAGTTCTGCTTGAAGCTCGGACCCCAACCACTCTGAGGGGAACCTCTGATGGATAGTCCAAAGTTTATCTCGAACCTCTTTCAATCGGGACCGATCAATGGTCCAGATCTGCTCTTGGGTATCAAATCTTCCCACCTAAGTGTTGTATCAGTGCATTTGTGAAGCATTGTCAAGGAAAATTAGTGGTCGCCACGTCTGTAATGTTCCTGACTTGGATAGTCTAGGAAACGTTGTTAATGTGTGTCTAGGATGAAAGGTTTATAGCATATAAATGATCATACAAATAATAAATGAGACAAAGGACTACAAAGTTTGTATTATGATATCTTTGTGGATTACAAAATGGCCGAATGCAGCTGAATAAACTGACAATACTCGACTAGATCAAAAAACAAAGGATCTTAGCCGGAATACAAATAAGAAACGGTGGCTGAATAAAATAACAACACTCGGTTAGATCAAAAGACAAAATGATCTTAGCCGGAATACAAATAAGAAACTAAAAGATAATACCCGGAATATGGGAGCACTGTGGAATCGATGAAGAATGATGGAAGACCTGGATGATCTTCCTGGTGACTAGGGTGTGTCTTTCAACACCGAAATCAACCAACTAGTGTCTTGCTCCTGGAATACACTAAACTATCTCTCCTTATATGCGCCTCTTCTCCTCAATGACAAGTCATAATCTGCATAATAATGAATTAGGTCGATGACCCTTCCTTTATAGCTTTCCAAAACCCTAATTCACTGTTGACTTCCAAAACCCTAAATCACTGTTGAAACCCTAATTCACTATTGACTTCTATTTTTAACTCATAATGACTTAAAAGCGCTTTTAACCCTTTTTAGTTCAATGTCACTTTTTGAATATAACACATGTGACTGGAGTGACCTCTAGTAACCTTGTTTACCCCTCTTTGGCCCTGGCTATAGTCTAACGGGGTGGTTTAGACCATTAAGCCTCCTCTCTGGAGCTCCTATTTGGAAAGGCACATTACAGTTCTCCCTTCCCAAAATTGTTTGTCCTCAAGCAATACCAATCTAGGGTGTTGCAACACCTGCTCACTCTCCCAAGTAGCGTCCTCTACTAGAAGCCCTCTCCATCTGATCAAACACTCTCTGATGACCCTGCTCCTCGGTTCTACTCCTGGAATGCCAAAACATCCTCCGAAACTAACTCCAACTATCCCTCCTCATCAAACAGGGGAAGCTCCTCTGATGTGCTAATGAATTGTCCCACTGCCTTTTTTAGGCAAGACACATGGAACACGTTATGAATCTTGTTCCCCTCTGGAAGCTCTAGCTCATAAGCAACCTCGCTTACTCGACGCATGATCCTATAAGGACCATAAAATATGGGCTTGAGCTTCTCGGCCCCACTCTTCTTCAGAGATGATTGTCTGTAGGTTTTGAGTCTCAAGAAAACCAAATCTCCAACCTCAATGTTGCGATCTATCCTATGCATGTCCACACTTATCTTCTGTCGATTTTGCATCATCTACAAGTTCTCTTTCAACAACTTGAGAATATCCTGACTCTCTATGATCCAATCCTTGGCCTTGGGAGCTCTAATCTCCCTGAAGACCAAGTCTACCAAAGTGGGAGCATCATATCCGTACAATGCTAGGAAGGGTGTCATACCAATGGACATGTGGAAGGTGGCGTTGTAGCAATGTTCTCCTAAATGTAACCACTCTACCCACATTATCTGTCATCCTCCTACATAGTTCCTCAAATGCCCTTCAACCCACTTGTTGATAATATTGGTCTGCCCATCTATATGAAAGTGATAGTTGGTGCTAGGTGTCAACTCTATCCCCACCAACCGAAACAACTCTCTCCAAAATGTCCCTATGAACCGACTGTCCCTATCACTGATGATGTTCTTCGGCAACCCATGAAGTCTAAAGACCTCCCTGAAGAAAATATCAGCTACCTGAACTGTGTTGTACTCTGTCAGTATGGCATAGAAGTGAGCAAACTTGGTCAATCTGTCAACCACTACATAGATACAGTCCTTACCCTGGACCTTGGGTAGACCTGTGATGAAATCCATAGATATACTCTCCCATTTATGCTCTGGAATGGGGAGTGGTTGAAGTAGCCCTGATGGACAAGCATGCTCTGACTTGTTCTACTGGAAAGTCACACACTCACTGATGTGTCTCATAACATCTTGTTTGAGGCCCTTCCATGAGAACCTCTCTCTGATCTGTCTATAGGTTTTGAAAAACCCCTGATGGCCTACTAGAGGTGAACCATGAACTGCAGTGAGGATCTTCTTCTTAAGCTTTAAATATAGCACCAAGTAGACTCTATCCTTGTAAAATATGACATCGTCAATGACTCTATACCTGTCATCCTGTATCTTCCCATCTATCACCTCACAAGCGAACTTGTTCTTGGAATATTCCACTAACAAGTGGGATTTCCAATCTGTTGAAATCTCCATCAAAGAACATGTCGCAGGTCTCCTCGATAGTGCATCGGCCACAATGTTCTTCTTCCCCTTGACATACTCTATGACAAAGTTGAATTCATGTAGCTTCATCACCCTTTTTTTTTGGCGCTCACTGAGGTCCTTCTTCTCAAGGAAATACTTCAAACTGTTGTGATCGATCTTGACCATGAATTTGTTGCCCACCAAATATTCTCTGAACTTGGTCAAGGCATGCATGATTGCCAACATTTCCTTGTCATAAATGGAGTACAACCTCTTAGGTTGACTAAGCTTCTGGCTCTCAAATATAATTGGGTGTCCTCCCTGCATCAAAACTGCATTAATCCCTTCACTGGATGCGTCACACTCTAGTACAAATGGCAACGTGAAGTCTGGTAGTGCCAACACTGGACAAGTGCCCATGACTTCCTTCATGTAATCAAAGGATTCCTATGATTTCTCGGTCCATATGAATGCCTCATGCTTGGTAAGATCTATCATCGGTGCTCCAAGCTAAGAAAAACCCCGGACGAACCGCCTGTAATAGCTGCACAGCCCGAAGAAGCTCCTCAATTTTGTCACGTTCTTGGGCGTCAGCCAATCCAGAATGGCCTTGATCTTCTCTTGGTGCACCTATACCCTCTGTGCACTAATGATGTGGCCTAAGTAAAGAAGCTCTGTCATACCGAACTCGCACTTGGACTCTTTGGCATATAATGATTGTGCCTCCATGATGCTCAATACCTCATCCAAGTGCCTCATATTCTCTTGCCATGACCGGTTATAGATCAAGATGTCATCGAAGAAAACCAAGACTGATTTCCTTAACTGATCCCTGAATATATGGTTCATGCAAGACTGGAATCTAGTGGGTGCATTGGTTAACCCAAATGGCATAACCAGGAACTCGAAGTGTCCAAAATGACATTGAAATGTCGTCTTCTCTATGTCCTCCTCTCGGATGCTATTCTGATGATATCTAGAGCGTAGATCAATTTTTTAGAAGAAAACTGCCCCATGCAGTTCATCCATCAACTCGTTAATGTGTGGGATAGGGTACCAGTTCTTGATGGTTTTATTGTTCAAGGCTCGGTAATCAATGCACATCCTCATGGTGCCATCCTTCTTCAGAACTAAGACAATTGAAGAAGCCAATGGGTTGTTTCTCGGTCTGATGTGTCCCATTGCCAGCAATTCCTTGATTGCCTTCTCTATCTCATCCTTGAACCTCCTAAGATGATGATAGCGGGGGTGATCATAGGTTTGTCCCCCTCCTCCAACTCAATGGTGTGCTCAAACCCCCTGTCAGGTAGTCTCCCTGGTGGAATTGCCTCAAAGACCTGTTGATGTCGTCCCAATAAATTCTTGATCTTTGTATGGTATTGTTGTCGACCTTCCAAATCCTTATGAGTAGTGATCAAGCATCCTGCAGCATATGCTACCTCCCCATTTCTAAATATACTCTCCATCCTCTGGGTTGAAACTATCCTAGGTGCTCCTGTCAACATACCTCTTAGAACAACCTTCTTCCCATCCTAATCTCTGAATCCCATTTCCAAGGTTTGGTAGTTGGTAGGGATTTTTCCCAAGGTAATCATCCACTGAACTCCTAACACCATATATGTGTCTGATAGGTCAACCACATAAAATGTGTCTCTCACTGTGTAGTTTCCTAACTTCATCTCTAAGTTTGGAATTTTGTCTAGAAACTCCACTATGTGGCCATCTGCTACCGCAACATCAAACCCCTCAAACTCCTCTGTCTGAAGTGCTTGTCTCGATACTAGTGAAGTGTCGATGAAGTTGTGGGTGGCCCCACCATCTATCAGGGTGATTTCTCAATGCTCCTGAATAATCCCTCTGATATGGAGGGTATCATACCTGGGAACACCAGAAAGGGTCGCTATGACACCTCCCTTTGTTGGTTTCCTCTTGTTAGCCTGTTCTGGTGGTTGTGGGACTACTGGAGGATCGACTCCTACCAGTGTCGGTGGTATATGGGGAGGTTGCTCCTCTATTGGTGTTGAATCCTCCTCTGAACTAGTGGATCCACTGTCCTATTCCTCCCCCTCACTATCCACGTTGTTTGTTGTTACCTCATTATAATGAATCTCTCCCTTGCCCATGCATCTGTGGCCTGGGACCCAAGGATCTCTGTAGCTAAAGCAAAGCTTCTTCCTCATAAGATCTCACCTAGTCTCATCATCCAACTTCTCCTTGCCCTTCCATTCTCTCTGGAATGGCTTCCTGTCTCAATCCCTCTGGGGCACAAATGGTTTGGAGAAAGTTTTAGTCTTTGGCACTGTGTCTTCCAGATCTCGAGTGAGAAGGATGGAATCCTGCAAAGTGGGAGGCCTATATTCCTTCACCTTTCCTCTCAAAGGCTCTGTGAGTCCTTTTGTGAATAGCATGATCAACCTAGGCTATGATATATCTGTCACTGCCACGGTTACCCGCCGAAACTCTGTGATGAATGCCTCTGTTGTGCCAGTTTGTCTCAACTCGGCTAGATCCCTGAAGTGTATCTCGAGATCCTTCCTATCAAACATGTCCATGAGCCTATCTGTAAACTCCCTATAAGAGGTGATGCGACTGTGACCCAATGTCACCAATCCATGATACCACCACTCGTGTGATTCACCCTCTAAGTGTAAGGTCACAAAACTGATGACCTATGTCTCGGTCATATGGTTGAGCTTGTAATACGTGTCTAGCTTCTTTACCCAAACTCTGGCGGTGTATTTGGATGATCTGGCAAAAGAAGGGATGGTGAGTTTCCCAACTTTTCGGATGAAATCGAGGTTATATCCCTACTGTTGTTGTGGTCCTCTCCTCTACGGCTCTCTGGGGAGGTTCTTGATTCTGAGTCCACAGTACTCAACTAAGGTCATGTCCTGATGGAAGTCATGACCCAATATTTCATACTCCCTCCTATACTCTGCAATGTCATCGGCATGAGTGGGTGGCCTCTGTGCTATCGGTGGTGGTGTTGCTAATGGGGGTGCCCTCTAGAAATTGGGAAACAAGGGTTAGGGAATCTTACTCGCAGAGGTGTATGTGTGAGAGGGTGACTGGGGTCTACTTCCTTCTCCTGACTTCCCCTTTGCTACATGTGAGACTTGTGTATCTGGGGTGCCCACTCTTGCCAATCTATCAACCACCTGTGCCAAGGACTGAGACATGGTCCCTTGACTAACTAACATATCATCGATAACCTGCATGAAATTTGCCTCTGGATCTACGGGGGCCTTGCCACTACCCTCTGGTCACTCATATCTGTCTCCTAGCATCCTCTCTTCCTCACGCTCAACCTCACGCTCTGCCCTTCTCTCTGCTTCTTTGTGTGCCTCTTCCTCTTCCTCTGAGCTAGGGGGGAAATTAGGCCTATTCCTTCTTTCATGATGCCTATTGTAAGTGACATATTCGTCACCTACATGTTCACGGCCCTCTGGGTCTTCTACTGCACTCATTGTCTTTAGTCACAGGCTGGCAGGACTAAAGCTCTGATACCACTGTAATGTTCCTGACTTCGCTAGTCTAGGAAACGCTGCTAATGTGTGTGTAGCATCAAAGGTTTATAGCATATAAATGATCATACAAATAATAAACGTGAAAAAGGCCTACAAAGTTTGTATTATGATATCTCTATGGATTACAAAATGGCTGAATGCGGCTGAATAAACTGACAATACTCAACTATATCAACAGACAAATGATCTTAGCCGGAATACAAATAAGCAACGGTGGTTGAATATAACAACACTCGGCTAGATCAAAAGACAAAAGGATCTTAGCCGGAATACAAATAAGCAACTAAAAGATAATACCCGAAATATGGGAGCACTGCAGAATCAATAAAGAATGATGGAATACCCAAATGATCTTCCCGGTGACTAGAGTGTGTCTTTCAACACCGAAATCAGCCAACTGGTGTCTTCCTCCTGGAATACACTGAACTATCTCTCCTGAGATGTGCCTCTTCTCCTCAATGACAACTCATAATCTGCATAATAATGAATTAGGTTGTTGACCCTTCCTTTATAGCTTTCCAAAACCCAAAATCATGTTGAAACCCTAATTCATTGTTGACTTCCAAAACCCTAAATCACTGTTGAAACCCTAATTCATTTTTGACTTCTAGTTTTAGCTCATAATGACTTAAAATCACTTTTAACCCTTTTTAGCTCAATGTCACTTTTTGAATATAACACCTGTGACTGGAGTGACCTCTAGTAACCCTATTTACCCCTCTTTGGCCCTGGCAATAGTCTAACGGGGCAGTTTAGACCATTAAGCCTCCTCTCTGGAGCTCCTATTTGGAAAGGGACATTACAAAGTCGACACGAGAAACCCACCGGATACACTGGTCAACATTCCAAAAATGGGTGACATGTGTCACACTCTCCTGCCACATCAACACTAGTATGGATCAATATCGATCCACCACGTGTCCTAGCTAACGTCACCAGTGACCACATAATCACTCCAACGAGTATATTACTGATCATTGGCCTAGATCTACTCTTAGAAATTTTTCAAGTGAAACAGATCAACAGTCTAGATCTGCTCTTGAAGGCCTATTTCGGACCTATCATTTTGATCACTCCAATAGGGCACACCTTCAATCAACAGTCACGATCGCCTTCCAATGACAGATCTGACGACTATTGATTCATGTGATATTTTCATATTTGATTTTAGTTTTCAAAGTAACGAGCTCATCGGGCCACCAATCAACGGTCGATATTGCTCATCGATTTTGATTCGATGCATGTTTAGTCTCACACCTATTCAAATTTGATTTCGAGCGCCTAGCAGCATAAGAAATCATTACAGATAATTTTCAGGGATAGAGATCGAGTGGATTTTTTGGCCTGTGAATCTCCATCTGCCCCATGATCTCAACATAACAAAATTAATGTAGGTAAAAGTAATTAATTTTGACCAGAGGAGAAACCGCCCAAGAATCAAGAATTCGTAAAGAATATTCAAGAACCTGGAAATCATTTCAAGAAATAATTTTAGGGCATGAGCGAGAGAAATAAAATACAATGAAGGCACCCATTGTTAAGGTCAACACTTTGGGGAGTTAAAGAGTTTCTTGTAACCATAGTTGTTTGACCACAGAGATACCTTGAGCATATTCAATTGATAAATGCAGTAGGCAACCAGAGATTCATCCCCTACGTGTAAGTTTCAGTCTATAATTCCTCCTTCTATTGTATATGTGTTTTTGTAAAGCATATCCTTCCATTTTTTTTCTTTTCCTATATCAGATCTCATTAATAAAATCTCAAACAAACAATTATACCTTTTTTTCAGTATTACTACATGATGTTTAATCCTCGAATAGAATTGATTTCCTCTAAATGAATGACCATTTCTTATCATATTTTTGTGCATTTGAATGATATGCAGAGGGTAACTCAATGTTTTTTGAGTGTATGAAGATGTTAACTATTTGAATCATGTTTTATAGATCTATATACATTTGTTATAAATGTTGGATTGTTAATTTCTCAGTATGATATTCCTTTTCCATAGGCTACAGGATTCATTCTTAGCAGTATCCCGTATGTTTATTCTCTTATATTTTCTAACCCATCATTCCATCCTCATTTTCACCTTGATTGTATTAAACACTCGTAGACATATGCCTCTGATAGTTGAGAGAATTCTTTCTCTGAGTTGAGATTGTTTGAGATCCTATAATTTCAAAAGAGAAAGAGATAGAGAGGGAAAAACTTCCCAAATATTGCACATTTATTGATCCGGGTTATTTTTGGCACGAAATGAGAGCGGAGATATAATAAAGAAATGCACATAGATATCACATATATTCAATAATATAACAGAAATGTATCATAGATGCAACTATCAATGCATATATACAGTAATGCACGATTTCTATTCATGAAAGAAATGTACAGAGACTGTAAAAATACAGAGTGAAAGACTCGCTAGAATGGTGGCAGCTTATCTCTGAGAAGAGATGTGACAGCTACTCGCATTCGAAAGAAGATGATTACAATGAGGCTTTGAAGGAATTTTTACAATAAACAAGAATTCCAAAATCCCTAGACATCCAAAAACCTAACCCTAGGAGATGAAGCGCCAAAAGTCATGTGGGCCCCGTTTGGGTAAGTTAGTACATCAACTTCTCGGGGTCATAACTTTTGCATAAGATCTCAATTTTAGGCATATGATAGCCTGTTGGAAAGGTATTGTCGAGGAGATTCATTTTGGGGGATAAACCATGCCTTTTTATATATTTGATAAGCTTTATCCCTAAAAACCTTCATTTATGCCCTCAAAATGGCCCCAGAAGTTAAAAACTGTTAAAAATAGTAAATTGCCAAAATTGCCAGAAAACCATTTTGAGCCAGTCAAAAAAGGTGGGTGGCCACCGATATCCACCTGGATCAATCCTCCCTCCTTAGGAAGAAATGGTCTCCATTGTGTTGAGTTCCTGGGGGAGAGGTAAAAGCGTTTGTTGAATATGCATCTTAGTGAGTTGCTTGCCTTACTAGAAACGTCGCGCTGCTCAATTTGTGGAAGTCTGTCATGAACCTGTTGAGGCTGAGGTTGTTCAACAAGTCAAGATACATGAGAGGACCGTGTGCAGAAGGAATCTTTGCGCTTTGTTGCAGCCTTGTTGACCTGCTTCTGTTGGATAGAAGGTTCTTGGGGCGAGGTTGTAGTGGTTGCAGTGTCCTTTTGTTCTCCTTTTGAACAGATTGTGAAGAAGTTGAATTTTGCAGTATGAGATACTA
The DNA here is from genome assembly GCA_009831015.1 of Picea engelmannii. Lineage (NCBI taxonomy): Eukaryota > Viridiplantae > Streptophyta > Pinopsida > Pinales > Pinaceae > Picea > Picea engelmannii. The sequence continues at coordinate 608,960 of ML784362.1, forward strand.
CCTTGCGACACTTTTTAGGTGGAACAGTAGTCAGAACTACCTATGGTATTCTATAGAGATTAACCCCAAGAAAAACAATGACATTGTGGGGTCGAGACTCATAAACAACATGGCGCTTTCACATATATGGTTGTCCCAAGAGAACGTCACAGACATACAGTGGGGAAACATCACATAATACCTCATACTTGAAGGGCTGGATGTCGTATGAAAATCGGCATTGTTGGCTGACATGGAGATCTCATCCTTGGCGAAGTCACCCGATGTTGTATGGTTGTGGGTGTGGTGTTGTCGACAATCCCAGTTGTTTGAAGACCTTTGTTGAGATGAGGTTCTTCTAGCTTCTGCTATCAACAATAAAATGTAGCAGGGTCCCCTTCACCCACATCTGTGAATGAAAAAGGCGCTCCCCCTCTTCAGGATCTGTTGGTTCTTCTGGTTGAATTGTTGTGGTTGTGACAATAGCAGTGGGGTCCGCGTCAATGATCTATCCTTTACCAATATTTTCATAATCAGATTTTGAATTAGGGTTCGGCTCCTTGTCTTTGATCTCGGCCACCAATGACTATTTTGAGTGACATTCATCGGTGTTGTGCCAGGGGATTTTGTGGAAATCACACCATTTTCCAGTGTCCTTCTTTGTCTTCTTGTGACCCTTCTTTTCCTGTGGCTTGGACTAGTTTTCGGGAGACTGTTTGTTAGGGCCGTCTTTTTCATACTTTGGTTTTTGTGGATTTACAGACCTGAACTCCCATTTGTTATGGTGCTTAAATTTATGCTTGATTTTAACAGCACATCGATAAGCAGCACCGAGTGATGAGATCTCCAGAAAATCCATTTCAATCTGGATGTATCTGTGTAGAGCCCCACGATATTTCAGAACCAAATGTCATTCGGAGTCTTTGATACCCAGCTTGGTGCGCAAGGTATGGAAGGTATTGGTGAACTTCGGAACTGCTCGACCCCTCTCTTGTCGTAGTGTGGTCCATCTCATGTATTGGTCCTCATAGTTTCCAACAGGGTAATATTGTTCCTTTACCACGACCACAAAAAAATCCCAAGTGGGCTTGGCCCTATATATTCCAGACTCCTCTGTGGAACTTTTCCCACCCATGTTTGACATGGGGGAGAGCTTTAAGGAGTGCGAAGGTGATATTTTCTCTGTCGAAAAAATTATGAACAGGGAAATAACCTTCTAGCAGATTTAACCATTTGTCTAGGTCTTCTGCATCTATTTGTCCTTCAAATACAGGAATATCAAAATTAACTTGTACCTTGAAAGGCGAGGTGCCTCCAAAGTGGACGCTTGATGAAGATGTGTTTGTTTCTATTGGCAGGCTCCATCGTTTTTATTTTCTTCCACCATGAAGGGTTTCTTGGGAGTGCGAGAGTGATTGTCTTCTAGAGAGACAAGATTGAGACCCAAATTTCTATACTTAGACCTCATCGGGGACATGCACTGAAAAAAACTATCAAGAGCAGCCTGCTCTGATACCACTGATCCAGATTATTTTCAACACGAAATGAGAGCGGAGATATAATAAAGAAATGCATAGAGATATCACAGATATTCAATAATATAACAGAAATGTATCAAAGATGCAACTATAAATGTAGATGTACATTAATACATGATTTCTATTAATGAAGGAAATGTACAGAGACTATAAAAATACAAAGTGAAAGACTCACTAGAATGGTGGTAACTTATCTCTGAGAAGAGATGCGACAGGTACTCGCATTCAAAAGAAGATGATTACAATGAGGCTCTGAAGGCATTTTTACAATAAACAGGAATGAAAAAAACCCTAGACTTCCAAAAACCTAACCCTAGGAGATGAAGCGCCAAAATTCATGTGGGCTCTGTTTGGGTAAGTTAGTACATCAACTTCCCAGGGTCGTAACTTTCACATACAATCTCCGTTTTAGGCGTATGATAGCCCGTTGGAAAGGTATTGTTGAGGAGATTCATTTGTGGGGATTAATAATGCCTTCAAGTATTATTGAGAAGATATATCCTTAAAAACCTTCATTTAGGCCCTCAAAATGGCCCCGAAAGTTAAAAACTACTAAAAATAGTAAATTGCCAAAATTGCTAAAAAAATGTTTTGAGCCAGTCAGAAAAGGTGGGTGGCCACCGATATCCACCTGGATCATTTATTTTACTTAAAATTTTGCCTTAATATTCATCCCAAGTATCGGCCCCTGGGGTTCCTCAGCATCGTTCCAAAAACATCCTGCAACATCTCGAAGAATAACATAAAGATTAGTTGAAATTTTGAATTTTTTATCATATCGACAAAGGGTGAGTGAACCACGCTCGATATCCAACATTTTGATTTTTTCAGTGTGTGTTGGCACAAGTCTTACCAGAATATGTTGAGGTTCTTGTTCACTCTACGGTGAGTACATGTCCCCGAGTAGGAGCCAGATGTTATCCCTCATTCCTAGGGATAAATAAGGAGATGATTTCTCAAGGCCATCATGTTGCATACATGCAGTACCGAGAGGCAGATGAGCAGGAAGGGGCCCCTATCATACCACACATCACCACCTGATCAATGGCAGAAGCATCCACCACACCCAACTTCTCCCACAAAGGACAACAAGTCTTCCTTCATGAGGTAACAAGTCTGGTGTCATGGTAAGTGTCACTTTAATACTTGAAGCATTTGAATATGTTGCATTAAAGCTTCTCTTGATTATGGAGCGTTTGCTTGGAAATCATGTTTTTTTCTCTATTTCATCTCGGTGAGTGTCATGGTTTCCTGGTAAGTGGCCAGCTTTAGAGATATTATTTATATTAGGGGGTCCCCTTGAAGGGTCGTCATAGCATTCCCACACATACTTGCCACCTTCCATTAATTCATCCCCTTTGTTTCCCCATATATTAGGTTTTGGGGATTATTGACCCAAGAAGGACATGTACCTCATTTCATGGGAAGAAGGGGCCACTAGGCTCAGAGGTTCCCTACAAAAAACATCATGCAATAAAATATTGCCTTGGGATCCCAAGAGTAGTGAAACGCCTCTCAGAAAAATGAGGGACCCATAAAATAAATAACTAATTGATTAATGATGCTTTCCAAGGTAGAGTTTATGTGGGTTATGCATGCAAACCAAGGTAGAGCATAATTGGGCTATGAATTTCCTTTTTAGTGCCCCTTACTCTTTTTTAATTTGGAAAAACATGCAAAATGAATGGCTAATAAAGGGCTTGGAAAAATATGCTTTAAAAACAAAAGGAGGAAAAGGATGTGGCTATCCCTCAACAAAGGCACCCATAAATGGGATAATATGAGCCTATGTATATCATCAAACCCCGTACCTAGAAGTCTAACCCCATCCACCTCACATTCACTACATAACCTAGAAAGGATTCTCCTTGGGAACATCCCCTACTTGAGGAATTGGTTCACCCAATAGGGCATTATGACACACCTCCCATATCTCAATTTGGAAAATTACATAGGGTCTTTGAGCACTTGTTTGATTTGAAAGGGTAAATTTGATGCACATTTTTAGATCGTTCATGTATTATATATGGCTTACTTGTGACTTGTGGACCCTTGGAGGGCGTACTTGTTTGTCTTTGAAGGTCCTTTCTATGTGAAATCTTGATCGTGGAAGCACAAGGTTGCTTGGACCTTCATTAGGGCATGAATCCCACAGGTTAGATGATGTTCCCCCTCTCCTTGGACACATGGGAATAGGAGCGTTGCCTTTGGAGGAACTTGGACACCATGATATGATTATTCTCTGGCCCCTTGCTCCAAAACATTGGCCTTGGCAGGCCTAAAATGTCACACTTTATGCCCTAGACGTCACATGGGCTTAGGGTTTTGATGGGGTTTCTCATGGTTGATGATGATGTGGCTTGGTTCGATGGAGAGAGATATAGTTGGCACATGATAGAGCACTTGATGGCATGATTTAGTTCCTTTGGAGGCCTAAAAATTTTCATCCTAGGCCAAAACATCTCTGCTAGAGGCCCTACGTCACCCTTTAGGGCATGACATCACCTCAAAAAAGGGATTTTCTTTTTATAATTTTGAATTTTAAGTTGTAAAAAGACAAATAGGGAGGTTGGCCTATCTAATTTGATGTTGACTTTTCAAAATGTGGACAAAAGAGTTTAGGTGACATCATATAAATAGAACTCACTTGTTTGTCATTTGATCATAACTCACTTAAGAATTACACACTTCATGGCTGACATTTTCGCCCTACTTGGGAATTTTTCTCTATCTCTCTCTTGAGTGTCGTGTGGATGCTACAACTTGTCTATTGGAGGAAGAACTAAGACACTATCTCTTGTTTCTTGTTTCTTTTGCAATTTGGTGGAATATTCTTGGTAAAGAAGGGTACTTTTCATGCTATCTCTTAAAATTGGTAAGGAATTTATGCATATGGTTGTTGTTTCTTCTTGTTTCAAGGTAAAAATTTTCTAATCCCTTAGAGTAGTATAAAGGAATACACCCCCCACCAATATCTATCATTGTTGTCAATGAATAAGTTATTTTGCAAAGGTTGCTACAAGGAGTAAAAGGGTTTGAACCCTTGTAGATTTACCATACCAGGTTTTCTTTTCTCTAGGGAGTAAAAAGGGTTCCACCCCTAGAGAAGTAACAATCACTAGGTCTTACACAAGAGACCTCATTAAACAAATTTATACGGCACTAATTTACTTGCATTAGAGATATAATTATGTTACATTGGTATGCGTGAAATACTGAGATATTGCAATTGTCTAAGTTGGAATGAATTCCTCATGTTTTAGGCTTCTTTGTGCCCTAAGGGCATCTAGTTTAGTCAAGTACTTATATTTGTTGTTACAAATTAAGTCTACAACAATTAGCTCTGATCAAAATCACTTTTTCATCATCTATTTCTCTCTAATCTACCACTGAAATTTGCTTGTAAACCTTGGTAATTGTTCTATTGGTTATTGGCTAATTTTTGGGTGGTTTCCTTGCTTATTTTTGTGCCTAGATCTTACTGATGTAGAAATTGTTTGCTAGAGACATTTGTCAGACATAATAAATTGTTCATAACACTTAATAAACAACCCTTAATGCCACCAAAGTCTTGCTTTAAACATTGGAAGTTTGACTAGTCATTTTTAGATTTATTTTTGATATCTTGTACTATATTTTGGATGGCTAAATTTGCAGTTATTAACATCTTTTATTGTTTATCTATATATTTCCATACTTCTGCAATTTGGGACAGCAAGGATTCTTGCTTGATCCCCATTGGTTTAAGGCTATTGTTTTCATCATTTGTCTTGTTATGGGCAAGGCTAGCACTATTTTTGCAGGTACACAATACTTGGAAATCATTTACCATCTACAAGACTCATTCTTAAGCCTTACTCCTTCTCCAATCTTGACCTGTAGGGGTTTTCATTGATCATTTTCCCACTTTCCATCTCAATATCCCTAGTGTCACTGGGATTCCCCCCTTGTGGTGATTTATCATCACTAAAGTGAGGGGAGTATCTATGTAAGGTAAAAGTGGGTACGTACTCCCATAGTTATCTCACCTTTGTGACATGGGTTGGGATTTTCCCAAGCTACAATTCATGCAATAACATTTTAGTGTCTTTGTCAGGGATAATTTTGAATTCTCTTTCAATCCCTAATGACACTTTGCCAAGATTTGATCCATAATCCTTTACCCATATCTTGTCTCGCGACTCCAATTGAGGGAAGTTCCATTTCCAGTCTTGATGAGCTTTTCCTAAAGCTCATCTGGAAACTCTATCATGAAACAAACCTGAGGGAGGGACTACCCTAGCCCTCCAACTATAACTAAACATCCTAGTTCTACACCTAAGAATTATAAACCTTTACCTAGGCCTCATAGTCCTCCGTCTTTGCCCACCTTTTGTGTTCATCCACTTTTGCCTATCTCTCCCTCGACTACACCTACTACTGTGAATGTGTTCTGAGAACCTTGGGAAAAAAATGTATACAAGTCGTTACATATCATAAATATATTGGGATCACCCTGCAAAATCCAAAAAGGTTTTAAAGAATGGCTTCCAACCTTCTCTAGTGATGATCCTACCCTGGTCCAACCCCATTTGTATACCTTCTCAAGTATTCTTTAATGTTATGACCAATATGAGGATGTGCAGATGAAGATCATCTCTTTATATTTCATAAGGCAGGCTAAGGAGTGGTATGATAATATCTCACTAGGGCGTTGGTCCTTAGAATTGGATGAGGCACATTCGAGTGCAGGTTCAGGTGCTGGAATAGTCTTAATATCACCAGACAAGAGAGTTATATGTTTCTCATATAGTCTTGAGTTTGATTGCACTAATAACATTTTTGAATATGAGGCCCTTATCTTGGGTTTGAATCTCACCATTGATAAGAATAGCAGGTCCTTACATGTAAGAGGAGATTCAAATTTGATTGTTTCCCACGTTAATAGAGATTTTTCCACTACGAAACCGAGGCTAAAACAATATAGGGATTTTGTTTGGGATGCTATGAAAAATCTCGACGAATTTTCAATTGAAGCCATCCCGAGAGAGGAAAATTCCATGGCAAATGCCTTGGCTATTTCCACTTCCACCCTACAACCCTGTGAAGAAATTCTCCCTTACAAGGTGAAGGTGAATTTCAGACCTTCAATTCCTGAAAACTTAGAACACTAGAAAGTTTTTGGTGATAAAAAGAAGGCTTTTGCATTTCCTACAAAATGAAGGTGAGTTTTCAGAGACTCGGAAAAACTTACTCAATGAAAAGGGGGATGTTAAGGTCATAGAATTTCCTGATGATTCCTTGCCAAGAGGTTTGGCTCCCTTGGAAAGGCTATTTGATTGGAATGGCATGTACAAAGGGAAACTGGTAGATGTGAAATAAGATGAAATTATAGAGTTTAATATTGACACTAATGCGTCTCATCAATTAGTTAATCTAGGAAAAGGAACAACCCCTACTGAAAGGAAGGAGTTCCCAACTCTCATTAGAGAATTCAAGGATGTCTTCGCTTGGTCATACATGGAATTGAAATATTACCACAGAGATGCAATACAACATGCTTCCCCCTCAAGGAGGATACAAAACCTTTTAGATAGAAACTAAGGTAGATCAACCCAAAGATTGCACCCCAAGTTCAGAAGGAATTGCAAAAAATGGTGGAAGCAGGGATAATTGAATCCGTCATATGCTTATCTTGGGTATCCAAACCTATGGTTGTCTAAAAGAATTATGGTGACATCAGATTGTGTGTTGACTTTAGTAACTTGAATCAAGCATCACTCGAGGATAATTACCTTTTACCAAACATGGAGTGTCTCCTTCAAATGGTTACGGGAGTAGAGATGGTGTCATTCTTGACGGTTTCTTAGGATATAAACAAGTGTTAGTAAGATAGGAGGATCAAATCAAGATTGCTTTCACTACCCCATGGGGAACCTATAACTATTTACGAATTCCTTTCCGACTAACTAATGGTGGGTCTACTTTTCAACACACCATGGACTATGCTTTCAGGAATCTAGTAAGAAAAATTATAGAGATTTACCGAGACGATCTGACTACCATTTCCAAGAAGAGAACTCAACACATTCACCATCTACAAGCAATATTTGAGAGATGTAGAGAGTATGGTGTCTCTCTCTATTGACCCAAAAATATCCTTTGGGATCAACATGGTGTTTTACACCTTCATTCCTCCACAAGCAGCCCTTTGTGCTATGGTTCCAGTCGAAGACAGTGGCGGGGGTTATAATGTCCCCACTTTGGGACATCATTGCATTTCAGGGTGTTATAATGACCAAAGCAGCCAGATGGATGTTATAGCGAGTACAATACTATTGAGGGATATTTTGGGACACGACTTGCATCTCTCATCCTATTTCATAATTATGATCCATTCCACATAGATTGGCTTTGGTTCCATTGCATTCCGACGATTTCCATCATTTTGAGTACTTTGAGCTATATGTTAATTAAATTCACTAGAGAGGTCATTTTGGGCACAATATTTGGAGGAACCTCTCAGTGTAATAGCTCATTGGAATCGGAAGGAACAACACTATAGGATAGGATGATGTAATGTGACTTTTAGTGGCCCAGGAAGCCACAATGAGAGATAAGGTGCTTTTTAGAGGAAAATGAGTTAATTAATTAATTAATAATTAATAAAATGAAAGTCACTTTGGAGGGACAAGGTGAGCAGGAAGTATAAAGGAGAGGCAAGGGCCTCTATTCTCTCATTCGTGTATGATTATCTTTGATGTCTGGCTTCTAGCTAGTGAGCCCATACCTTGGGGGTTTTGAGGGTTTTGACTTAACAAACCCTAGCGGATGATTCGGTGGTGAAAGATTCCACCTAGCTTGTCCCAAGCTTGGTCTCGGGGATTCAATACTCCCCCCACACCATTATACTTCAGATCTACTCCATTGCAGGGGAGTTCTACATTAGTTACAGGTATAGGAGGAGAGAGGGCACACCATTGGGGGTTTCCAGCAAGGGGGGCACACCATTCATTGAAGGAAGGTTCGATCTAGCCAAGGAGAAGGGATTTTGGATATTTGAGTATCTAGGTTCTTCTTGCAGGGTATTCACCATCATTTCTAGTGCTTTTTTGGAAAGTTTTATGGTACGGATGATTTCCTAGAGCATTGGGACGAATTGGAGAGAAGGAGGGCATTTTTGAGATTCAGATCTATTCAATTTGGACAGGTTATACCTGATATGACTTGGAGACTTCACCTAGTGACTTTTCATGTCTCGGTCTATCTTTCCAGCAATTTTTAGGGCATTTGGAGGCCTCCTTCATCAGGGTCGAAATTGTAGGGTTTGACAGTATTCGTGAGGGTGAGAGCCCACTTGGGGATTCAGCATTTGGAGGAGTACCCCTTGGTATTTCGATTTGATATTTCAGGAGGGGGTTCTATTCATCCCGATCTATAGTTTGACATCTTCCTCAGATTTTTTGGAGGTCTTTGGTAGTAGGGATGAATTATTGAGGGCTTCAGTCTTCTAGGAGGGCGTAGCATCATCCAACTTGGAGTTGGCGCTTCATACGATCCAGATCTCTTCTAGTATTGGCCTTCGTTGTGTATTCCACTCTTGGATGCTTGCATCTTCTTACTGGGAGCATTTTGTAGTAGCTCTTATTATGTTTATTGGATCCATCTATTGATAATTCCAGATCTGCATCCATCATTGTATCAGGTTCTATTACTATTATGAAAAAGATTAGATCTGAGGCATTTTTGGGTTGTCTATTATATTGTTGACCTTGCATATGGTTGAGGTATGTTTCATTGCTTTATCTTATTATATGTTGTTGCAAACACATATTAAAATCATCAGTATAACCCTAGAGAAACCTAAGAGACAATAATAAGCAAAGTGTTTGATGAATTGCCACAACCAGAAAAAGTTTAAAAACACATGCAAAACGTGATGTTCCTGACATATTGGCTTGGGACCATTACAGTGGTATCATAGCATAGATTCCTTCTAGTTAGTGGGAATTAGTGCATGCATGTAGATCCATAAAGGGGTCTTCCATAAGTAGAGATGGATGTGTGGGATTTTACTGGAAGGATTGTTGATTGTGAGAGGGGATATCAAACCCTCAATGAGATTTTCAAAAATCTAATGACGTTACATCAGTTTGTATCCCTTAAAATCATAGTTGGAGAAAAGATAAGGTTACACATTGGATCATTGTAGTAGAGGAAAAGAGAGCCAAAGAAGCTAGATGCAGGGAAGAACAGAGAAACCCCACACCCATTAGGAGCAGACAACTTTTCTACAATTGCAAAGTGCCTTGGGAACCAGATCATAGATGTAGGGGTAAAGGTAAGAAGCACATTATTGAGGTGCACTATGATAGTGATGATGAGGTGTGTGAGGATGCAGAGATAGATGCATATTTGGAGTAGTCCGATGGTGCTAATGACTCTTGTACAGAGGCTAGAGATTCTTACACGCTTGGGGAGGATAGTGACCCTTGCGCATTAGAGAGACAGTTAGATGGACAAGATGATAGCACATGTACTTTAGCAACCATATCACAGACCGTTGATGACCTTACACCTCAGCAGGGTGATGACACTAGTGAGGATTCACACGTGTTAGCGCCTAGAGATGACGAGCTCCCTATGATGATCGTGACACATATGTCATCTTTCTAGACACCCCTAATAACCACAACACATGAGGATAGCAGTGGCATGTTAGATATGATGGAGGAGTCGTACGTGAGAGATACACACCAGAGACAGATGGATCCACATATCTAGGAGGAGATATATGACGTGCGGACAATTGATCCTACACTCACATATCAGCATGAGAAGATTGAGTCACCTTTTTGGGGGACTCCATTAGCTGAGCAGGTTATGGATACTGACAGACTGAGGGGACACTTACTTCTAGGATCATCCTGCAGTGTTGAGGATGCATTCCTTATTGGTCAGGATGACCATAGCACGTGTCTTGATACATCATTATGGGATCCAGGCGTAGAGGATAGTAGCAAGGTGAGTGCATAGGAGGATACAGTTGCTCATATAGGATACAGTGTGATTCAAGGGGAGATAGCATGCGGTGATGGTGCACAGTGGCATACGGGAGGACCGAGTGGCACAATGGATAGTGAGCATTTTAATACCTTACCTGGTGCAGCGATTGTTGTTGGGGGTTCCAGAGTTGACACTAGAAGTGAGGGATATGAGGTGGCACCACAACATGACTATGATCAGGAGTCACACTAATTGACAGGACAGTTGAGAGTCGATGAGGATATGATCATGGCAGCCACCAGGTGCATTGATGACATGCATGCATTGATGGCAGATTACAGTTGGAGGCCATCAATGGCACGTGGTATTTCAGATGAGGGATTTTCCATGGATGACTTTCATACTCTTAGGGAGAGAGTGTCTATGGTGAGGACCAACTACCAATAGTTTTTGACAGACATGGAGTACATATTGGGGATTGGCGAGATGTACCACAGGGCCTTGAGCAAGCAGGAATTGGAGAGCACTTGAGGATTCTTAACAGGCACACAGACATCCCCTCAAGAATCAGAGTCCAGATCAGAGGAGCTTCTTGAGGATATTTGTTAGAGATCCACTTCATCTATCCTAGTGGACACTCAGATATATCCTGCAGTCACGTTACTAGAGGATGTTGGTGGTCTAATAGAGGAGCACCAGTTGTGAGAGGAGAATGAGGCATACCCAGGATCACTGGTGTGTATGGAAAGTTATGATCTGGAGGCACAGGAGCCACCCTCCACGAGGATCTTTGAGACGATCGAGCACTCACGTATGCATGAGGACTCCAGGGCTAGGGGAAGTTTTGAGGGCACTTCCATTTGTATTCCTAGAGTGGTTGACCTTCATGTAGAGGTTGATCCAGTAGTACACCCAGGATCTACGATGCAACGTGAGTATAAGGGAGATGAATAAGATCATATCTGAGGCATTTTTGGGCTGTCTATTATATTGTTAACCTTGCATGTGGTTGAGGTATGTTTCATTGCTTTATCTTTTTATCTGTTGCTGCAAAAACATATTAAAATCATCAGTATAACCCTAGCACAACCTAAGAGACAATAATAAGAAAAGTGTTTGAAGAAATGCCACAACCAAAAAAAATTTAAAAACACATGCAAAATGTGATGTTCCTGGCATATTGGCTTGGGACCATTACAGGGGTCATAGTTACTATGGCCTCTACCCTTGAAAGAGTATCAGTTGGCTTCCTTCAGAGGGTTTTTATATAAGTATGTAAAGACTTATCAGAAACTAGAGAGTATCAAGTGACAAGGTCAAGTCAGTTGGCAATAGTCCAGGTCAGTGCAGGGTTGTTGCATTCAGTTGTGTCAGTGCTTCCAGAATCAGCTAAGGGACAGTAAGGTCAAATGGATATCAAATTCATGGTTTTCCATAATATACTACTGCCTTTTGGGCAGTATTATAAAAACCATGTTCATCACTATGTCCATCGGCATCTTAAAAGGTACCCAAACGGGCTCATCTCGGCCTTACTTGGCTTGTCGTGGGACCATGTTCGTTTCTCCTTAGGGGAGGCCTTCCTGAGGTAATTTTGAGTTCTGAAACCCTCCCACATCATAATTCCTCATGTCAAGGCTTCTCATTTCATAATTGATGATCTAAGCACACAGTTTGCGAAAATTTTATCGTTGGCCCCTTTCGCCCGTCACTGGGCAGGTTACGTGGGGACAAGGTCCTTTCGCAAAGTATAAAATGAAATATAGAAATTTGTTTGAAAATAAAATGATTCCATATTGTATTGGACTCAAATACATCTCCAACAATCTATCATGATCCCAATTCCGACTCGGTGTGACCCCCCTACGGAGAATGCAAAGTTAGTGTCACCCGAATGGACAAAACCAATAGTTGTGACTTCCTAGTCTGATTGTGTTCATATTTCTGTTTTAAAATGAAAAACAAAAACTAGGCATGGTGTAGGGAAGTGAAATACCTTTCCAACAGTATATCCCATTCTTGGTTTCAACCTCCGGTTGGTAAGAACAAGCCTTTGTAAGTTCATGACCACTTTTAGACACCAAATTGGTTGTAGTTCTTAGGGGTTACAAAATTGTAGTTAAAGGGTTATAAATCAGGGATTAAGTGATGCTGCATTGTAGTCGACTCAAATACCTTTCCAACGGCTCCTCATTTGCCTCATTCTGAACTCAAATGGCTCAGTTAGAGTTGTCACAAGTTTGTCAATTATTTCGGGCAAAAGGGGGCAACGAGCTCGCGTAGCGGGGTTTCATGACAGATAAAACAATCATTAATGGCCTCGACACAAAAATATATGGGCATCCCATCGAATTAATCATCAATACCTTTTTTACAGTACTTCATTTTCCTCGATTGGATATCGTATGGTGATATGGCGCCTTTCGCAAGATTGGGTGTCATGTGGGCCCACCAACAAGTCAGGGGTTTTAAGCGACAATTGTTCCAGGCCAAAATTGAGTGGTGAGGTGGCATTGTTTTAAATTGGTGACCACATATTATCGATGAGCTCATAGAGACCTTTCCAATGAAATGCTATGCGTCCAATTTTGACCCCGTCTCATCTGGCAACATGTTTTTGGCTTAGTCAACATGGTAAAAGGTCAAAGTCAAAGTCAAACTTTGACTTGGCACAATTTTCAAGAAATATTAAAAAATAGTGGAAAAATAACAAAAATTCAAAAAATTTAGAAAATAAAAGGAAGGACATGCTTCCCTCATGCAATCTCAAAGAAATTAGATTTTTTTGAAAAAATCAAAAATATAAAACCCTCCCTCTCCCCTCTCTCAAGTCATTTTGGCATTTTAGCCAAGGGGAGAGGGGGCTATGTAACATGTCTTCAATGGCAGAGAAAGGCTTCAAGATAGAAAGTGCAGGTATTCATTGGGAAGAAATCCATAACCATCCACCAACCTTCAAACACAAAGCCTGGTAACCATGGACACCCTGCCTTTTAGCCCTTCTTTTGATTGCCCAGAGGTTTAATTATTGTGATGGTTATGGTGGATTTTTTCATGGAAAAATGTTATTTATGTCATCATAATGGTTGTTTTAGTGTTGGTTCAGATGTGAAATTGGTTGTTGGTTCATGTTTGTTGGCTGGTATGAATTTCATTTATTTTCATGTGAAAAAAATTCAAAGGGAAAAAATTCAAAGGGGAGGGGATTTGAACCCCTCTTGGGCACCAAGCCCAAGCCTCCAGGCCCCTTTAGAGAATTAATAATTCTGAGTTTTGTTGAATTTGTATGTCTATGAATGGCTATTTGTAGGCCCTGGGCTTTGAACCCCAAACCCCTCCCTTTCCTCTGCTCAGAACTGCCCAGAAACTCCCAAGCAAAATCTAAAAGGAGGGGAGGGGGTTTGAACCCAAGACCTCTTGTCCCTTTTGCATAGTTAAAAACCCAAAAAAAATCAAAAAATCAAAAAATATTTTGGTGGTGGTTGGACACCCATCCACCACCATGGCGCCACCACCTCCTCCTCCCTACATGTAGCCTCCCACCAGACCCTCACAACCATGCACCCATCTACACCCTCCATTCCCTCCTCCATTTGTTCCAGCCACCACCTACGTGCTCTCCCCATTCCCCATTCCTCCTCTATCGTGCGCAACAGACCTCCCTCCATGCTCCAAATCCTGCGAGCAAACCCTTTCTCCATTCCCTCCTCCACCTCAAAACACTCTCCTCCCCCATACCACACTCCCTCCACTTTTGCAACCTCATAGCCCACGGTCTCCTCTCCTCCATGCAAAATATCGTGCGCAATCATCCCTCTCCCCTTCTCCCATTTCCTCTCCACGCCCACATGCATCTTCCTCTCTGCACACTGCTCCTTCATGCCCTCTCCTCCCACTTCTCCTCCATGCCATCTCCTCCCTTCACTCCTCCATACCCTCCTCCATGCGTGTGCTCCTCCCTCCATATCCCACAACCCCTGCTTTCACCTCCACCCAACACCACCTCCTCACTCCAACTCAGCGCACTCCAACCACCGTCGACCTATGAGTTGTTGTAATGGGGTTCTAGCGTGGTCGTATGGGCAACCAAGGGCATCAGGGAGGGGGCTTAAAATTGATTTCATTATTTAAATTTTGTTTCTTTTATATTTAATTTTTATATATTTTTTAATTTATTTTATTTTATTTTTAACTTTTATTTTTAATTTCATTTTATATATATAATATATTAATATATATTATATATATAATAAAATTATTATTAAAAGTTTATAATAAAATTAATAATTTTTTAATAATTTTAATTTATATATTTAAACTATATATTAAAAATTAAAATCCCCCCCCCCCCAAGGGTTACTGGACTCTTTAATTGCATAACTTCGTGAATGTTGGATTACTGAGAGGGGGGGTGAATCAGTAATAGAGCAATTGAATCATTTTTAACCATATAATTCAAGTGTTATATCAGTGTAGCATTACCATCCAATAATTGCAGAGTAAATAAACAATGAACAAATGAGCAATTATAAACATACACAGTACATCAGTGTTTTTATGTGGAAACTCAAAGCTGGAGAAAACCATAGAATGTTTTTTCTTATATGTCTTGAAGAATTACATTCATTGGAAGCACCAACTTCCTTTGTTTTCCAACTGCTACTGGAAAGAGGCTACAACCCCCTAGTTTCTCAGGCTACAACATGAGGGAAGCTCCAACTCCCCAATTCTCTGGCTACAACCCCCTAAGTTCTCCGGCTACAACCGAAAGGTGGCTACAACCACCTATCCTTGCCCTGTCCAACTGCCCTGAAATATAAATGCCAAATGTTGACAACCTATGATTGTTACTGACTGTCAACCTGTACCAATAACCTGTAACAACCTGTACCAATCAACCTGCACCAAACAACCTGTACCAATAACCTGAACCAACATGTACCATGCATCAAACTTGACTCATCAAGATGTACCAACATCATCAACTATACACCTCATGTATGTGACAAATCATCAACTATACACCTCATGTATGTGCCAACTCATCAACTATACACCTCATGTATGTGCCAACTCATCAACTACTTGTCTTAACCATGTACCCAACATGTACCTCAACCATATATCAAAGACATACACCAATATAACCATAAAACGTTATCTAACAATTCATTATCCATAAACCAAATACCATAAACCCTTACATCAAACCATGTTCCACAACCTCACTGTTATGTAGCCTCAAGCTAAACTAACAACTTCAACAACACATCACAACCAAAAGACCAATACCCATATGCCAAATACCAATTGTATCCCTCAACAAATCTGATATATGCAGCAATATTGAACATCCAATACCATCTCAAGAGCTAAACCCTCGCTCACAAAACATACCTCAAACAAGATGTGCCATATCTCTCATAAATAGAGCCCAACCATGTTGTTGTTGCACTTTTTCTGTCACGATTTTTTTGCCGCACTTTTTTTGTCATTATTTTTCTACCACGATTATTCTGTCACACTTTTTCTGCCGCGATTTTTCTGCCGCACTTTTTCTACTGCAAATTTTCTCTATCAATAATACTTGCCCAAATAACCTTTCACAAAAATAGATATTCAATGATATTCAAGTGTGATTAAATGAGAGAGTTTTGCCTCTTATTTATACCTTCATGTAGCATTACACTTTCCTTATTTTAGGGAGTTCTCCATTTACTTTATTATTTAAATAATTTCTTTTGCAAACACTTGACTTTTGGGGGCTTCTATATGACTCATGAGGGTTCTTCAACTTCATATGGACATAACTCTCTAACCGTGAGGATTTATGTGACGTTCCACATACCACCTGAAATGGCATGACAAGCACTATCCATCTAGGATAGTTTCACTAACAAATTCACTGACCTTCATCTCATTATTCCACAATTAAGCATGGGTTCCCTAACCATACTTCTAGGATAACTCAATCCGTAAAGCATCTTCCCGTGAGGGATTTCACCATAAGGGGACCACTTTGGAGTTCATCCATTTGTACTTCTTATCAACCATGAAAAGACAATAATGAGTCATCTTTACATAAAACAAACTTGGGTCCATTACCCAAATCTTTGTGCTACCGGGCTTTCTTCAAGGGTTGAAATCAATGAAAACCAACCGTAATCAACAATATCCCCCTTTGGCATTGATGGAACCACTCTGATGCAATACTGAAATCATATCACTCGTGCTCCCCCTAGATCCATGCTTCCGTCCTCTGCATCTTTGTGACCATTTCTCCCCCTGGAACCATGCCTCTATCCTCTGCATCTGGTAAATCTCTCCCCCATTGTCATCAATGGAAAGGGTATCTTTCCATCTAGGATTTCTCCCCCTGACTGAACCATCCTCTTTATGGTGCTTCCTCATGTACATGTAATACATATAAGATAAGCATTCAAAATCATTCATTTTGGAGTAGAAATAACTCTGAGTCTCTGGCGAAGATACTCAAAGGCTTCCTGTGGAAGTGGTTTTGTAAAGATGTTTTCCACTTGTTCTTTTGTGCCCACATACTCAACTCTGATGTTCTTTTCTGCAACCTATTCCCGTAGAAAGTGATACTTGATTGGAATGTGTTTTGTCTTGGAGTGCATCACCAGGTTCTTTGAGATACTAATGGTGCTTGTATTATCACAATAGATTGGAATGGGCTCATCATACTCAACCTGTATATATGTCAGAGTTTGTTTCATCCAAAGAACCTGTGTACAACATGTTGTTGTTGCAATATACTCTGCCTCGGTTATAGATAAAGATATTGATGATTGTTTCTTGCTTAGTCGTGATACTAAACAACCACCTAAGTAGAATGTTTTCCATTGGTGCTTTGTCACTAATCAATACAACCTACCCAATCTGCATCTATGTAGGCAATAAGTGATAGATCCTTTCCTTTTGGATACCATAATCCAAACTCTTCTATTCCTTTGAGATATTTGAAAATCCTCTTCACTGCTAATACATGTGATTCCTTTGGTGTTGATTGAAATCATGCCACCTGTCCAACTGCCTGCATTACATCTGGTCTAGATGTTGTCACATATAGTATGCTACCAATCATTGACATGTATTGCCTCTGATCTGTAGAATTTGAATCATCATCTTTGCTTAATTTGCAACTGGTTTGCATGGGAGTGATAACTGGTTTGCAATCTTCCATTCTGAACCTCTTTAGCATTTCTCTAATATACTTGGTTTGAGAAATAAAAATTTCTTGGTGGCTTTGATGTATCTGAAGTCCCAGAAAGAAGGATAGTTCTCCAAGTAATGACATTTCAAATTCATTCTACATATCCTTTGCAAATTTATGGCTTAACCTATCATCATCACTACCAAAAATAATATCATCAACATAAACTTCAATTAATAAAATACTATCTTGAGTTACCTTGATGTAGATTTTTTTATCTGCACTTCCTTTTTTGAACACTGCATGTTGTAGATATTTATCCAGTCAAGAGTACCATGCTTTAGGAGCCTGTTTTAGACCATACAAGGCCTTCTTTAATTTACACACATAATTTGTGTTCTCTGACAACTGAAATCCTTCTGGTTGTTCAATGTAGACTTCTTGTTCAAGTTCTCCATTCAGAAAAGATGATTTTACGTCCATCTGATACACTTTAATATTTTTGGAGCATGCATAAGATAAAAGCGATCGGATTGCTTCCATTCTGACAACTGGGGAAAATGTCTCTTCAAAGTCGATTCTTTCAACCTGTGCATATCCTTTGGTCTTCTAACCAATTCTCAAGTATCATTTTTCTCTATTTGAGCCAATTCTTCATCCATGGCCTTATTCCAAAATTCATCCTTTCTTGCCTCTTCAAAACAGGTTGGTTAAATCGTAGATGAGAGTGCTAGGTGTGTTTCTTCTGGTGAACAGATTCTTCTTCTAGTCTCAACTCCTGGATCTTTGTTTCTAATAATCTGATCTGAAAGATTATTGTTCTATACTCATCTGCTAGGTGTCTTTGGAGACATTTTCTGAACTTGATCTTCTTCTTCTGTCGGATCTTATTCATCTTCCCCTTCTACTTCCTTTTCATCTTATGCTTCTTCTTCATAAAGTTGTTCCATTGATTCATTTTCTTCTTCCTTTAATTATTGTCTACATGTTTCATCAATTGTTACGTTGATGCTTTCCACAACTTTTTTCAATATCAGGTTGTAATACTTGTATGATTTCCTTGTACTTGAGTAACCAAACAGTACTCCTTTGTCCACACGAGATTCAAACTTTCCCCTTTCTGCCATCTTCTCTTTTGATGTAGCATTTCCTCCCAAAAACTCTGAAGTGCTTCACATTTGTTGGTCTTCATTTCCATAGCTCATAGGGAGTTTTGTCAGTGTTGTTTCTTAGCATTACTATGTTTTGAATGTGAACTGTTGTATGCACTACCTGTGTCCAAAAAATATCTGTCAATTTGGCATCCATTAGCATTGTTGGAGCCTTTTCTTGTACTGTGATGTTCTTTCTTTCAACAACTCCATTATGTTGTGGTGTCCTAGCAACGAAGAATTGCCTTTTTCTTCAATGATTGTTGCAGTAGTCCATAAATTCCTTTGAAGTGGACTCTCTTCCATTGTCATATCTCAAGCATTTGATTTTTGAATCCATTTCATTTTCAACCATTTCCTTGTAGATCTTGAAGTTTTCAAAAGATTATGACTTATTCTTGAGAAAGCAAACTGCAGTCATTCTTGTATAATCCTCAACTAATAACATAAAGTATTTCTCACCTTTTAAACCCTTTGTTGTAGTTGGTCCAACTAGATCAGTATGCAAAATTTCCAGTGGTCTTGTCATTGAATATTTCTTTGATTTGAATTTGGTCTTTGTTTGATGCTTGCATAAAGTGTTGGTTGGTTTCGTGATTTGGGGCATTTCTCTGACTGCTTCTCTTTTGCTGACTTTGACAAGGTTATCAAAATGTATGTGACTCATTCTTCTGTGCCATAGCCAACTTTCATCTTCCTTTCCTAGACAACACTTTTCATTTCCAATTCCACTTAACACATATATGTTGCTTGAAGTTCTCGCAATTGTAGAAATCAATTTTCCCGAACCTTCTTTTCTTATCTCGCACTTTTGTGAATCGAAAGTAACTTTATGACCTTGGTCACACATTTGACTCACGCTTAGAAGATTATGTTTCATATCTTCTACTAGTAGAACATTTTTTCCTATGTATTCTTGTTCTCAATTCTGATTGTGCATTTTCCAATGATTTTAGTTGAATCATCATTTACGAAGGAGATTGATCCATCTCTTTCCTTTCTTAAAGTAAGAAACATGTCTCTATCACTTGTCATGTGTTTTGAACAACCATGGTCAACATACCAACCACGTTTCTTCTGCCTAGCTTGTAGAGCGAGTGTGCATTCTTCATTGTTATATTGGTTCTTCTTTCTTATCCATGTCCTTTTATGAGGTTCATGTCTGTGATTGTTGTTATTATGTTGTGGTTCTCTAGGAGGGACTATCATTTTGTAATATTTGGCCATGTGTCCAAAGTTGTTACATTTGTAACATTCCACTTCAGTGCTCAAGGATTCAAACATGTTGTAACTTCTTCTCTGTGTTTCACTAAGCCTTCTTGGATAACCCTTTTGTGTATGACTTTCAAAGTTGTTTATGTTCCTATTGTTAGCTCTACAATTCACAGCTTTATGTCCAAAATTATTACATGCATAACATAAACCAAAAAAGATAGTTTGATACCTGGGAGTTGAAGATCTTCTAAAATGAGGTACTCTTATGAATTCTTCTTCTTCCTGAGGCCTATCTGTCAGTTGGTGATTCTGAAATCTGAATCTTCTTGGTGGAGGAGTGTCCCTATAATCTTCCTTGTAGATCTTCCTATCCCCTTTAATTGATTCTACATAGGTTTTTAGATATGTTTCTTGCTCTGTTGTTTTGGAGCTTGATCCCTTTTATGTATGATTGTATCCAAGTCTAAACTTGTCATGATGAGGTTTTTGACTGCTGATAATGTCATCCAAAACTTTTGAGTTGTTCTGCATGTTTTTCTTTTGAAGCTTCTTTCTTAATGTGACAATCTTTGCTTCCAAATTTCCAATGATCTTGTCTTTTTCTTCTAGTTGTTCTTTGAGTGTTTCTTCAATTCTTTTATCTTCTTCTATTTGAACCTTCAAATTTGTGATCATTTGTTCTAGTTCTTGAGTGTATTGTTTCTTGTCTAGTTCTTCTTGTAGTTTCTTCTTTTTCTTCTTTTTTATTTTGATAACTTCTATGACACACATCAATTCTTCTCAATACTCAACTTCTACCTCTTCATATTCTTCTTCGGATTCTTCATATTCTTCTTCGGAGTCTTCTACTTCCATGAATAGAAATCTTTCAATCTCATTGTCACTGACTTCATCTTCATCTAATGATGAGATGTCTTCTTTGGTGCATAAGTTTTTCTTGAAAAAATTCTTTGTGGTTCTTTTTTCTTTATATGTTTGTTTGTTATTTGAGTAACCTTCAACATTTCTCTTTTTCCTATGAGGACATTTGTTAGCAAAATGACCAATACCATCACAATTAAAACAAATCAAAGGAATCTTACCTATATACATGTCGTTGGTTCCCTTGTTCAATATTTTGAAAAAGTTGGCCACTTCTTCATCATCTTCCGAGACGTCACTGTTGTTGCTAAGTTCTTTTTATTTTTGCTTTGAATTTTTGGATGCTTTGACGGCTGCTTCTTTTGTATTTGGATTTTCCTGTTCAGTTCTCATTTCATATGCTGTGAATATTCAATGTAAGTCATCCATGCTTATTCAATTCATATCTACTCTTTCTTCTAGTGCTGATATCTTAGGGTCAAATCTCATAGGAAGGCATCTTAGTACCTTTTGAACAATTACAAATTCTTCGATTTCTTCTCCCAATCCTATGATTGCATTTACTATTTCATCAACTCATAAAAAGTAAGCTGCAATATTCTCATCTTCCTTCATCTTAATTTGTTCGAACTGACCTATGTAAGTTTGAAGCTTTGTTGCTTTGACTTTTGAACCTCCTTCATAAATATTTTGAAGTTTGTCCCAAATATGTTTAGTGGATTTACAATGTGCAAATTTGGTGAATATTGTTTCACTAAGACCATTCAGAAGTGCATTTGTGGCTTTGGAATTATTCTTACCGGGTTTCACTGCTTTGTCATTTCTTAGCAGAACTATTGGTACTATGTATCCATCTACAATTGATTGTCAAATTTCAAATCCATGTGCATGTATATATGTCTTCGTCCTTATGCTCCAAAATGCATACTTATGTCCATCAAACTGTGGTATTCCATTTCTATACAATTTGTTGCTCTTTGTGATCTTCCTTTCAATGGTTAAACTGGTTTATGAAGGAACCCACTCTGATACCAATTGTTGGATTACTGAGAGGGGGGTGAATAAGTAATACAGCAATTGAATCATTTTTAACCATATAATGCAAGTGTTATGTCAATGTATCATTATCATCCAATAATTTAAGAGTAAATAAACAATGAACAAATGAGCAATCATACACATACACAGTACAATAGTGTTTTTACATGGAAACCCAAAAGCGGGATAAAACCACAGAATGATTTTTCTTATATGTCTTGAAGAATTACATTCATTGGAAGCACCAACTCTTTTTTTTTTCCAGCTACAACTGGAAGGAGGATCCAACCCCCTGGTTTCTCAGGCTACAACCTGAGGGAAACTCCAAGTCCCCAATTCTATGGCTACAACCAAAAGGAGGCTACAACCCCCTAACTTCTCCAGCTGCAACCGGAAGGTGGCTACAACCACCTGTCCTTGCCCCGTCCAACCGCCCTAAAATATAAATTCCAAATGTAGACAACCTGTCACTGTCACTTAATCAACCACTGCCACTATCAACCTATCATTGTCAACCTGTACCAATCAACCTGCACCAAACAACCTGTACCAATAACCTAAAACAACATGTACCATGCATCAACCTTGACTCATCAATATGTACCAACATCATCAACTATACACCTCATGTATGTGCCAACTCATCAACTATACACCTCATGTATGTGCCAACTCATCAACTACTTGTCTCAACCATGTATCCAACATGTACCTCAACCATATACCAAAGACATACACCAATATAACCATCAAAAGTTATATAAAAATTCATTATCCATAAACCAAATACCATAAACCCTTACATCAAACCATGTGCCACAACCTCACTGTTATGTAGCCTCAAGCTAAACCAACAAATTCAGCGACACATCACAACCAAAAGACCAATACCCATATGCCAAATACCAACAACAAAATACCAACTGTATCCCTCAACAAATCTGATATATGCAGCAATATTGAACATTCAATACTATCTCAAGAGCTAAACCCTATCTCATAAAACATACCTCAAACAAGATGTGCCATATATCTCATAAATAGACCCCAAACATGTTGTTGCCGTGATTTTTATGCCACGATTTTTTTGCCGCACTTTTTCTGTTGCGCTTTTTCTGTCGCACTTTTTTCTGCTGCGATTTTTCTGTTGCACTTTTTTTGTCATACTTTTTCTACCGTGATTTTTATGTCACACTTTTTATGCCGTAGTTTTCTTGCCACACTTTTTCTGCCGCACTTTTCTTGCTGCAAATTTTCTCTATCAATAATACATGCCCAAATAACCTTTCACAAAAATAGATATTCAATGATATTCAAATGTGATTAAATGAGAGAGCTTTGCCTCTTATTTATACTTTCATGTAGCATTAAACTTTCCTTATTTTAGGGAGTTCTCCATTTACTTTATTATTTAAATAATTTCTTTTGCAAACACTTGACTTTTGGGGGATTCTATATGACTCATGAGGGTTCTTCAACTTAATATGGACATAAATCTCTAATTGTGAGGAGTTATGTGACATTCCACATACCACCCGAAATGGCATGACAAGCACTATCCATCTAGGATAGTTTCACTGACAAATTCATTGACCTTCATCTCATTTTTCGACAATTAAGCATGGGTTCTCTAACCATACTTCTAGGATAACTCAATCCGCAAAGTTTATTCCCGTGAGGGATTTCACCATAAGGGGACCACTTTGGAGTTCATCCATTTGTACTTCTTATCAACCATGACAAGACAATAATGAGTCATCGTTACATCAAACAAAATTAGGTCCATTACCGAAAACTTTGTGCTATCGGGCTTTCTTCAAGGGTTGACATCAATGACAACCAACCTTAATCAACATTCACTTCCTCAAATTCAACCCAGAATTTCAGTGGCATGCCCCAGAGTAGAAGGCACTTGTTATTGGCCCAAAAAGCATGCGCCAGAAGTAGGCCTAATTGGGGGCCTCCGAGGACAAATTAGGTCAGACGAGGAAAACCCATTTCATCTATAGGTATGAAGGCCTATAGAAGCCTGTCAATTCTGGTGTCTAGCACATAATTTTTCCCCAATTTCAAATTTTTCCCTGATCAATCTTTCAACCAGCTCCTTCCCATGTACCTTTTTAGGGCCATATCTTGCTCATCCAGAGTCAGATTTGTGTCAAAAGAAAGGAAGAGGAAAGGTATCAAACATAGTTACATCATGGGCACAAGAAAAATCAGTTTTTTGGATGTTTGGTATAGGGGAAAATCCTCTCAAGGTTCAGGACCAAGGGGTCCCTTCGCTAAAACAAGCCCAAATCGAAGCCATGCTTCAGTCCGCTCACGGGAAAAATTATAGGCAGCAAAGGGGCGGTATAATCAAATCTGAAAATTGCCTGAATAGTGGGCATTTCCTTGCATATTGTTGAAACAAATCCTAAGTATTTTATCCTTAAGGCCTAGATTTTTATTTTTCGTGTTTTTCGGCTTTCGGCTTTCCTAAAATAAGAATTTTGTCATTTCTAAATTCACGACACCTTTTTATCGATTATCTTTGGATAATGAACGGAAAAAAGTTTACAAAAATATAAATTTTCCAACGCTCTTTGAAAAATTATTTAAAACGGATTGTAATTTTAAATTTGCGATTTTTTGATTTAAACGTTAAAGAAATCGGGATTCGAGGTTTTCCGCAAACAGATGTTTGATGCAAATTGAATCACGAAACCCTGATCCTCAATTTCCCGATACGTTTAAATATTAATTAAAACACGAATTAGTTTAGTCTCTTCTAAGAAAGGTTTAAGGTTAACATAATTATGTCGTGATTTCGGGATTCGCGGTTCTATGAGAGCGCGTCTCTTGTCATCATGTTTCCCGAAATCCCGATTTCCGAAACCCCGATTCATAAATCACGTTAGATTAAACTAATTATGTTTTGGCCCTAAATCATGATTATTTAGTTAATTAAGATAAGTTAAGTCATGTTTAAAACAAACTAGACATCGCGATTTCGCGATTTCGGGGATCGGACTTCATAGGTAACATAATTCTCAACATTAGGATTTCCGAAATCCCGATAACGTCTAATCTCAATTAATTAATGTGATAAAAAATGTTTAAGTCTTAATTAAAACATCGCGATTTTAGGATTTCGGCGATCGAGCTTTTTCGACGACATACCTTTTGACATCAAAATTTTTGAAACCTCGAAAGTGATGTTTTCAGATTCAATCTATAATTAACACTAATAAATCTTCTTTCTAAGACAGGTTTAATGGTAATCATTCTTTAAGTGTTCATTAATGCTTCATTTTCTGATTAAGTAAGTTTCTCGTTTTATTTGAAAAAATTGACAACGCCTAAGTACGGACATTAAAAGCGTATCTCAGTAAAATATATTTTGCATTAAGAGCTTTAATTTCGTGACAGTTGTGCAAATCTCGTCATTTTTAAAATGTATTCAAAGTAAACGTTCGAACGTCTGTATTTTCATTCTAAGTTGATCTTATTCATCCACTTTCTGTGACAGGTTTTCAAGTCAAACGCAGAGCCATGGCACCTAAAAAGGCACCGAAGAAAAACGAAGACGTACAAGAAGGTGATATTATCTCCGATACTACTCCACACACCATAAACTCCATCAAATCATGGACTTGAATTTCCGAATTGCTGGAGTACGAGCTAAAGAATGTTGACCCTGATTCTGAAAATCATCTCCGGGACATTGCTGAGTCTGAGCTTCATAAGGTTGTTGCGCATCCGAGGTTGGTGGAATATACTCATATGATCAGTTGGGCTCTGGATAAGGTAGATATCCCAACAAGGAGCATTCAGAACGAGCAAGGAGCTATCGTCGGCTCATTCAGGCCTGAGCACATTCAAGTAATGTATAAACTCTCGCCGAATCATAAACACACCTTTAATGCTGAATTTTTATCTGAGTTTCAGAGAAAGGAATGTATTGAGGCAGACCAAACATATCCCGACATGATTAGAGGATGGGCGAGGTTTGAAGCAAAGTTTAGGGCTGATACTCATGGGATTTATGCAACAGCTTCCTTAAACGAATATATGGTTTATATAGCCATGATGTTATGCACACTTTTTGGGAGAAAAGATCCCTGTCACTTTCCTACAGATTGGGTACCCTTCTTAGAGGAAGTTTCAGAAGGAAATGGTTTTAACTGGCATAAAATTTTGTCGGATAACATAACGCAAGAAATTTTAAATTACAAAGCAGCCAAGTCAAAGGGACAACCAATGTCTTTTTATATGTCTGCATATATTATGGATGCAATCTGTTTTATGACCCCCTTTCCATTAATGAATTGGAGTTGGAGTATTTCCTGCCCAAATCCTGTACATAAATACCACTTAGCCCTTTGGGAAGAAAATGCTAAAGAGGCATTTTACGAGGTTTGTCATTTTGTCATTATTCCTATGCACAAATTATTTTTTGGATGCGAACCCCCTCGCATTTCCGATGCAGTCATAGAAAGCCTTAAATCAGTTGTCGAATGGTTTATTGAGGAAAATTTTTCCTATATTAGAGTTTATGGATGTTCCATTCCTCCCCACGCACTCCCAAAATTCCTACCAGACAGATTGGTGTGCAGAGAAGTAGCTCATCAGATAGCCAAGGGTGGTGTTGGATTGGAATTAAAAGCACTCTAGAAAAAAGCATGGCCATCTTTCCCTGTTCATGTTGGGAAATTTCCTTTATCAAATTTAGGCCATTCTAAGGTAGAGCCTGATTCATTGGAAGAAGTGAAGTTAGTAAATATTGAGCATAGAAAATATGACCCCTACCAAATAATAGGTAGCCATTACATACATTGTAATCTAAAGGCATATGAACATGAAGTATCCATTTATGATGATATTTTTAAAGATGTTAAGTCTTATGAAAAAGTGTTGAACAGAGTCCAGGCCTTGCCACCTGACTCACAGCCTGGGTTCACATCTTTTCAAAGTCATAGGCGAAGCTGCCTGCCTAAGATTTTACAGGGAGAAATTTCTACCCCATCGCCAGAACAGGAAGAAACCCCTCCAGGGTTTGAAACTAATACTCAGGGTAAAGAAAATGACAAAGGTAAGTTGAAGAATACTGAGATACCTTCCCAAGATGCAGAGGGTTCTCAAACAAAAGAATCGGGAACGGATAAGGGAAAAGAGCCAGAAAAAATTCTAGAAATCATGAAGAATGTTCCAGAAAAAATAGGAGGAACAGCTTCAAAAGAACTTGGTAGTCCTATCACCTCTTTAACTCCATTACAGTCGAATTTTGGAACCCCCCATGAAGGAGTTTTATATGTCAGTGATCTAGAGCCGATTTCAAGAGAT
This sequence comes from Picea engelmannii, assembly GCA_009831015.1. Lineage (NCBI taxonomy): Eukaryota > Viridiplantae > Streptophyta > Pinopsida > Pinales > Pinaceae > Picea > Picea engelmannii. The sequence continues at coordinate 636,226 of ML784362.1, forward strand.
GAAATCCCCCCATCAGATTACTTTTTCAGCAAAAAGCGAAGAGCAATCTTGAAACAGGAAATTCATCCTAGAGGAGAAGGAATGATTAAAAAGCATAGAGTTATTATAGATGGAAAGAAACTCAAGGATGGAGAATTTGCTACAGAAATAGCAGGTACAATGGGTGTTATAGCATCAGCAAACATGTATTATGTAGGCAATTTAACAACTCTACTTGATCAAAAGGACCAAACAATAATCCAGTTGCAAGACAAACTAAAAGAAAATGAAAGAAATATTGGTTGGGGAATACAGAAGGGTCTAGAACAAGCTAGACTAAAGGATATGCAAGAAATCCAGAAATTGAATAAAGACCTGGATGAGGCAAAACACTTAATACAGGTCACACAAGAACAGGTTCAAAAGCTGGGAGAAGAGAACAAAAATTTGCAAGATAAGATTGTTTCTATTACTAACCAGGTAGTAGAACTTGAAAATTTCAGGATACAGGCATTAGAGATATATGTAAGAATAGAGGAGGAACGGCAAAAAGTGTTCTTGAATCTGGAAATAATCTAGAATTATTTTCAGGAATCAAATAAGTCTTTGGAGAATGTGTTCCAAAAAGAAAGGGAGGTGAAAGCAGCAAGGACAACTTTTCAGAAAGCAGTGGCTTCTTCATCAAAGGAAGAAATTGGAAAGACTCAGAAATTATCTATTTCTGAACAGGTTAAAGGGGACATAATGATAAAAGTGTGGGAAGCAAAACTGGCCGAATATAAACGAATCACAAGAGAAGTTAATGAGGATTGCCAGGAAATCTTCGATCTCTTTGAAAGAGATTCATTGAATATCGGAACAGATGGTTGTTCCGGATTATTAGGCGAAATCAATATTGCCAAGCACCAACTGAGGTTTAGAGAAGAGCTGGAGGAAAAGAAAGTAGAGATTTCAAACATCAAATTGATCAACATTACAGAGATCAACAAGTGGATGGTGACTTCAAATCTAAAGTTGAAAATTGTTAAATTCACGGAAAGGATGATAGAAAGTTGGTTGCCCGAATTACAGAAGAGAAATTTCTCATTTGAAGCAAATGAGATACCCGATGCTCCCAGGATCTTCATGAAGTTTTTAGGGAAATGTGTTTAGTGTATTGATGCGGAAAAAGGAAGTTCGTCAACGCAAGCTTGAAACCTTTTTAAATGTTCTTATTATTAGAAATTAAAAAGAAATTGTAAACGGTTGACATTATTTTTATGTAACCGAAATATTAGGAAGTTGGTTAGTCACCAACGAGAAACTTTGATGAAAATGTATAAATATAGTTTCAAAAGGCTGAGAAAAGGCTTCAGAAATTTTGGAGAGAGCCATTTTGTAATATCAGTTTTGAAATACATCAGAATATTGATCACAAACGAGATTCTGGATCCTGCAACTTTGTAGCTAAGTGTTTTCTCCCTGTTTAGTATACTTTGTTGAATTTTTCCTTTAATGTTTTCTCTAACAAGTAATCAATTTGAAGTTATATACATCATTGATTTATATTTTCAGATTGGTTTGGATGTCAAATGATTTACAGTTTTTCCTCTTAAATCACTTTAGTAATTTTAAGACCTGTAAAACTTTTGTTCTTTAATACTTAACTCTTGTTAGAAACCTCGTTTTTCTTTCATCGTTGTCTATTGAAATATGAGATTCTTTATTGATTAAAGCCTTATATTTCTCTGTAGTGTTTATTTGTTGTTTACAATTCTCGAAATCGTTACAAAACCAGGAAACGGACTTGAATGTGTTTACATTATTGTTTTAGATTTTAAAATTGTTTTCATTGATCTCATCTCTGGAAATATGAAGTAACAAACTGATTAAAATCCATTTATAAACAAATAAAGTTTTATCATCCATGACTATCCCTAGTAGAAGACAACCAAACGTTGAACCAGGCCTTCAGGATCAAACCAGTATTGCCCTGAGTTTATTTAATACTATTTTACAAACAACAACTAACCAGGTTGAGTTAGAACGATCATGGGCTGCTATTGAGCGAGACATTAGCATCCAAGAACAATAGGAAGCAAGACAGAGACAGTTGAGAAACTGATTCTGTTTTTAATCTTCCTTTTGATTTCTTATTCCCAAATCATTCCTTTAAATTATGTATGGATGCCTTGACGATATGCTTTATAGCCTTAAAGCATAAACTCAGGAACAACACATACAATGACCAAATCCCAAAGGCCCCTTTCCCTTATAAGTAGCTCTTCAATTTCCCCACACCTTGGGGCTTCATCCCAGTGAATCCGATAGCCATGGATGGTCGAGAACTGTCCTATTGCCAAGACATCCCTTACCACCTCATCCACTCACATGGCATGGATTTGACTTCTCCAGGGAACATCCCACATCCAATAAGAATTATCCCAATAGGACGTCCTAGCATCCCCTCCAAACTTGGATTTCAAATTAGCATAATGTCCTTGAGCACTTTTTCAGGTAAAAGGGGTTTCATGCACATGTTTAATAACTTGATGATTAGATGTGATTGGCATTGCTATGATCCCTATGACTTATGATCCCATGGAGGGCATATCTATTGATGTTGTAGGGACACACCCAATGGACAGGTACACATGGGGATATGATTAGTTCAGACCTCCATGGGGCAAAAATCCCACTAGATGGATGTTGAGACCCCAACAGGGGGCAGACACAGATTAGAGGATTGCACCAGAGAGAGAGGAGGATGTTTCACCAGGGGTAGCCTGACAGGCATGGAACCAGGGGGTTGTGCCTTTTCCACCATGATGTAGGCCTTGGAAGGCCCATGACATCACCCAGATCACCCATGATGTCATCTAGCCTTTTGGAATGTTTTGGAGGAAGTTGTGTGCCAACTGGTACGTGTGGTAGGTTCATGAGGCCCAAGGAGGCCTAACATTTTTCTCTAGGAGGCCAACGTTGCCCAAAAAGGGCCTAACGTCACCCTAAAAGGGCATGACATCACTTTAGCAACTTTTTTTAGGGTTTAATTATGACATTTAATGTAAAAACTATATATTATTTGTAACTAGCCATGTCGACCTTTTTTGACCTAATTTTGGTCATTAGTATTGTATAAATAGGGGGGGAATCCCTCTTATTTTTCATCATCTTTCACTCACACTTGTGAGGACTGAAATTTTCACCCTAATTAGGTTTTATGGGCTGAAAGTTTAGGCGCACTTCTTGGAGGAAGCTTAATTTGGTGTTTCTTGGCATTTTTCTTGGTGGAAAATCTTCAACTAGGCTTATTGTTAGATTATTCTTGGTGGATGTAAGTGAATTTCTTCAATCCTTGTTTTATTTGAATGGTTATGGTGTATTTAATTTGCATTTATTCCAAGATTATGAAATTTCTAGTTTAAAACCCTAGGAGAACAAGCACATGTTATTGTCCTTGTCTTAACAATTTTTCACCTACAAGATATTGCTAGAAACCCTACCTTTGAAGCATTGTATAGATCTCTGCCATTCCAACACTCTAGTTTCATTTGATTCATCAAGACATTAATTGTTTCAAATCTTGAGCTAAAGAAGAAGGAAAACCGCTAGGGCCTAGGGTTACCTACTTCCTAGTAGTCATTTTCCTTCTAAGGATTGTTGATTGAGGCCTTGGCTTACCAACACCTCAATCTTCATCCTTCTTAGTCCTTATCTCTTACATTATCATTTGTTTCCTTCAATTTTTTATGCTGCAAGTGACTCCATTAGCCCTAAAAGGCATTGATTTATACCTCAAAATTGTTTGATTGATGAAACCAACCCTCAAATATTTTACCTCAAGTAACCTACTAACACTTTCTAACCCTAGAATAGTTTAACCTACTAACAACATTGTTGTTGTTACTAAAGAAAACTATAGCCATTAGATGCAGCATTAAAAGCTCAAAAAGAAATTGTAAAGGCTGAATTATACCTTGTCTTATGTGCTTCTGCCAAATGTTAATGTTATGACTTCAATGGTTAATGGTTTTTAGTCATTTTGAAGCTATTTTCAAGACATTTTATGTGAAGTATTGCTCTATAAATATTGTTGTTATAAAATTTATGTTTACTTCATCATATTCAACAAATTTGTTTTATTAAGAAAGTCCATGGTTTTATGAAGTGTTAACCAACAAGTGTACTTGAAAATATATAGTTTTCTTGTTGCTTTGTTCCGGGCAAGTACACTTCTGAATATTATCTCTTCATTGGTTATTAAACCAGACTTTCTGATTGGTGGTGACATGTGAGAGGGGATCTTTACCTAGCCACTTTGACTTTGCCTTCTCAAACCCCCAGGTCATCGACGACGTTTCCCCTGGGCCTACCACCCTAAATAGAAAGAGACATCCTATTGAGGTGGCAGTGATAGGATAGTCTCTCGTTATGCCAATTTGCTTTCCATTTACCTTATCTTATATCAAAATACAAATTGTTCGATAACATTTTGGTGTCTTTCTCGAGGTTTTTCGGTAAGTCTTTCCTCAAGAATACTTAACTTACAAGCTTACATTATGACTCCACTAAGGGTGATTCCCTTATCTCTTTGATAATTTCAAGAAAATTATTTGGTGACTCCACTGTCCACAAGGAGGTACACCAACCCTCCCAAGTCCTTTAGAAGAAAACCTCCATGAAACTCTCCTGTAGTAAAATCACTTTTTGGAGGCAATATTCCCCTAAACACATTGTCTAGCACAGGAACTCATACCTCTATTCCAACCCAAGCCAATAACCAAAGACAATGGTCCTCCAGTCTTTTCAAACCGCTAGACATGACAGTTATACCAGGCTACCCTAGGCAAATGCCCCCCAAGTATGAGAAATGGCTGCCTAAATTCATCGGTAATGATGTAATCAGTGTCGAGGATCACATGCGCAATTTTTGGACATTTTTCCAGTTTCATCCCATTAGTGATGATGTTGAAGACTTGGCTATGAAATTGTTCTTTGCTACCCTCCATGATGGCTCAAGGTGTTGGTACAATAGTCTTCTCGATGGCAGTATTAAAACCATGGATAAGTTAGAAGAAGTTTTTCTTAAATGATGGAGTATTAAGGAAGACCCAAACATGCTACTGATAAGGCTGAATAACCTCGTGAAACAAGAAAATGAGACCTAGATAATTACACAGTAGGTTTGAAAACCTGTTGCAGAAAATCCCTGTGATTCATCATCCAACTCATAGTTTCCTTCTTTTCATTTATACCAAAGGATTTATTGGTCAACTAGCATATCTCCTCAGAGATAAGAATCCCCAAATGATCCAAGAAGCTCCAGAAATAGCCACAAGGATCGAAGAAAACCTTTTATCATCCAAAGTTGAACCTTTCTTAGCCCCAAGAGTCAGAATGGATACTAAATCCAAGATAGTCCACAATGTTGAGCCTACCTCAGACATTAGTGCTAGCTTGGAAAAGTTGCAGATGATTATATATGGCATGTTAAAAACCCAAGAACTAATGATGAATAGGATTGTCAACCTATAAAGGGATCATCATCAAGCCCCTAGGGTTCCATATAAGGGTCAATTCTAGAAAGGGAACCAAGTTTTCAAACCAAAGGATGATCAATAGGTCCCAAATACTTTATCTCCTGCAAATGTGGTGGATGAAAACCCTTGGTGTTTGTAATGTAGTGAGTCGCACTGGGAGCATGAATGTCATTACAACAATGGAGGCCATGACCAAGTAAACATAATGAACCATACCATACAGGGCCCCCAAATCTGCCTTAATATTTCCCTTGAGGAACATAAAGAGGGCATAAAGGAAGCATCCAGGAAGGCTAGGATGGAGGTGATAAACAACTTGGACCAAGAATCAAGAGAGAAGTTGAAGAAACAAGAGTTCCAAGTGTATACTAGACAAAAGAAACTAAACCAACCTCTCTCTCCCAACCCTACAATAGCCCAAACGAGGCATCCACCCATGAACATTCTCCTTCCTAAGAACCCTCCCAAGACTGAAAGAGTGGACTTGAACTTTGACTTTGAAGGGGAATTATCCAAGCTGCATGTGACCATCCCCTTAAGAGAAATCATCAATGTACCATCCGTCAAAGAAATATTTGATAATTTCTTCAAAGGATCAGATGGACCAATGGACCCTCCTATTATGCTACAAGATGATCCCTTTAGGGTCCAGTATGATGAACACCCACCTTTCTTCATGACCTTGCTGATGAATAACAAGTGCCTTAACAACTGTATGTTGGATTTAGGGGCAGGTGCCAACATGATGTCTCTAAAGGTCATGCAACAATTGGGCCTAAAGGTCAAACGACCTTATAGGAGTGTGTCTGGATTTGATTCTAGATCCATACCCACACATGGGGTAATTGAAAATGTGGAATTATTCCTTGGAAGATACCTCGAGAGAGTGATCCATATTGGCATTGAAGTAGTAGATGTCCTAGATGTGTGGGGGATGTTATTGTCGAAGAAATTTGTTGCAATGTTGGGAGGCAATCTAGAGATGGACCTCACATATATCAATGTGCATATGAAAGATGGAACAATAAGTCATCTCCCGAATGTGCCAATGACCAAAATCCATGTGCAAGAAATTAGTGACCACATCAAAGCTAACAAAGCACATGAGCCAATCATAGAAGGTCTTCCTGCGTTTTCTCCTGATGGTATGCCTTTTGCTAAGGAGAAATACTTTGTTCAGATACAATGGCCGAAAAGAGAAGATTACCTGCAACTCATGGACAAGGATAAAGACAAGGAATTTGGGGTTGTCATATTATTAAATAAAGGAGAAGACAATGTATTGATTCATCCCTCCCAACAAGAAGTTTTCACGGCAGAATCCCACCCTCCTCCCTCTGCACAGTATACTAGGGTTGTTCAAGAAACAACCAAGTTCAGGACTAGAGAATACAAAGAGGGAGACATAGTATGGATGTGGCACATGAAGAAGGGAGAGCTTACTAATGTCAAAGGGAATGTACAATTATGGCTTGGACCCTTCATAATTGGAAGAAAGTTGGTCAATGATGCCTACTATTTGTCTACATTGGAAGGAAGAAGGCGTCCATTACCAGTTAGCGGGCACCTCCTCAAACCCCATCAGTGGACGGAGACTTGAATTCACATGTAAGTGTAGGTAAGTAGGCATTTGCATTCATTGTATCTACCATTTGCATTTCATGTTAGACTAGTTTGTATTTCCATTTGTACATATGTTTGTTTTCATTTTTTGTACTATAAAAATATGAGTCGGCGGTAATATCACCACCCCAAATGACTGCTAACAGTCTTATGTTGAGATCAAGATGGTCACATGTTTTTCCATAGATGTTGAGGTTCTCATGTGCTCTACGGTGAGCACATGTCCCCGAGTTGGAGCCAGATTTTATCCCCTAGCCTTGGGATAACTAAGGAGATTATGTCTCGAGGCCCACAGGTCCTAGACATGGAGTACCGAGAGCCAGATCGACTTGAGCATAGTCCCTAATGGCCCATCCTTTCATTCTTCAGCACCTCCACTTTTTCAGCAACAACAACATCCATCACATCAGCCTAGTCCTACAACAGAAATGGATCTTGCTCCATGAGGTAATGAGTTCGAGTATCATGGTATGTGTCACTATGATCCTCAAAACCTTTGAATATGTGCATTTAATTATTTTTTCTTCTAACGTGTGCTTGGACCTTATGATTTTCCACTTGACCACACCTAGGGGGAATGACATGATGCCCTAGTAATATGGTACCCATAGGGTTTGAGTTTCCACTGGGGGGGTTCATGAAAGGCCATCGTCTGCTCCCACCATACTTATCACTTTTCATCTTTTTCCCGCTCATCCATCCCATTACTTTGGTTTGGGCATTGGGTTGGCCAAATATCTAAGGGTTTTACCTTACCTTATGGGAAGAAGGGGCTAGAGGCCCAGAGGATAAAAGTAGCTGGAAAAATATAAAATCCAAAAGAATGAAACCTTGAGATGCTTTGCCCAAGGATCCCCGATAAAACAATAAAAAGCTTCTTAGCAATAAATAGAGGGACCCATAAAAAATAATAATACAAGACCTAGTTAGAGGATAGGGGGTCTCATCACGAGCTAGCCTATTAGGTCCATGGGCATGTAGCGGTATGACATTAACGACAACCGGTCACCATGCCAAGGTAGTGGCTCTTGGTGGCACAGACAAGAGAAAGGGGGTCTCAATATGAGCCAACCTTCTCATTTCCGTGAAATGCTTGTGGGTAACATTTCCACCACTGGTCACCATGCCAGGGAAGTGTCCCCTAGCTAGCCTCTTGAAAGAAAAAGAAATAACAATAAAATATAAAAGGCATGAGCAGGCTATGAAACATTTTCATCCATGACAAGGTGTAGCTCACCCTCTTCAGAGGCACCCACAAGTAAGCCATACATTTCCATGTTATGACTGCACCCATTGCCCAGACATCCCTTACCACCTCCTCCCCTCACATGGCATGGATTTGACTTCTTCCGAGAACATCCCACATCCAATAAGCATTATCCCAATAGGACGTCCTAGCATCCCCTCCAAACTTGGCTTACGGATTAGCATAATGTATTTGAGCACTTGTTCGAGTAAAACGGGTTTCATGCACATGTTTAATAACTTGATGATTAGATGTGATTGACATTGCTATGATCCCTATCACTTATGATCCCATGGAGGGCGTATCTGTAGATGTTGAAAGGCCACACCCGATGGACAGGTATACATGGGGAGATGATTATTTTGGACCTCCATGGTGCTAAAATCCCACCAGATGGATGTTGAGACCCCAGCAGGGGGCAGAGACAGATCAGAGGATTGCACCAGAGAGAGAGGAGGATGTTTCACAAGGGGCAGCCTGGCAGGCCTGGACCTAGGGGGCTTGTGTCTTTTCCACCATGATGTAGGCCTTGGAAGGCCCGTGACATCACCCATATCACCCATGACATCATCTAGTGTTTTGGAATGTTTCGGAGGCAATTGTGTGCCAAGTGGTACGTGTGGCAAGTTCCTAAGGCTCAAGGAGGCCTAACGTTTTGCTCCATGAGGCCAACGTTGCCCAAAAATTGCCTAAGGTCACCCTAAAATGGCATGGCATAACATTAGTAGCTTGTTTTAGGGTTTAATTATGACATTTAATGTAAAAACTAGATATTATTTGTAACTGACCATGTCGACCTTTTTTTACCTAATTCTGGTCATTAGTATTGTATAAATAGGAGGAAAATCCCTCTTATTTTTCATCATATTTCACTCACACTTGTGACGACTGAAATTTGTGCCCTAATTAGGGTTTATGGGCTGAAATTTTAGGCACACTTCTTGGAGGAGGCTTAATTTGGTGTTTCTTGGCATTTTTCTTAGTGGAAAATCTTCAACTAGGCTTATTGCTAGATTATTCTTGGTGGATGTAAGTGAATTTATGCAATCCTTCTTTGCTTTGAATGGTTATGGTATATTTACTTTGCATGTATTCCAAGATTATGAAATTTCTAGTTAAAAACCCTAGGAGAACAAGCACATGTTATTGTCCTTGTCTTAACAATTTTTCATCTACTAGATTGTGCTAGAAACCCTACCTTTGAAGCATTGAACTAGAACCCTGTCATTGCAGCACTCTAGTGCCATTTTCTTCATCAACCCATTAATTGTTTCAAATATTGAGCTAAAGAATAAGGAAAACCACTAGGGCCTAGGGTTACCTACTTCCTAGTACTCGTTTTCCTTCTAAGGCTTGTTGATTGAGACCTTGGCTTACCAACACCTCAATCTTCATCCTTCTTAGTCCTTATCTCTTACATTATCATTTACTTCCTTCAAGTTTTGATGCTGTGAGTGACTCCATTAGCCCTAAAAGGCATTGATTTAGACCTCAAAATTGTTTGATTGATGAAACCAACCCTCAAATATTTTACCTCCAGCAACCTACTAACACTTTCTAACCCTAGAATAGTTTAACCTACGAACAATATTGACGTTTTTACTAAAGAAAGATACAACCATTAGATGCAGCATTAAAAGCTCAAAAAAACAATTGTAAACACTGAATTATAACTTGTCTTATGTGTTTTTGTCAAATTTTAATGTTATGACTTCAATGGTTAATGGTTTTCAGTCATTTTGAAACTATTTTCAAGACATTTTATGTGAAGTATTGCTCTATAAAGATTGATGTTATAAAATTTTCATTTACTTCATCATATTCAACAAAAAAAAATTATTAAGAAAGTCCATGGTTTTATGAAGTGCTAACCAGCAAGTGTACTTGTAAATATATAGTTTTCTTGTTGCTTTGTTCCAGGAAGGTACACTTATGACATATTATCTCTTCATTGGTTATTAAACCGGACTTCCGGATCGGTGGTGACTTGTGAGAGGGAATCTTTACCTAGCCACTTTGACTTTGCCTTCTCAAACCCCCAGGTCATCGGGGACGTCTCCCCTGGGCCTACCACCCTAAATAGAAAGAGACATCATATTGAGGTGACAGTGATAGGATAGTATCTTGTTACGCCAATTTGCTTTCCATTTACCTTCTCTTCTGTCAAACTACAAATTGTGAGATAACATTTTGGTGTCGTTGTCAGGGAACACTAGGTCATTCTTCCTCAAACGAAACTTTTTTCAGTAAGCTTTTCCTGAAGAATCCTTATCTTACAAGATTACCTAGTGACTCCACTAAGGGTGATTCCCTTATCTCTTTGATAATTTCAAGAAAATTAATTGGCGACTCCATAGTCCACAAGGAGGTACACCAACCCTCCAAAGTCCTTTCGAAGTAAACCTCCCGGAAACTCTCCTGTAGTAAAATCACTTTTCAGAGGCAATCTTCCCCTAAACACAATGTCTAGCACAGGAACTCAGACATCTATTCCAACCCAAGCCAATAACCAAAGACAATGGTCGTCCAGTCTTTTCAAACCGGTAGACATGACAACTATACCAGACTACCCTAGGAAAGTGCCCCCCAAGTATGAGAAATGGCTACCTAAATTCATCGGTAATGATGCAATCAGTGTCGAGGATCACATGAGAAATTTTTGGACATTTTTCCAGCTTCATCACATTAGTGATGATGTTGAATACTTGGCTATGAAACTGTTCTCTGCTACCCTCCATGATGGCTCAAGGCATTGTAGGGAAGAATTGATCAACTTGTAGAACTGGATGAGACTAGAATAATGGCAATCAAATGTTGAATAATCAAAGAAAAATCAAAGGAACTATTGACCTCAGGGAAAGACAAAGGGATTTCAAGAAAGGATATTTGGTCTTGATGTGGGTCAAAAGAAGGGAGAAAACTGGGATACATCAGAAGTTTGATAGTTTATGGTTGGGACCATATAAGATTGAAAAAAAATATGGGTCTGACTCTTTCTATCTGTCTACCAACAAAGGGAGGAAGATGTCATTGCTAGTAAATGGATCAATCCTCAAACTTTATTTTCCAAAAGGAAATTGACCTTTTCAAGGCCATGGGCCCCAGTTAAGTAGGTAGGTCATTTTTTTCCCTTGCATTTGCATTTTCTTTCTCATGATAGTTTAATTGCATCTACTTATACTTGCATGTCATATCTCATTTTCATTTTTCTCTACTTGCATTATTGCATACTAGTTATGATCATCTGTTTTCATCATATTACATGTTAGTTTAGAAATTTTTGAAAAAGTGCAAAATTTTCTTTCAAATATTAGTTGAAATTTTGAATTTTTGATCATATGGACAAAGGGTGAGTGAGCCACCCTTAATATCCAACATTTTGTTTGTTTCAGTGTGTGTAGGAATAGGTCTTACCAAAATATGTTGATGTTCTCGTGCACTCTACGACAAGTACATGTCCCCAAGTAGGAGCCATATGTTATCCCATGTTCCTAGGTATAACTAAGGAGATTGTGTCTCGACGCCCTCAGGTTGCAAACATGGAGTACCGAGAGGTAGATGAGCAGGCATGGGCCCTTATCATACCACACATCACCACTTAATCTATGGCAACAACATCCACCACACCCAACTTGTCCCACAAAGGAAAACATGTCTTGCGTCATGAGGTAACAAGTTTGGTGTCGCGGTAAGTGTCACCTTAATACTTGAAGCATTTGAATGTGTTTCATTAAATCGTCTCTTGATTATGGAGCATTTGTTTGGAAATTATGTTTTTTTCCCTATTTCATCTTGGTGAATGTCATGGTTTCCTAGTAAGTGGCCACCTTCAGGGAAATGGTTGCTACTGGGGTGTCCCTTTTAAGGGTAATCGTACCATTCCCACTCATACTTTCCATATTCCATTACTTCTTCCCCTTTGTTTCCCCATATTTTAGGTTTTAAGGCTTATTGACCCAAGAAGGACATGTACCTCATTTTATTGAAAGAAGGGGCCACTATGCTTGGAAGTGCCCTGGAAAAAACATAATGCAATAAAAGATCGCCCTGGGATCCTGAGAGCAATGAGACACCTCTCAAAAAAATGATGGACCCATAAAATAAATAACTATATGATCAATTATGCTTTCCAAGGTAGAGCGTATATGGGCTATGCATTTCCTTTTTAGTGCCCCTCATTGTCTTCAACTTGGAAAAGCATGCAAACCAAGTTAGAGCGTGTGTGGTCTATGAATTTCCTTTTTAGTGCCCCTTACTCTCTTCAACTTGAAAATACATGCAAAATGAATGGATAATAAAGGGATTGGAAAAATATGCTTTAAAAGCAAAAAGAGGAAAAGGATGTGTCTAGCCCTCAACAAAGGCACCCATAAATGAGACAATAGGATCCCTTGTATGTCATGGAACCCCATCCACCTCACATTCACTACATAACCTAGAAAGGATTATCCTTAGGAACATCCCCTACTTGAGGAATTGTTTCATCCAATAGAGAATTATGACACCCCTCCCATATCTAAATTTGGAAAATTGCATAGGGTCTTTGAGCACTTGTTTGATTTGGTATGCGTGAAATATTGAGATATTGTAATTTTCTAAGTTGGAAGCCAATTCTTCATGATTTAGACTTCTTTGTGTCCTAACGACGTCTAGTTTAGCCAAGTAATTCTCTTTGTTGTTACAAATTAATGCTACATCCATTAGGGTTACTGCAAAATCACTTTTTCATCATCTATTTCTCTCTAATCTACCAATGATATTTCCTTGTAAACCTTGGTAATTGTTTTATTGGTTATTGGCTAATTGTTGGTTGGTTTACTTGCTAATTTCTATGGCTAGATATTGTTGTTGTATGAATTGTTTTCTACATCCATTGGGATACCATAATAACTTGTTGATAAAACTTAATAAACAACCCTTAATGCCACCAAAATCTTGATTTAAATATTGGAAGTTTTACTTGTCCTTGCTAGCTTTATTTCTGATATCTTGTACTAGATTTTGGATGGATAAATTTGCAGCTATTAACATCTTTTATTGTTGATCTATATATTCACATACTGCTACAATTTTGGAAAGCAAGGATTCTTTCTTGATCCCCATTTGTTTAAAGCTATTGTTTCCATCATTTGTCTTGTTATGGGCAGGGCTAACATTGTTTTGCAGGTACATAATACTTGGCAATCATTTACCATTTACAAGACTCATTCTTAAGCCTTACACCTTCTCCAATATTTACCTATAGGGGTGTTCATTGATCATTCTCCCACTTTCAATCTTAACCCCCCTAAGGTCATTAGGATTCCCCCCGTGTGGTGATTTATCATCACTAAAGTGAGGGGAGTGTCTATCTAAGGTGACAATGGGTAGGTACTCCCGTAGTTATCTCACCTTTATGACTTGAGTTGGAATTTTCCCAAGCTACAATCTGTGCGATAAGAATACCAATTCTTATTTCTTAGCTTAGTGTTATTGACGTGAGTTATATACTTATGATGTTATACCCTAAGCATATTAAGTAATTATTGCAGAATAGAGTAGAGTCTCTTTGGAATTGCATTAGCATATTAAATATATGTTGTGGTGAATTTTCAAATGGAATATCCTAGGTAGTGTTGGGCCCTCTGTTTTTGAAGACCGCCTAGTTTTGCGAAAATGTTAAAGGTTTGTGGAACAATATAGCATATCAGTGAGAGATCTACATGGTATAAATCTAATCGCCAGTGTGCCAGTTACGAAAAAATTCATCCACCAACTGGAAGAGTAGCAGAAAAAGCCAGAACCTTCAAGCGCATGCAGAAAGGTAGTGGAATCAAGAAAGAATAACAACGAAATCAAGAAGTAGCCAAGAAAAAAATACAAATTGGAAATTATGTGATGGGAAAGGGTTGCTTAGTTGTGAGTTTAATTGAAAAATTATTATGTGTTGTAAGATTGATGATGATGTAATCCTTATCATTCTTTCTTCGTAAAAAGTTATCGCCATGATCGAGTCTAGTGTGATAAGTTGTTGTGAAGATTTTTTGGGACAACTATTCATTAGAGCATGAAGTGCAATGTATAAGCTATGATCTGCTCCTTGCACTCACAGGATTGTGAACTTTGAGACATTAATAATATGAAGGATCTTTTGGGCCCTGCTATCGCACAAGTTGTAGGTTGGCCAAAGCCCAACCCAACCACCAAGTGGCAACAAGTTTAGGAAATTATACCCAATGTCACCTCGATATAGGTCCTGCACTTCAAGGGTGACTTGGTCACTCTAGGGAGGCGATCTTGGTGACCCTAGGGGGAATGGAGGGGGGGGGATGAAAATGGAAAGAATGAATCCCTTATAGGTCAATAATCTAGATGGAAAAGGAAGGTTGGATATGAGCCTTAGGTTGTTTTGAGGTTGCCAAATCCTTGGATGAATTGTCGATAAGTTGGTACCTGCCCGAGACACAAGGAAAACCACTATGCAGTATAATATTTTAGTTGGTTCAACAAGTTTGGCTTGATGTCCCTGAATTGCAGCAATAAATGATAGTATATATCAGCAGTAAAACAAGTACTAAAGCTATTAGAAAGATTGCTCAAAGTCAAATAAAATATGCTTGAAACAAAGTAGAAAATCATTAGAGAATTTCACGATCTATAGCATGAGACTTTAGAAATAAATTATGGTTGTCATAAAAGATGTATGCAGAATTATTTTGCAGCCTTATGGCTGTAGAAAAATTGTTATGGCAGCAGTAAAATCAGCCACTAAAACTTGCAAAGAAACCACTCAAAAATTGTATTAAAGCAAGTAGAATAAATTGGCAAATTCTTAGCAACTTTTGACGGTGAAAACACAAGTTGTGAGTGACTTTAGGTTAGGGTTTATGCAGTGAAATTACCAGCCTTATGGATGTAGGAAATCATAACATATTGCATACAATTTACCAAATCAAATCATCCCCTAGTTAGCTCAATAAGTGTGCCTAGATTAGTAGAAAGTTAGGGCATATTTTTAGGCCTGGTCTAGGGTTAGTTTAGGAGAAAATTAGGGTTAGTAGGATAGGGTTAGAGCAGCCCTAATGGATGTAGGTTAGTTTTAATACAGCAGCAAGAATTTTTGGTTGAAATGGGATGCCTCAATCAGGCAAGGGAGACAAAGGCTCAAAGAACACTTTCCCAAAGAGATAATCTTAAAACCTGAAAATTTCACGTTTAGCAACGCAACAATTTATTTCTCCAATGCAACAAGTAAATGACTAGTGCCTTAAAAATTGGGTTAATGGATTCAAGCAAAGAAAGAGCTAGAGATACCACCTCCTTGGGGGTGTAAATCCTCTTACTCCCCAAGGAAAGTATCTATAGTTAGGGTTTGAGCTAAGAGGGTGTATGCCCTTATACTTCTCTTAGCAAACCCTTGTTAAACCAATAACATGTAAGCATAAAATGATGGAGACTATGGAGGGAGTGTATTCCCTTATACTTCCCACCTAGATCTAGCAAATAAACCTTGACTTTAATATTAAATGATAGCAAAATGTAAAAATCTTACCAATTCAAGGAAAAAGCTAAGACAAACCACTATAAAAGCTAGAGAAAAGCATTCCAAGGCAAGCGCATCACTTCCATAAACCAATAATCCAAGAGATAGCCATAAACAAGAGCACAAGAGAGAGAACTAGACAAAGAGAGAAAAAATCTCAGTCCAATACTTCTCCAAATGGGAGAGAGTTATGTTCAAATGAGATCTTATGATCTCTTATTTATACAAAATGTCTCTAAGACAGTTTGTCCACATAATTAAGGCTAAACCACAAGACTAGGGGTCAAAAACCCTAATCTTTCCCCTTTTACAAATTAATATTAAACAATCCACTTTAATTTCACTTTCTGCACAAATAAAACCCTAGTTTATAAATATGTCGCCCCTTTAAGGGACGTTTTGGCACTAGGAGAAGGTTGTTGGTGATGGAGGAGTATAGAAAGGCTTCCCAAAGACACATGTTAATCATCCAAGTAACTTCCTTCATGGTCAAAGCCTCAAACCCCTCAAAACATCCTTGTGCCAATGCATGTCAAGCTCACCACCAAACCCTAACCCCCCTAGGTGACGTCATGCATCTAGAGGTGACATTTTGCCTCTCCTAGGCAGAATGTTTGGCATGTGGGGTCTAGATTATTCTGTCCAAGTCATATTCTAGGCCTTGAAAGTTTGATCTCTCTTATCTGGCATGTGGACCCTTGGCATCCACCTATGGGCTTCAAGCCCCATGGAATCCCAAGCTAGGCTTGTTCTTCCAAAACTATCCACCAACTAGGTCCTGCAAAGACAAAGAAACATGCCCTCCAAGGATCTCTAGTCATAACATCATGATAAGTTAATCCAATCAATAAATGAGCCACATAAGCATGTGCATCAAATATCACTATGTCAAACAATTAAGTGCTCAAAGATATTATGCGACTTGTCAATCTTGAATATGGGAGGGTTGAGGAGGTGTCCTATTGGGTAGATCTTTCCCTAGGTCAAGGAGAGTTTCCAAGAGATTCCTCTCTAAGCCATGTAAAGTGAATGAAGTGGTTAGGGTCAAGACTCAATGAGCATGGGGTTCATGACATACAAGAGGTTGTAGTGTCTCATTCATGGGTTTTGTTGTAGAGGGCGTGTGGTACCTCTGTTTGCAATGTACTTTTTCCAAGCCCATTATTTTTCCATTCTTCGTTTCTTTCATAAATTTAAGGATAAGTCGAAGGCCATTGCCCTGGCCTGGTGTCCATATAATGACAGTGTTACCCAAAAATACCTAGTGTAAATGAGAAGGTTGGCTCGTGATGAGACCCCCTTTCTCTCAGCCGTGCAATTGAGAGCCATTACCCTGGCTTTGTGACTAGATGATGGTAATGTCATACCACTAGATATCCATGGACATGATAGTATGGCTCATGATAAGACCTCCTATCCTCCAACTAACCTTTTAAGCATTCTTAATCATATTTCTTGTGGATCCCCCTTTTCTCAAAGATAATTGTTTCATTGCTTTCTTGGTTGATTCATGGGTGAAGCATATAGAAGGTTCATACATAGGATTTTATATTTTACCCAACATCAATCCCTCTGGGCCTTCAGCCCCTTCTTCCCATAGAATGAGGGACAACCCCTTCTTGGGTCAATACACCCTAAAATCCCAAGAGATAAGGAAATGGGGGGAAATAGTGATGGAAATTGGTAAGTATGGTCATGAATGGTACGATGGCTCTTCAAGGGAGTTCCTAGTAGCATACCCATCCTCAAGGAAGACCACTTACTAGGGCACAATGTCAACCACCAAGGTGAAACAGGGAAAAAGGCATAATGTTCAAGCATATATCATGAAATATAAACCAGTCTAAGATACAACATACTTAAATGCCTCAAATATTGAAATGATGCTCACCATAATACTGACTTGTACCTCATGGAGCAAGGCCCACTGCCTTCCAGAAGCTAGTTGGTGTGGTGGATGCCATCTGAAAATATACAACCTCTATGGTGGTGAGAAAGGTCTCCATCTGTGCAAAAGGATACTACTATTCTTGTAGTCTCTCGACACTCCATATCTGCAACCTGAGGGCCTCGAGACATAATCTCCTTAGTTATCCACAAAATGGGGATAACATCTGATTCCTACTTGGGTACATGTGTTTGTTGTAGAGAGCATGAGAACCGCAACATCTCCTAGTAGACCTTTTCCTGCCAAAAAACTCAAAAAAGGGATCAGAGTAACTAGGGTGGTGCTATCACCATTCATCCATATACATATAGAAATCCAAAGGAGAACTAATCTAGAAAATAAATTTTTTGACACTTTTTCAAAAATGTCTAAACTAAGCATGAAATCAATATGCAAGTAGAGAAAAATGAAAATGAAATGCATCTAAACTAATATGAGTAATCAATATGTAAATGTATGGGAAAGCAAGATGACCTATTGACTTACCTGGGGCCTTGGGGCCCTAAAGATCCGATGACAGGTGACTTCAGGTGAAGTCATACAACTAGTGCAACCACCTGTTCATCTCATCAAAGAATCTCCCCCTTTGCTTAATCATGTAATACATCAAAGATAATTCAAGCACATAATAATCATGAGTATAATTACACAGATAATCTATCATGAAACAAAACTCATGGAGATGGGCGGGAGGGAGGAAATCATGTTGGAAAGAGAAACCATCAGCCTGATCATCCTGCCTGAAAGTGTAGCCACAATCCCTATCAATCCATCTATGAAGAGGGATACCATATATAGAAGACGACTCATATTCATCTTCACTTAGCAAATCATTGCTCCCTGAAGGCTGAGAAAGGACACGAGATCCCAAGAAAACCCTATGATTTCCCAAACAAGAGGAAACGGGGTAAGGCACAGTCTTAGGGGAAAATTCCTTCGTCGGACTTGGGAAACATCTCTTCATTGTCTACAAATCCCTGCCCAAAATCTTAACATTAAATTAATTCCATTTGGTAGTGCGGTCCTTAGACTACTTTGGGTTGGCCATGACCTGGTGTCTATCAAAATCTGAGCATAATGAATGAAAATCCTTATGAAACAAGTCTGCATCCTCAAAAGGGTATGTATCAAGGGATGACTGAAGATCATCCTGAGGATGTTGCAACAAGTCATCCTCGAAGGGGCATAACAAATTTGTAACTATATCATCACTAGGCTACCAAATATCTAAACCATACATGCATGAAGACCGATCCTCTCAAAATGACACCCCCTCTTCCTGAGAGCTACCCTCAATGTCATAAATGGGGTCTCTATCAAAATTGAGATAACTAAGGTCCCATCTGTGACTGCCAGTTTGTATGAAAGTGTCTATAGGCTCATCAACCATAGTGAAGGGTACTTTCATAAGACCATCAGTATGAATAAAAATGACCATCTTTTCGTCTTTGTGTGTAGGAGGAGTATATTCATGGATGTCTTCAACTGGATCTTCAAATTCTTCACCATCAAGACGGTTTGCTTCTTCAACATTATGTGCAGGAGGAAAACAAGGTTAGACAACTTCACCTTCATCAAGTGGGATAAAATATATCGGTGCTTCAATATGTTACACTTTACCATAATTCTTCTTTATGGACATGCCCCTCCATCACCTCTTCATCACAAGAGGCTTGATCCTTAGTGCACAGTTCTTTGCTTGCTTTTCTTCAAGGGGATCTATCATATACAATTTTTCCTATGATATTTCTTCACTTTCGAGGTCATGGAATAGAGTATCATCAAGGTCTTCAAAAGGATCACAACTCATCGTGTTCTCTTCTTGATGACTTTATTCGCATGTATGTTCTTCGAACACTTCTTCATCGTCAAGGGAAGAAAATAACTCTCTTATGTGGTTCATAATTTATTTATCAGCATTATTAGTAGTCTTCTCCTTTTCCATCTGTAAGATTGTCATCGTTGAGTCACAATAGGTTTTGGATGAGGGTTCAACCCATGGTGCCATAATTCCATTGACTGAAAAGAAACCTCAAAGGAGTCGTCAGGTGAGATTAAGTCTCACCAAGGAGGAAAGGGGAGAGAGGGAAAGGTGGGTTCATGGAAGGTGGAGTCGCCATATGAACTTCAAGGAGATTTCATCGAGGGTAGAATTGGAATGTTCCTTGGGTGGAGTCGCCATGAAAGCTAAGAGATAAAGGCTTCAGGATAGCTTTCCAAAGTTTTGTTAGGGTTCCGAAGAGGATTCAAAACCCTCCCTGGAAACGGCGCCAAAAATGTTATCACACAAGTTATAGGTTGGGAAAATCCTGACCCAACCACCAAGTGGTGAAAATTTTATGACACTATATCCAATGTCACCTCAATATAGGTCCCACGGTTCAAGGGTGACTAGGTCACTCTAGCGAGGTGATCATGATGACCCTAGGGGGGATGGAGGGGGAAAACGGAAATGGAAAGAGTGAAGCCCCTAGAGGTCAATATTCTAGATGGAAATGGAAGGATGAAAATGAGTCTTAGGTTGTTTTGAGGTTTCCAAAGTCGTGGATGAATTGTTGAGAAGTTGGTACTTGCCCGAGACACAAGGAAAACCAACATGCAATATAATATGTTAGTTGGATCAAAATTCTAGGATTTTTGTCCTTGACTTGCAGCAATAAATGACAATATATATAAGCAATAAAACAAGTACTAAAACTGATAGAAAGAATGCTTAAAGTCAAATGAAATATGCTTGAAACAAAGTAGATAATCACTAGAGAATTTCACGATCTATAGCATGAGACTTTAACAATAAATTATGGTTTTCATAAAATATGTATGCCTAAGTATTTTTCATCCTTATGGATGTAAAAAACTTGTTATGACAGCAGTAAAATCAACCATTAAAACTTGCAAAGAAACCACTCAAGAGTTGTATTAAAGCAAGTAGAATAAATTGGCAAATTCTTAGCAACTTTTGACGGTGAAAACACAAGTTGTGAGTGACTTTAGGTTAAGGTTTTTGCAGTAAAATTACCAGCCTTGTGGCTGTAGAAAATCAAGAATTATTCTTGAACATTTACGCAATCAAATCAGCCCCTAGTGAGCTCAATAAGTGCGCCTAGGTTAGTAGAAGGTTAGGGCAGATTTTTAGGCCTAGTCTAGGGTTAGTTTAGGAGCAAATTAGGGCTAGTAGGCTAGGAGTAGAGTAGCCCTAATGGTTGTAGGTTAGTTTTAATACAGCAACAAAAATTTGTGGTTGAAAGGGGACACCTCAATGAGGAAAGGGAGCCAAAGACGCAAAGAACACTTTCCCAAAGAGATAATCTTAAAACTTGAAAATTTCACGTTTACCAAGGCAACAACTTATTTCTACAATGCAACAAGTAAATGACTAATGCCTTAAACAATGGGTTAATCGAGTCAAGAAAATAAAGAGCTAGAGATACTACCTCTATAGGGTTGTAAATCCTCTTACTCCCCAAGACAAGTATCTCTAGCTAGGGTTTGAGCTAAGAGGGTGTATGCCCTTATACTTCTCTTAGAAAACCCTTGTTAAACCAATAACATGTAAGCATAAAATGATGGAGACTATTGTGGGGGTGTATGCCCTTTTACTTCCCACCTAGATATAGAAAATTAACCTTGACTTGAATAATAAATGATAGCACAATGTAAAAAGCTTACCAATTCAAGGAAAAAGCTAAGACAAACCACCATAAAAGCTAGAGAAAAGCCTTCCAAGGCTAGCGCATAACATGGGATTTTACCTATTCCAGTGGATATGGAAATATAAACCCCTGCGCTTGGTGGGTGGGTGGTTCGATTTAGGGTCATGAGACAATAAAGAATAAGTTTCAGACGATGGGGGTTCAACGAGAGAAAATTGCAAGAAATGAACGAGCTCTCAGGAGGGTTGTGGCTGTTGAAAAGAGGTTTTAGACTCAGATGATAAAGGTTATGAAGAGATATAATCCATCGTGGAAGGAGATGGACTGTGATAGTAGTCGAAAGAAGGAACTAGAAAGGTTGTGAGAGTTGCGAAGACGTGGAAGGTTGGCCAGTCGATGGTTGAAGGAAATATTTGGCAAGAGTAGTGAGGGTTCTGAAGGAAGCAGACAAGAGACGAGAACCTTATGTGAAAAAGATGAAGGAGGGAGAATAGTTGTCGCATCTAGAGTAGGTGAATCAACCAAGACCTCAAAAGAAGTTACGAGAGAATCGAATCTCATAACTCCAGAAGTTACAAGACTACACTACGAAGTAAAAGGAATTTTGCAAGATCATGCGACCCCCCAGATCAAAGAACTTTGTTTTGTTAGAAAAGAATCTAGCCCTGAGTTTCTAACTCCCCCAACATCGTCTGCAATTTTGTTAATATCTTGAATTCACCTTTCTATAGGTTTTGTTGCATCTAACCCATCTTGTCTAGGGAGTTCAAACAACATTAACCAACATGCCATTAACCCAAAGGAAGATAAATACATTGAGGGAATCCTTAAAATAGGTGATGAAAATTTAATCAATGGTGGGCTACCCAGGAAGCTTGAGGGTTATGAAACTCACTGAAGACACTCATATTGGGCAGTTGTAAGGCCGGATTTCATCATTAACCGACAAATTCAAGAGTTAACTCTCCCTAGATCAAGTCGACCACGGGTATGGGGTATCGACTACTACAACGAGGGTCATATAGTAACAGAACGTCCTATGCTGAGGGGTGAAGGACCCTCTCAACACCCGATGGCGCCCCCTCCAATGGAACCATCAAAAGGGGTCGTGCAATTTGTTGCTACAGCGCCATTTCATGGCCCTATGCAGTACCATTATTTCCCCAATCATCAGATCAAAAAGAGTGGAGAATATTGGGAAATTTTTCAAAGCCATGGTCATTCCCCTCAGCATTGTCCAATCCTACAAAAGTATTAACCTTTTATGAATATGATTTACTGTGAATTTTGTGGGTCTCCCACTCACACCACCAAGAGTGTCACGCTTTGATGCTCTTGCGGACACACTGGATTGGTCTACATTTAGGGTCGATGAAGTTCCTCTAGGATTTGGAGGAGGACGCAAAGGTGGGGGAGGATTTAGAGGCGGGTGAAACGACGGGAGAGGACCAGCTCATTGTTACAATTGCATTAACAAGGACATCTCGCTAGAGATTTTCCTCTTCCAAGAAGATCGTGATGTGCCCACTATGGAAACAAAATCCATGCCACCGAGGATTTCTCTAAGTTGATTGGGAAGTGGGAAGATCGTGCAAGACAACAACGAACCAATTTGATTAATTATAAGCCTCGACCTGTCACTGAAGAAAAGGCACCTAATATTAATGTTATTACTAGAGGAGGAACAAGGATTGGTATCGATGTTTATAACCCAACTCAAAGTAATAACCACAAGGCAACACCGAAAGATGTTAAATATGATCTCATTGTGCAGAAATAATTTGTTAAGGATGTTGTGGAAATGTTCCGACGAATTTCTAATCATGTAGTGTCGATGATCGTAGAACTATCCCTTGAGCTGCAATGCAATCGTGCGAAAAATTTGGTTGTGCGAAAGGATTCTCTAGTGAGACCTCAAAAGACTATTGACTTGTGGATCTGATTATTTTCTGACATTTTGGATGATGAACAACTCACCAAGGAGTTGTGAAACATGCTAAAGGAGACTTTATAGGCTTAAGGGAGCCCAGAGGAGCCAATTGTTAATCTTCTGGAGAGACATACAAGTAGAATACAGAGGAGGAAGCAGAGATCTGGAAGAGAATTTAGACTAAATTCCCATATCGAAAATTACGAAATTAGTGATGTTATTCTAGATTTAGGATCTGACATAAACATACTATGAATGAAAACCTAAGAAGCCATGGGTAAGCCCAAGAATATCTATTCATCTATTCAATTGCACATGGACAATCAATATTGTATCTATCCTATTGGGAGGCTACAAAACATAGAAGTGGACTTGGTTGGCTTTAAAACATTAGAAAACTTCGAGGTCATAGAAATAAATGGAGAGAAGGATCCATATCCTTATCTTTTGGGTATTGACTGGACATATGCAAATTACATTGTTATAGATCTCAAGAAGGAAATCATGACCTTTAAAGTAGATGGTATGAATGTAACCTAGCCTTTAGACCCTTACCAAGGTCCTCAATATACAAACCCGGTAGAGGAGAATATGGAAGAAGATGTCTTGGATCACCTCTACACTCTAACTACAGGGAAGTGGGCAGACTACATTAACCCTATTGCAGATGGCTTAGTAAATTAGAGGTGTATTCAATCTACATGTGAATATTCAGAGGTAGCTTTTGACAACTAACAATGGGGAAGATATGAGAACTTCTCAAGGCATTGCGCGACTATCAGAGTTGTTAGGTGGGTTGGATCAGAGGTTAGAGAACACCTTATTTATGATGGCACTTCATATTTAGGAATCTTTCTCGTTAATTTGGAGGATAAGGTTGCACCAAAGAAAATAATTCCAGTACTTGATGTTACATTAATATCATCTTCAACTAGGTGGTGGGCCACCCATAAGAGTACTTTATCTTCCTAAGACGAAACAAAGTGTTTAATCCAACACCACTTTATTCCCCCTTCATATGTTACTCGATCAAATTAGGAACAGGAACCAAACCATCAAACCTCAACTTTGGTAGCATACAATGAGTTTTTTTAATCCATGGGAGCATGTTGTGCATTGTATTCAAGTATGGGAATGACGCAGCCGCACCCTCAAGGCACGTCCGCTCACACAGGATCTTCTTCCCCTCGGCCCGAAGAACTCTTGAATATCCCTTCTATTTCCCTATCGGGAAATCTGCACCCACAGATTCTCCTCGCGATCCCCCTTTCTCTACTTATCGGGGAATCGGAACTCGTGACTTCGCAAGTCCAAAGGTTGATCACTAGGCTCTCGAATCCCCGAGACCCGATGACCAGTCAACGCTGACTTCCTCCCGTCGAAACTTTCCTCTATCGGAAATTCCCTTATCGCGATTTCTCTACTCACGATATCGAACACTATGATTCACTGATTCCCGATACCCGACGTGACGAAACTCCGACGCGCATGTGCGAGTTGACCTTTTCACTTCCCGTCGCTTCTATCGGGATTTCAGAATTCATGGGATCGCGAATCCTGATGTCAATTGATACGGGACTTTCCTTTTCCCAATCCCCGATATGGTACGCCACCTATCCTCCACTAACTCATGTTGTGGCCCACACAACTCTCCCGTCGGGATATTGCAGATCGCGATTCCAACCTTGCTGAGTATCCTTTCCTCAGGAATCCCGATATACCAAACCCTGACTTCTTTGGATCCTCTGACACGCGTCTCAAACAATGGACGGTTTTGGGCTCGTCGGGATATCGCGTCTCGCAGTATCGCGATTCTTATTGCACCAATTTGGAGCTTCGACTCACGAAACTCCAATACACGATATCACGTGTATATCTAAGGATCCTTGTGACTCAAAATCGATGGCTCTGCCCCTCCTGAGCTTCAAACCTTCGGACGTTCTCGCCGTAACCTCCGTGCGCCTCCGCGAGATCTAACGGCCCTCAAAATTTCGCGGGATCTCCCCGAATGACTAAGTGTTCCTCTGCGGAACCCGTCCACTTGCGCATAACTCGCGGCGCTTTTTGCAAGTCTTCCAGGCACAACTTGTCTGTGCTTCCCTTCGACAAACTCGAACGCCTATCCTTCCTGAGATTTTCCCACGACTTTGGTCTTCAGAAAGAAAACCCCCTTGCACGCACTCCTTGCGGAAAATCTTCAACCACGCCTAAGTGTTGAAGTCATTTGACTTTGCGCACACCTGCAGCAATAGTCTTCCAAGGCTTTACTTAGGTTCGCAACCCTGAGGCTTTTGTCTGGCCTACGCACTCCTTGCACGACCCTGTGCCTAACTGCACCTCCGAGGAAATTGGAACAAAAGTTATCTCTATTTGAACCCTTATGTCAACGCACTCCTTGCGAACGATTCGACTGCACTCCTTGCAGGAATTCTCTGGCTCAAATAAAGAAACAATTGAAACTCATTCTATCTCCCTCTTTGACTTCAATTCATACATGAAATCACATACACAGCATATAAAAGCAAATGTATGATAGGAAGCAAACATTCATGAGCATATCAACATCAAATACACAGAGAACAACACAAACCATGAATTTGAATCAGAACTCTTCTATTAATTCAATCTCTGTACATGGGTGTTCATACACAGCTCTCTGCTTGCTCTTGCTCTTCCTGCTTCTAAATTCTTTTACAATGATACAATGAGGGTGTATATATCCGTTTTCCCTCTTCCTTCTGAAACTGTCTAATCTATGAATTAAAATCCTATCTACCAGCATTAACTATCTTAAATGTTGTCTATCTACTAAAGGATGAGAGCTATATGCTCAAGGTCCATTACAATATACAAGTGCGCCTTATCTTAAATGACTCATTTAAGATTTGCGCAATAGTTCCAAAGCATTTCAAAATTTGTGTTGGCTTGTCCAGCTGTCCTCCTCTTCTGCACTGGCTCGCTTGATGAGTCGGTGATGCTCCTGCATCATACTCCTCGGCTTGAAAACTTTCATGGGCTCCTGTCCATGAGTTCCTGCATGGTTTGTCCATGCTTCTGTATCCCCACATCGTTCTCCCAGCTGGCATCTTCAACTGGATGATTCTTCCACTTGACCAGATACTCAAAGTATTGTTTTCGCCTGGTCCTCTTACTCACTCTCTTGTCTAGTACGCATTCCATCTGCAACTTCTCTGCAACTGGCAATTGTTTCATCCACTGGATCACTGGTTGCTCAGCTCCAGTCCTTACTTCTCCAGCCCTATATGGGTATAAATTTGCGACATTGAATATCGGAGATATTCCGATCCCATCGGGTAACTCGATCTCATAAGCATTTTCCCCGAATTTTCTCAAGACTTTATATGGTCCGATTTTCTTCATTTTTAACTTATTGTATGTTCCTCTCGAGAACCTTTCCTTTCTCAAATGTGCCAGAACTAGATCACCAACTTCAAACCGAAGTTGTCTCCGATGCTAATCTGCTCTGTGCTTGTACTCCTGGCTTGATTTCAGCAACCGTTCCTTCACCCTGCTGTGAAGTTCTTTCATCGCTTCAGTGAATTCTTCTGCACTAGCGCTGCTAGTAGCAGTCTGTTCTGAATCCCTCAGTTCAGAAACTCCTCTCGGTTGCATCCCATACACAATCTGAAATGGACTTCGGCCTATGCTCCTGTTCATTGAATCATTATATGTGAACTCTGCTTGCGGCAATATGTTATCCCAATTGCTATGGTGCTCTGTCACCAAGCTTCTCAGCAAGTCTCCCAGACTTCTGTTGACCAACTATGTTTGTCCATCCGTCTGAGGATGATAAGCTGAACTAAACATCAAGTTAGTTCCCAGCTTATTCCACAAATTCCTCCAGAAATTTCCCATGAACTTCGTATTTCTGTCCGAAACTATGCTTTTCGGCAATCCATGGAGTCGAATGACCTCCTTAAAAAACAGATTTGCGATATGAGTTGCATCGCTGGTTTTATGGCATGGGATGAAATGTGCCATCTTGGAAAGCCTGTCCACTACTACAAAGACGGAATCAAATCCTCTTTGCGTCCTTGGAAATCCCAATACGAAATCCATGCTTATCGCCTCCCACGGTCTCTCTGGTATGGGCAATGGCTGATAAAATCCTGCATTATGCTTCCTTCCCTTTGAATGCTGGCAAATCCTGCATCTGTCTACAAACCTCTTGACCTCTGATTGCATGCCTGGCCAAAAATATGACTCGCTCAGCTTTGCAAATGTCTTATCATGACCGAAATGTCCTGCTAATCCACCACTGTGTTTTTCCTTCAACAGATTCTCCCTCATGGAGCAGTTTGGAATACACAATTGATTGCCTTTGAACAAAAATCCTTCTTGGATCACGTACTCTATCCACTGGCTTCTGTCTCCGAGAAATGGATTCTTAGTTGCCTCGTACGCCTCCTTAAAATCTGGATCGTCCCTGTACATGTCCCTGAGATTCTCAAAGCCTAAGGTCCTGACTTTGAACTCCTGCATCAGCAAACATTTCCTGCTCAAAGCATCAACCACTTTGTTAGCAGTACCCAAAATGTGTTTAATCACAAATGTGAAATTCTGCATATACTCTACCCATTTTACATGTCTCTTATTCAATTTCTCCTGTTGAGTCACACACTGTAATGCATGGTTATCACTATATAAAACAAATTCTTTCGGGATCAATTAATGCCTCCACTTCTTCAGTGCTTGTATGATAGCATAGAATTCTTTGTCGTATGTGGAGTATTTCAATTTTGCCTCATTCATCTTCTCGCTGAAATATGAAATTGGTCTGTCCTCCTGACTCAAGACCGCTCCTATGGCAAACCCGCTTGCATCACATTTCACCTGAAATGTCTTCTGAAAATCTGGCAACACCAGAACCGGTTGTTCTGTGATCCTCTGCTTCAATAGATTGAAGCTCTTCTCAGCCTCTGTTGTCCAGTGAAAGACTTATGCTGCTTATTCACTGTATCCATCATCGTTGCGCTAATTCCACTGAAATTTATGATGAATTTTCGGTAGAAACTAGCCAAACCATGAAAACTTATCACCTCAAATACATTCCTCGGTGATGGCCAATTTTTAATCACTTCCACCTTTTCTGGATCCATCTTCAACTCATTCGCGTATATGACAAAACCCAGATAAATGAGCTATGTCTTCATAAATGAAGATTTCTTCATATTTATCAACAGGTTCTCCTGTTGTAGCTTCTTCATCACAATAGCCAAATGCTTCAGATGTTCAGCCTCTGTCTTACTGAAAATCAGTATGTCATCCAGATATACAATGACAAATTTTCCGATGAAATCCTTCAGGACTTCATTTATCAACCTCATAAAGGTACTTGGCGCATTTGTTAAGCCAAACGACATAACAAGCCATTCATACAACCCTTCGTTGGTTTTGAAGGCTATCTTCCATTCATCGCCTTCCCTCATACGAATCTGATGATACCCGCTTTTCAGATCAATCTTTGAAAAATACTCTTCCCCACTCAGGCAATCCATTAGATCATCCATCTGCGGCAATGGAAACCTATACCTGATGGTTATCTTGTTGATGGCTCTTGAGTCGGTACACATTCTCCAACCTCCATCCTTTTTTGGACTGAGTATCGTTGGAACGACACATGGACTCAAGCTTTCCCTGACTAACCCTTTATCCAACAACTCCTGGACCTGTCTTTTAACCTCCTCATTTTCTTGCGGCGTCAACCTGTACGTGGCTTTGTTCGAAAAACTGGCCCCTGGTATGAGGTCTATATGATGACTCACACTCCTCATCGGTGGCAACGAACGAGGTAATTCGTCCACCACAATGTCAGCGAACTCTTCCAGCAATTCCTAAACCTCTTCTGGTAGATCATCCACTCTTGTGCTAGTCAGAACAATTCTCAGCTTTCTGACCACAAAGAATTGTGGATCTTCTTTATTCTTCACCTCCGTAAGAAGTTCCTTCCCACTCATGAGAAGTATTGTGTTGCTTACTTCCGGTTTCACCTCCTTATCCTTTATCGGAAGCAACATATGGGTTCTCCCATTCTTCTCCAGGGTATATGTGTTCATTCTCCCATCATGAATCACATTCCTATCATATTGCCATGGTCTACCCAGCAATAGATGACAAACATCCATAGGAATGAGGTCACACAAAATCTTATCATTATATCCTCCTATTTTGAATTCAACCAAGCATTGTTTAGTAACAGTTACCTGGTGTCCCTTTTGTAGCCATGAAACCTTGTATGGACTCGGGTGATCAGTTGTGTCCAACTCCAATTTTTCCACCATCTCGGTTGAAACGAGATTATCTGTGCTACCGTTGTCCACAATAACCTTGCATACGCTATCCTTGGTCTTGCAAGTTGTTCTAAAAAGTCTGGTCCTTTGAGTTGGGTCCTCCACCTCCTTTCTGGGTGTTAAGAGAACTTTACGCATCATCAATGACCTTCCGCCTTCAACATCTTTGGCCTCAACATCCCGCTTCTGCGCTTCGGTGATGTGAGCTTCTCCACCATCCTTCTTTTTCTCTGGACACTCGAATGACTTGTGCCCATTTTTCCCACACGTGAAACAAGTGATTACTCCACCTCTTCCTCTTCCTCTTCCTCTACCTCTGGTACGAGGAAACATGTTATTATCGACATATCCTCCCCTCTGCTCAGTATGTTGTTCTCTTTTCTCATCATGTTTCCCTCGCTGTGAGGTTCCACCTCTTTCTACTTTACCCTGAGGTTTCTTCCACTCCTCCTTGGGCTTCTGGGTTCTTTCCAAGGCAACTGCCTTGCCTCTGGGCTGGCTCCTGCCTCGGCCCCTTTGACCTTGCCTACGGCTCAACTTTTCCTCAGCTTTCAAAGCCATCTGATAGGCGTCCTCCATAGTCTGAATGGTCGCCATACTCAACTCATCCTGAATGTCGTATCTCAGACCATTCAGATATCTAGCAACCTTTTCATCATCGCTCTCCCGATGACCTTCCCTAATGTTCAGTCGATAGAATTCCTCTGTGTATTCTTTCACTGTCATCAGCTTCTGTCTCAGGTTCTGCATCCTCCTGAACAGAGTAATTTGATAGTCTCTTGGGATGAACTTTGCCTTCATCTTTGCAATCATTCAATCCCAGCTCTTGATCTTCTGCTTGAATTTGTAGCATCTATCTGCTTGTAGCTCGTCCCACCATAATGATGTATGTCCTTTCAAGCGTGTGACAGCATGTCTGACCTTCTTATCCTCTTCAACATCTTCATAATCGAAGTAGGTGTCAAGAGCTCTAATCCAATCTAGAAGCTCTTCTGCATCCAGATTTCCCTCACAGACTGGAATGTCCATCTTCGGCTTTGCACCCATCTGGGCAATAGCTTTGATTAGTCGTTCATTTGCTGCATCTTCGGCTGCAACTTCCTCCTCTCGTTCAGCCTCAATTTCTCTTTCGGAATCACTGAGATCCCCTGCACTAGCTGTGCGTCTTTGTGTTGTCTCCATGTCCTCGAGTCTTGCTCGAAGATCACGCATTTGTCTCTCCATTTCTGGATTTGCTACCTGCCTGCCTCTTCTTCGCACCTCCCTATATTCTGGATCAGGGGATTGCCTTTCTCTCTTGGGCGGCATGGTGACTTCTCTTCTCCTCTGCTACAGAAAGCAAAGGAACTTTCTCGCTTTGATACCACACTTGACGTAGCCGCACCCTCAAGGCACGTCCGCTCACACAGGATCTTCTTCCCCTCGGCCCGAAGAACTCTTGAATAGCCCTTCTATTTCCCTGTCGGGAAATCTGCACCCACAGATTCTCCTCGCGATCCCCCTTTCTCTACTTATCGGGGAATCGGAACTCACGACTTAGCGAGTCCAAAGGTCGATCACTGGGCTCTCGAATCCCCGAGACCCGATGACCAGTCAACGCTGACCTCCTCTCGTCAGAACTTTCCTCTATCGTAAATTCCCTTATCGCGATTTCGCTACTCGCGATATCGAACACTATGATTCACCGATTGTCGATACCCGACGTGACGAAACTCCGACGCACACGTGCGAGTTGACCTTTTCACTTCCCGTCGCTTCTATCGGGATTTCGGAATTCGCGGGATCGCGAATCCTGATGTCAATTGATTCGAGACTTTCCTTTTCCCAATCCCCGATATGGTACGCCACCTGTCCTCCACTAAATCCTGTTGTGGCCCACACAACTCTCCCGTCAGGATATCGCGGATCACAATTCCAACCTGGCTGAGTATCCTGTCCTCAGGAATCCCGATATACCGAACCCCGACTTCTTTGGATCCTCTGACACGCATCTCAAACAATGGACGGTTCTGGGCTTGTCGGGATATCGCGTCTCGCGGTATCGTGATTTTTATTGCACCAATTTGGAGCTTCGACTCACGAAACTCCGATACACGATATCACGTGTAGATCTGAGGGTCCTTGTGACTCAAAATCGATGGCTCTGCCCCTCCTGAGCTTCAAACCTTCGGACGTTCTCGCCGTAACCTCCCTGTGCCTTCGCGAGATCTAACGGCCCTCGAAATTTCGTGGGATCTCCCCGAATGACTAAGTGTTCCTCTGCGGAACCCGTCCACTTGCGCGTAACTCGCGACGCTTCTTGCAATTCTTCCAAGCACAACTTGTCTGCGCTTCCCTTCGACAAACTTGAAGGCCTATCCTTCCTGAGCTTTTTCCACGGCTTTGGTCTTCAGAAAGAAAACCCCCTTGCATGCACTCCTTGTGGCAAATCTTCAACCACGCCTAAGTGTTGAAGTCATTTGACTCTGCGCACACCTGCAGCAGCAGTCTTCCAAGGCTTTGTTGGAAATACTAAAACAACTGAGAGGGGGGGGTGAATAAGTTGTTTATAAGCTTAAACAATTTTATACCTTCTTAACAATTATTAATATTTCTTCATGTGTCATCGAGCAACATACAACATATGGACAGTAAGAGTAAAGATCATCAGTCACACATAAAATACACACAGAGACAGATTTTCACGAGGAAACCCATAAAGGGAGAAAACCTCTTCTTCTTTGAAATGATAGGCAGTCTTTTTCAGTTCTG
>ML784362.1:670209-694153 GCA_009831015.1 Picea engelmannii
ATTCTCCGATGAAGAAAATCAACGGTCCAGATCTCATTCTTGATTCAATGGCTGAGATTGAATCACGAAATCGCATATCGCGAAATCGGGGTTTCTGTTGTAATTAAACACGGGACTTGTGAAACTCTGATTCCCGATTCTCCGATGCCACCTGTCCTCTTACTCTCCTCCGGATGTCTGACGTGTGTCCCTACGGAGATCACTGCACAATAGGGCTTAACCCCTGCACGACTCTTACAGATCCGACGACTGTCGGGTTTTCTTCTCAGATCCTACGGCTCAGATTCTTTCTCCAATATCTCGATGACTTGTCCGGGATTTCTCCTCTGCATAGTAGAACTTAACCCCTGCGCTTAACCTCTACGCAGCTTCTGCAGATCTGACGGTTGTCAGCCTTTCGGGAAATTTGAATGGGATCCACCGGTCACTGGATCTCTATCTTCCTTCTTCTGTGTAAACTCTTGCTGCGCGCGTTTTATTCAATGTTGTTCCTCCTGAGATTTTTACGTCTGAATCCCCCAGGGGTTTTATCCTTCATATCCTGCCATCTCCGCTGTTGACATTAATAACAACAACCATCAACACGCATTCATTGCTTGTTCAATATTTGCCAACAGGCTTTACTCAGGTTCGCAACCCTGAGGCTTTTGTCTGGCCTGTGCACTCCTTGCACGGCCCTGTGCCTAACTGCACCTTCGAGGAAATGAGAACAAAAGTTATCTCTATTTGAACCCTTCTTTCAACACACTCCTTGCGGACGATTCGACTGCACTCCTTGCAGGAATTCTCTGGCTCAAATAGAGAAACAATTGAAACTCATTCTATCTCCCTCTCTGACTTCAATTCATACATGAAATCACATACACAGCATATAAAAGCAAATGTATGACAGGAAGTAAACATTCATGAGCATATCAACATCAAATACACAGAGAACAACACAAACCATGAATTTGAATCATAACTCTTCTATTAATTCAATGTCTGTACATGGGTGTTCTTACACAGCTCTCTGCTTGCTCTTGCTCTTCCTGCTTCTGAATTCTTTTACAATGATACAATGAGGGTGTCTATATCCGTTTTCCCTCTTCCTTCTGAAACTGTCTAATCTATGAATTAAAATCCTATCTACCAGCATTAACTATCTTAAATGTCGTCTATCTACTAAAGGATGAGAGCTATCCGCCCAAGGTCCATTATAATATACAAGTGCGCATTATCTTAAATGACTCATTTAAGATTTCTGCAATAGTTCCAAAGCATTTCAAAATTTGTGTTGGCTTGTCCAGTTGTCCTCAGCTTCTGCACTGGCTCGCTTGATGAGTCGATGATGCTCCTACATCAGGGAAGTTGCACAACTGCCTTCTATATTTTGGGTACATCAATTTATTCATTCTTTGGGAAATTTTCCAACTACTTGGTATGTACATGAGGAGGCTTAACGACAAACCACTTGCTGGGAAATCTTTCAAAGATAGTTCTGCCAAGACTTCTTATTCTTGGGTAAGTCTCCTGAAATAACCTTAGCTTTGCAACAGATTAAAAAAATGTTATTTACAGATGAATTTCACCCTCTATATCTACCCATAGTTTGTCCTGAACATGAATATCTATTTCATCGTATCCTTTACCCATATCTTGCATGAATACCTTTGACTTGTAGTAAATTTGATGAAAACCAAAGAGACCCCAAAGGACTAGATGATCTTATGCATTTGACATTTAAAGAATCAGAAGGAACTAGAGCTATGCACGACACTAAGTCGAATGATGTTAATATTTCTTAAAACCCCTGAAGTTGCGAAAAATAAACATTGAGAGTGAGGACCAACCTAAGCTAGCTTCCATAGGGGAGTACCGGGACAAGCATACCATGACAAAGATACAGGTTATGTTGCAGGAATATGAGGACCTATTCCCTATAAGATTTTTAGAAATAAAAGGTATTTAGGGAGATTTAGGGGAGATGAAGATAGAATTAAATACTAACTCAAGACCCATTAAACATCTGTCGTATCATCTGAACCCCAGATTCCAAGAGAAAGTGAAGAAGGAAATCGATAGGATGTCGGAAGTTGGGATAATTTTCCCTATCGATAAGGCTGAATGGATCAGTCCTATCGTCATACAAACCAAGAAATGTACGAATGATATATGAGTTTTTGTGGATTATAGAAGCCTAGATGTTGCTTGTGTACATGACCCCTTTCCTACCCCCTTTAGTGTTGAGGTATTGGATCAAGTAGCAGGAAACGAAGCATGTTCCTTTACAAATGGTTTTTCTTGATACCACCAGGTTCAAATCATCGAAGAAGACAAGAAAAAGACTACCTTCATTACCGAGTGGGGACCATTTTATTATAATGTTTTTCCTTTTGGGCTCAAGAATTCCCCAACTGTGTTCACTTGGATAGTGATTGCAACATTCCATGACTTCAGTCATAAGTTTCTCTAGGTATACTTGGATGATTGGATGGTGTACAACTTACTCAAGGAGCACATCGGATTACTACGACTGATGTTGGATCCCTGCAGACAACTACAGATTTCCCTTAATATAAGAAAATGTATTTTTTTGTGTACCCTTTGGGAATTTGCTAGGACATATAGTTTGTAGAGAAGGAGTGCTAGTCAATCCTGCAAAATTTTCATTAATTCTCAATATGCCTCCTCCTACCAGTGTCAAGCAGTTGCAGACTACTTTGGGACATACTAGATACTACTACATGTTTATTAGGAATTACACAAGTATAACCGCAGCTTTGGAACAACTACTAAAGAATTCCAAAGAATTTCCTTGGACTCGGGATTGTGATAAAGTGTTCAACCTACTCAAAGAAAAGTTGAGTACTGCACCTATTTTAACTTATCCCAACTAGAAAATTGAGTTCCATGTGCACATTGATGCCTCTGCAATTGTGTTAGGCGTCATTCTGGCACAACTAGGGGAAGGAAATTCCGATCATCCTGTCTACTTTGCTAGCAAAAATCTTTCCCAGGTTAAGCGCAACTACACTACAACTCAAAGGGAAGGTTTGGCAATGGTTTATGATTTACAAAAGTTTAGACATTATTTGTTCGGCAATAATTCTAAGTTTTTCACTAATCACTCTACTTTGAAGTATCTGGTTAACAAACATGTGTTAGAAGGTCAAATTTGCATATGGTTGTTGTTATTTGAATAATTTTCTTTTAAGGTCATTGTCAAGCCTGGTAAATTAAATGTGGGGCCAGATCATGTGTCTAGACTAGAGTCGGGAGAAAGTGGTGGAGTTGTAGATGATAAGCTCCCTAATGTAGACCTTTTCTGTATTGAGGCTATTCCTGATTATTTGTCAGAAATTGCATTATTTTTAATCATTGGTACTATGTCGGAGGGCTATTCAACATCTCAGAAAAGGAACCTAGTGGTTCGTCCAGCAAATTATCAACTAATTGTGGGCCAATTGTACCAATTGGGATTGGATAACATATTGAGTCGTTGTGTACTCAATAATGAACGACTTGATATTCTATGGGAATGTCACAGTGGAGTTATTGGAGGACATGTTGGCGGAAAGGCTACTCCCAAGAAGATATTACAAGCAGGGTTATGGTGGCCTACGGTGTTTAAAGATGATAAGGAATATGTGTGGGCCTGGAATGTATGTCATAGAGTGGGTAAGTCATCTTGTCATGATTATTTACCTCTACACCACGTTCGAACACTGCGAGCCTTTGAAAAATGGGTTGTCGATTTCATCGGTCCGATAAATCTCCCTGCCAAGCATTCAAAGGCTACTGTTGGCGTTCAACCTGAACTCTCTACTTGTTCTTCTCCTTGTATGTAGGTGATTGACTGTTTTTTGTTCTAGCTTTCCTTATGTATCTACGCTACATATTTCTAACATATTTTGTAATACTTTGACAGAGGATGGATCATTTAGTAATTTTACACATGATTGCAAAAAGCCTTTGATTGTACTTACTTGTCCAGGGGCTACATTTCTTTGGTATGATCCAACTATGGAGGCATCTTCTACTCTAGTACTTCCTTACTATGTTCCGCGGTTGAGGTCGACACAATGTCAGGCTTCAAAAATTATTGTTTGTCTTGCTTAAATATCTTCTTCTCGTTCTACGCATCGAACTGCTTCCTTGGTTCAACATTCTTCTTCACCCATTGGTGTTGTACTGGCTCTTGTCGTACTACGTTGTTTCCTGTTTTAGCTCCTCTGTGTGTAACTATGTTGATGTTTCTTCTTTCATCCCTCACTTCTGATGAAATCCATTAACCATTATGATTGTTCTGATTCCTCTTTTCCTGGATCTTCCCTAATAACGTAGGACATTCTTCCGTGTCATGATCCGATGCCCGACAATACATACAAGTCGCTGGTGGAAGTGGACATTCTCTTGCATAGTGTCCTGGTTGTTGACAATTGTGACATACCACTGGTCCTCTACCTCTTCCAAAGCCTCCTCTTGCTCATCCTCCGCCTTTGTATCCATCTCGATCCCCTCGTGGCGTGTTATACCGAGGCGCCTGGTTATACTGTGTGGTATTGTAGTGGGGTTGCGTTGTGTTTTATTGCGGTTGTGCTGTGTTATATGGTTGTTGCGCAATATTATATTGTTGTTGCGCAGTGTTGTATGCGGATGGTACTTGGTTAAACTAAGGTGTGGCTTGCCCGGTCATCATTTCTACCTGCATCCTATATGCATATGATGTCCTCTCTCTCATCAACTCCATGGTTCTACAGTCTTTGTCATCATGGCCTGCTAACTTGCAAAAATTGCAATACAAACTCTTTGGGACTGTTTGGTACTTCTGCATCATTGGGAAATGATATGGATCATGGCCCTGTTTCTTACATATTTCGCACCATAGTCCTCATGTTGGTAATGGATTTGGCATTCCTGCTGCCATGTACTGTGCGAATGTTGGACATTCGTTCTTATGTTGTCCTTCTGTCCTACATGTGGTACACCAAACGACTTCTCGTTTGTCCTTAATTTTGTTCTGGTTTAGCTGAAATGTTAAGTTCTTCAGATCTTCCTTCAGCTCTTCGATGGTTGGATCTGTCTTCTGATATTGGTTTTATTCTAGTTGCAGGGTTTCCTGTAGAGCCTCTACCTGTGTCTGAAACTTTTGTTGTCGCAGTGGATATTTCAAGTGTGGTAATAGTAAGTTGACGAACAAGTGCATGTGTTGCATATCTGTCATGAGATATTTCAGTTTTCCTTTTAGTTGCTTGAATCTCTGGTCAATATCCCATATAGATTCTCCTAGTTTCTGTCTAATTTCTATCATCTCATTCATGTATTGGTCCTCTGAACTTGGCTTCTGAAACTCATTTATCAACAGCTTCTTGATATCCACAATCGTTCTGGTTGTCCCTGGTGGATTGTTTGTGGCTAAACTCATATACCAATCCAGTGTGTGATCCCTTAGTGTGATAACTAACTGTGCAAGTTTAGTGTCCTCGTATGTGCTCTGTTTTGCTTCCCAGATATTTTCACAGAGAAACAGGTGCTTCTCTGGGTCCTCCGACACTTCTCCTTTGAATTCTGGTAACCTGATGGTGGGATCGTGTCCTTCCATCAAGAATGTTGAACTACTACCTCTGCGCAGTGTAGATACTTGACTAATGCTTCATGAACTGACTCCCCCAGTTGTTTCTCCTTGTGTAGATGTACTTCTTGTTGTCTTCCTTCTCCCGAAATTCGGTTTTCTAAATGGTGGTGTTCTTTTTGGTGTTTTGGTCGCACATGGGTTTATGGGTTCTACATTGACATTAATATGGATAGGACTGTTTCCTTCTTTTCCCGCTCTTGGACCTCTCGTCTTCCTCTCATATGTTGCATGCATGATTTCCTCAATCTACTCCACATCCCGAAGATCCTCTACCTCCTCTTCATCACTTTCCAAGCCTTACCTTGTGGCTATGACTCTCTTCTTGGTGTTCACCTTATATTGGTAGGGTACTCCACTGCGCGTCTTTCCAGCTGTCGCCATGATCTTCTTGATTTGGTCGTCGTCCATCATGATTGGGTCCAAGGTTTCCTCCTTCTTTCCTTTATCACCTTCCATTTCTCCTTTTTCTGTCAGTGTTTCCCCCCTTCCCCCATGCACGTAGGGAAGTTTAGTTGTCTGACTCCATTTTCATTACACATTTTTTATAGATAAATATCTTAATAGAAGTATACAACGATCTAATATACCTTCCTTGAGGGCCGCGTAAAAACTATTTCTCTGTCACGTTGTACGACTTTGCAATATCTACTACAAATTCTGTTATAAAGCCTGCTACAATACTATTGAGCCAAAAATCTATTGCGCGGGTGAATTTGTTATTCACCTGTTGTAACTGCACGATTTGAACTAAGTTCCAGTCTAAATATCGGATCCGATTTGTTGTGTGGTTGTCTTTCAACCTCAATATCCACTCTTGCAATAAGTGTGGAAAATCACAGAAAAATACTTCATGTAAGTCGGTGAATACATACTTGTCTAGATACTTGCGCAATGTTAACTTGGGGTTTCTATTATCTTTCTACACAAACTCTAGCTCATTTGTCTTCAACTAACTTTCGATCTCTACCTTTGTGGAATTCCACGGTCTCAACATCCCCTTCTAGCGACGCATTCTCTCACCTTTTTGTCGTCTGATCCGGTATTCTTTTGACACGCCTTCCACAGATCTCATGTGTTCAATCCCATTGCCTTCCAATCAGCTGACAACATAACCATTTGTTGGTTGTTTGGTTTTCCCCTTTCTCTTTATCCATTTACGACTACAAATTGACCCCAGTTCATACCCAAGAGGCTTCCCAACAAAATCCCTTAAGACTATTGTCCCCTCTAGTTACCCAGAAGGCAGTGCAATACACAGAGTGCACTGCACAGTCTCACCTGAGATAACTCTTATGGTTGGCTGCAATACTCAAGTGTTTGCAACCTAGGACTTAGCGAGATATGTGCTTGTACGTCGCAACCTTTATCTAGTCTAATTAACATCATGTTATAACATTTATTCTACGTATGCATGTAAAATACCAGGTCTACTTAATCACTTCATTCATTCAACGTACATCAATTAATCAGACACAAAGGCACATTCATTCAATTCCACAACACCGTGTTACCGTGGTTCACCCCCTCTCGGGCTATGTCCACAAAGATTTGGCTCTCAAGCTCTTTTATTATCACAGTTCCAAAACTACAGTGTTGCACGCTTTACAACTCGTCCTCAATTGGGTCGATATCTATTATGAGGCGGACTAGGTCACATCAGGCTCCTCGGCCTATGATCTAACCCTCAAGATATACCCTTCTAACCCTCTACAACTCAACAACTTAC
Source organism: Picea engelmannii (assembly GCA_009831015.1). NCBI lineage: Eukaryota > Viridiplantae > Streptophyta > Pinopsida > Pinales > Pinaceae > Picea > Picea engelmannii. Next base: position 677,553 of record ML784362.1, read on the forward strand.
AAGATTGGATCGGATTACAATCATGTTACAGACCATTTACTCCTTCTCGCGCGAGTAACACTCCATAATCTGTGCCCTTTACCTAGACCTTCTAGGTATCTATTTATATGTGTTTTAGGCTCATCATCCATTACAATGTATTACAAAAACCCTAACCCTAGCGTCGTTAGGTCTTCCATGCATGCGTGCGTACTTCTTTTCCTTCCAGTTGTCGCTTTCCTCTTGCATGCCTTTCTTCCCAAAATAACCTTTCTTTCTGATTCGACCTGATCCAACAAGTACTTTGCGACGTCGAACCACTCGAAGCTTGTGATATTTTGCTTGATCATCCTCACATGTGGAAGTGAAACGTTGTCTATCAACTAAGACTCCACAATGTCATCATCACCCTCAGAGATAAACTCTATAGGATATTAGAGATTTCCTGTACTACAACAATTTCTCTTACCAAGTTGATTGTCCCAGCTAGGAAGATTGCACTTTCCATTATTGCATCATAAGGAGACACAAATATCATTGGGACCAAATATTTTGACGGTGTAGCAAAGGTGGGGCAATACTTCCACAAGGAGAAGTGATCCACTAGGAACCATATTTGACAAAAGTTTTCTTAGTTGGTAATGCATTTGATGTAATGAGGACTATTGCTCTTCTAGGGGGTTGAATGATCAAGGCCACCATTTGGGCCATTTGAGTGACTATCGAGTTACTTTATTTTTGGCACTTCCAAAGTTTTTTTTTTTTTTTTGTCAAATTTTCCCAACAATTCTTACACCCTAATACTTTTCAAACATAGTTTTGACCCACTTCATGCTATTATTCTCATATAGGGATTTCCAATGAGCTATTGTGCATCCAAACAGAGTTCGTGTGCATGATTTATGACCTTGGTAATTTGATCATCTCATTTTCATGCAACACACCTAACACATGACTTTCTAGCTTCTAGTCTCTTGCCATTTTTGTCTTTTCATTTTCTCATGTACATTGTAATAAAAGGAGGCATCAACCTCTTATTATGGGATTTTGTGAATAAGAATAATGTACATCTATTCTCAAAGATTGCTCCCACCATTATAGACCTCCATTTTATGAATAAGATTGGAGTTTACCACAATTCTATTTGTGTTTTATTTGAGTGTTATTAATTTTGCTTTATATATCCATTATATGCATTAGATTCCGCAATTTAGTGTGTGTCCGCCAAATTCCTCCTATAACATGGATTACATATGATGAATGATAATAGATAAATTAAATAAACTATGTAACTAGCAATTGGAAAGTAATGTTTTTTTCTTTAAAATCATGTAATAATGAATAACATAAGTTTTAAGAAAAATAATAACTAAGGAGAAATAATAAAGAAAAAAATCCATTAAGTTTTAAGAAAAGTAATAACTAAAAAGAAATAATAAAGAAAAAAATCTTTTGATTATTTTTCTTCTTTAACATTCTTAAGTCTTGGTGTATTTTTCGTTTCCTTCTCTATTTATGCTCATCTTTTTGCACACTTCTCTACCTTCTTGTATTACTTATAGTCAAGTAACCTCCCCCACAACCCACCCTACCCTTGATAAAGAAAAAAATCATTTGATTATTTTTCTACTTTAATATTCTTAAATCTTTGTATATTTTTCTTTCTTTCTTTATTTATGCTCATCTTTTTGCACACCTCTCTACCTTCTTTTCATAGCTTATAGTCACCCCACCCCAGTCATAATCCACCTTTGAATTAAGTTCCCTTAAACCCCTTTTTCTCACCCTCCTCATACTCATGCCCCGTATTTCCTAATTTCTTTCTTTTTGAAGCCATTCCCTTTTTTCCATCCAACCCCTTTTTATCTATATAATTAATTGTTTTGTAGAATCTCCATACCTATCTTACCCCTTTAAGTCTCCATCTCCCTTCAAATTTCTTGATTCTTAACTTTGACATTGACATTCCACTACCTTATTTGCTTTTCTTTTTTATGTCTATTATTTTTTTATTTTTATTTTTTTAATGAAACACTCTTTTGATTTATTGTTATGATTAATTTAATCTCACATTTTTAATTTATTATTATGATTAATTTAATCTCACATCTTTAATTTATTGTTATGATTAATTTAATCTTTTGATTTGGACTTTTTCCATTATTTTTATTATTAATTTAATTATCTCTTTATTTTAATAATTTTTTATTATTCATTTATTTAATATTTTTTTTGTTTGTTAGTTTATTCGTGATCTGCGAGACTAACATGTAGTTGAGAAACCGCGACTCAGGAGCATCTAAGCCATTAAAATTACTCAGGGATCGCACTTGGTTTGAGCCACACCAACCCTTAACATGGATGGATTTTTTGTCCCCTCAAGTTTCAAACGGATGACTTAACATCAAGGAGAACCATAACAACACACTCCATCACCCACTGTCCTACACCTCAAGGATTTCATTTATCTAATATTATCATTCATCATTTGCAACATTATTTTCTATTTTCATTACTTTATTAATTTTATAAAAAACAAATTGTGTTTATCTCAATTATTGAATATATTCATCCTCTTTCATCATTTATAACATGGTTTTTATAATTACTAATTTACTATTTTCAAGAAAATTTTATTTTTTCTCATTAACTCTACTAACTTTATTTAATATATTTATTTTCATTCATTATTTATATTTATTATTTTACAATTAAAAAAAATCTTACTTTTAGTTTGCTTTCCTTTCTTTTCTTTGTTTCATTGGTTAATCATCATCATTAACAATATTAACTTTTATATTGATCAACCATGATAATGAAAATATCATTAAAAACATTAAAAAAATATTCTCTCTTAATTTGTTTATATAACTTCACATAATATCATTAAAAACATTAAAAAAATATTCTCTCTTAATTTGTTTATATAACTTCACATTCTTTCACTGTAAATATAAACACATATATACTAATCAAAAACCACTAAAACACATTAATAAGATACATATCATAAGAAGCAAAATCATAGATTTTATGGTTTAAAAATAAAAGGGCCACCCTGAAATGATGCAAGGCATATGAGCAATGATTCAAAAAAATGTGGGGGCAAACAAATAATCCTAAGTGGCTATCATGAATGAATAATTAAAGTTGCCATGGGATATTGACCACCCAACCATTATGTACAAACCACCATCAACTACCCAACAAACAACAAGGGAGTATGACATTATTATTTCATCCCAATGGAAGGAAAAATAATTTCATGACTACACACCCACCATAGTTACACCTAACTCTAGTCCAGGTAGCAATGAACGACCGACTTAAATCTTTCTAAAACCCTTCAAGTCCATAAGGTCACTCTCAGTATGAATCACCAAGAATACCAAAATAATTTCATTGACTTCATTTTATTCAACCAACTTTGTAAACCTCAAACCAAAAATATTTATTATTAAAAAAAAGGTGGGAGCTCCGAGATACAAGGTAATGATTCCCTCTTCTAGAGTGTCTCTCATAAAAAAATTCATAAGGCACTCTTATGATATGGAAATCAAGTGACACATGAGTTTTATAAGTTGAAAATCAAAATCATTTAACTTTTCAAATGAAAGTATATTTAATTTTTAGAGTGTTTATCATAAAAATTCACAAGGAGATGTTATGATATGAAAATCAAGTGATAAATGAGTTTTATAAGTTGAAACTCAAAATCATTTAACTTTTTACATGAAGTATATTTATTTTTTTATAAAGAGGAAAGTGGAGTGGTAATTATATTATTATTAAATTTTTATAAATATTATGAGATGGAAATCAAGTTATACATTAATTTTATAAGTTGAAAATCAAAATTATTTAATTTTTCAAATGAAAGTATATTTAATTTTTACAAAGAGGAAGGTGGAGTAGTAATTATATTATTACTATTAAATTTTTATGAATATTTTGAGATGGAAATCAAGTGACACATGAATTAAGTTGAAAATCAAAATCACATTGAAAATCAAAATCATTTAATTTTTCAAATGAAAGTATATTTAATTTTTACAAAGAGGAAGGTGGAGTGGTAATTATATTATTATTATTAAATTTTTATAAATATTTTGACATGATAGTGTATTGGTAATTATATTAATATTATTATTATTTTAATCATGATTGAAATTGTATTAATATATATATATAACGATGATGTGTCGTAGCAATCAATATATACATTTAGTGTTTTTGAGTTTCTCTCGACAACAAGCATTCTAATACATAATTCTAAAGGCAAAACTATACACAACAAACAAGAGTTCCAAGTGTTTATATAGGTTGTTTGCCTGACATATTGACCCAAAATACAATTCATCATAAAAAACATTGAAACTAAGTAAATCTTACGCGTTGCCCTGGTTTTCTTGCTCCTCGCCATTAGTCTGGTTACATGTACCCTCTATGCTCGTTGGATCCAGATTTTGGAAGACAGTCTCTGCCTCATTTCTTTGTCCATGGACAAAGCTTCGATTTCCTTGATTGTTAAAGGCTAGCGAAAGGTTCTCCATTCTTTGGGAAGCAATCAAAGCTCACAATCTACCACATTCAACTTCTAGTGCATCAATCCTGCATTTTTGTGAAAGGAGGAGACTCAATTGGTTAACACATTGAAAGGTCCAAGCATGTTCTAAGTTTGCAACCTTCCTAGAGAGTGCCATAATGACATTGCTATTTGCTTGATTAACCTCCTCATGCCTACATAAAACCTTTTTAATTTTACGAAGGTTGGTGTTATCCATCATGTCCCAATTGAGCTTCTTATTAAACAACTCTAGCCCTCTGTTCACAAACCCACAATGAAATAAGACCAATGATTCCCCAATTCCAACAAAACCCTAGACCAGATCTACCCATTTGTAGCAGGTAAAAGTAGTGAAATCAAAGGAAAAACCCTAGACAGATGAAGAATATTGATTACCTACAACATTAAACCAGAGAACCCCCATAGAAAATTCCCATGTGTGTTACTAAATAGCCCTGAACTAGTCCAGTGTGCCACAATTCCTTTCCCCTTTGCTCATCCAACAAACATCTCATCATCGATCTAGACCCCCAAACTACTAGACTTCCGCTTTGAACCGAAATTCCTGAAATTCCCTCGGCAACATTATCCCAAATTGCTCAGCCCTCCTCATGTTTAATCCTTGAAGTACCATGAGTGAAGGCCGTTGGAGTAAATGAGCTCCTGAGCTCGCTCACTCAAGAACACCCCCCCAACTGCCTGGTATGTGCGACCTCGTGGCACCTTCTATGGAATTAACATGCAATAAATAACATTAACTTGATAATTAAATTGGAATTTTGACCCAACATTATATGTTAGGGATAGTGGCCAAATTTAAATCCCCATTTACCATGAGGATTATGAGATTTAGCGTAGTGACGTATTTTGTCCACGCATCTGCTTCACCATTCAAATCTCTTCAAATATGGTGTAACTCAACCTATCAAACTGGGACATGACCTGCCTAATTCTCTCAATGATGCCTTGAAGTTTGATCCCTCCAGAGTTAGATTGCTTTGATGACTACCTTGATAATGATCAAAGAGCCCCCAAAAACCATCAAATCCCTTACTCCTATTTTTTTGGCTAAATGGAGCCCACACCACAACGTGTAAGATTTCACTTGATTGTTTAATACTTCTCCTAAATACCAAGCATAATGCTTGATCTTTTCCTCCCTGAGATCATGAAGACTCCTACCCACTCCTGCCACCCTTGGTATTGGTAATTATATTATTAGCGTTTGAGAAAGGTAATGATGTTTACATATAGGTTATTAAAGTTTAAATTTGTGTTTGCATTATATTGAAGGTTTTTGTTTTTAAGGTGGCAACATTTACTATAATTTAGTTTTCAATTCATAGTAAGGATAGTTATTCTTGGTTGCTATATTCAAATGCAAGTTAACTTATTAGCGTTATTCAAAGAAAATCACACCACTTGAAATAACTATTGGCGGTTCATAAGGAGACATACTTTCGCTCTTTCCAGATGACTCATATGAGTTGCTCTTAACCAATAAAAAACAATTTAATGTCTTACTTGAAAATCAAGAAAACTATTATAACTTAAAATAATATCCACAAAAAATCAATATCCAACATAGTGGTCATTAATGAAATCACGCACTTGAAAGCTTATGACAAGGTGAGTTGATAGTTTCTTAGGATGATGCTAATACAAATTGGATTAAAATGGGAAGTGACACAATGGATAATGGGTTGTATTTCTAGTGTTAATTATGTGGTCTTGATAAATGGTTCCCCTACTGGATTCTTTAAAAGCCATAGAGGGATGAGACATGGATGCCCTCTCTCACCTTTACTCTTTCTCCTAGTGTTGGAGGGCCTTAGCAGACTTCTAAAGAAGGAATGTATAGAAGGGAGTTTCAAAGGAATCAAGGTTGCTACAGGTTTTATCATTTCACATTTATTTTTCGTTGATGATGTTTTAATTATGGGCTCAGGAAATCACGAGGACTGGATGACCTTCAAACTTCTCCTAGCTAGTTTCTGCAAGGCCTTGGGCATGGAGATAAACTATCAAAAGTCCTTCTTTCTTGTTCATAATATAGCTGATAGGCTAAAATCAAGGCTAATGGATCTTTTTGATATTTCAACAATTGATCTGGAACAAGGGATGAAATACCTTGGATTTTTCATAAATCCAAATGTGTATAGGATCAACGACTGGCTTTGGTTGATACAAAAGGTGGAGAAAAAGCTAAGTCATTGGACATACCGCTGATTATCTTTGGGCGGAAGATTAGTCCTGGTAAATTCTGTCCTCCAAAACATGCCAGTTTATTGGCTCAGTCTTGCTAAAGTCCCTGTTAACATCATAAATAAACTTAGTCAGATTTTTTCCCACTTTCTATGGAAAGGAGTAAAGAAGCCCTCATGATTTCACTTAGTAAGTTGGGATAAGATTGCTAAACCCAAAGCTTCTAGTGGTTGGGGTATTCAAAATCTTCACTAGTTTACAAAAGCTTTAGCTACAAAATCTTTATGGAGAGCATTGTTTCGTTCGGGTCTTTGGAGAAAAGTTATGATCAAAACATACTTGAAAGGAGTTGATGTCATCTTCTGGTTGAGGATAGAAGGATATCAATTTCCTGTGGCATCTAATTTCTGGAAACATCTTTTGGGTTTTGGAGCGATGGTGTGCTTGTAATGTAGGTTGTGGTTCAAGAGTTTTGGTGGGCCAATACTCTTTCATTGGTTGCAACTCCTCCCATAAGCTTTCAGGTGAGCTGATTAAGTTGCTCCAAGATGCACATATTTATTCTTTGGCACACATCACAAACCCTGCAGTTCATAATCCCTTGGACGCTATTGGGTGGATTTCTTCAGTAGGTTTAGGTCTGGAAGGTTCGTTTGCCTTGGAATGGGATGTATATCTGTCGATACTTAGAGGTAGTGACATTTCTCTGAATAATGAAGAGGATACAATTTGTTGGTCCTGGAATAAGTCCTCGGGAAAGGTTACAACTAAACTAGCTTACAAAGCCTTGGTCTCACAACATAGTAATGAGGATCCTTGCTGGTGGTATCAAGTAATATGGAAAGTAAAAGTCCCTACAAAAATTCTCTGTTTTATTTGTCTTTGCCTAAAAAACCGGGTCCTCACTGGCGAGAATTATAAACTTAGAGGAGGTATAGGCCCTTCAGTATGTCCATTGTGCTTACATGATGAGGACACAATTGTGCACTTGTTTGTTAATTGCTCAATTTCACAACTCATCTTGATGAAAGTTCTTAAACAACTACAAATCAGAGGATACTAGGATTGTCCTTCATTACAAGAAAATTTTCTTTACTGCTTCCTTACCTTTCCAAAGCACAAGTCAATTCCTTTCCATATACTTTGGGGAATTTGGAATTACAGGAATACAATTTTATTTGAAGATTTGCCCCGGAATGAAGGCCTGATATGTAGTAGAATTTTGATGTCACTAAAGGAATACAAGGATGTTTATGAAGGTCTCATTCTGGACTATATATTGTCCTCTATGTTCTTTGAAAATAGACCGATTGGATTCTTCGATGGCGCTGCTGTTGGAGGTAAATGTGGAGTTGGATTTTTTCTTAAGTTTAGTTCAGAACATGTTATCAAAGCTACACTTGTTGTTGGTGAAGGTACTAATATTAAGGCAGAGATTCTTGGGTTATGGGGACTACTCACTGTGGCAAATATTCTACATCTTAATGAATTAATGATTGTAGGTGACTTTAAGGTGATTATAGATTGTTTTGAAGGTAAATGCACAATTCTCTCACATGTTCCAAATCCTTGGTAGCATAAGATACAAACATATAAATCTCTTTTCACTTGGCTTCACAACATGCATATCCACAATCAATTTAACTCTATAGCAGATTCACTATCTAAAGAAGCTCTGGATCAACATCATGGCTGGTTACAATTTGAAGAATTTGTAAAGGATACTAAGGTCAGAAGTGATAAACTCTATATCTTCTAAAGAATGTCAGGACAAATAATTGATCAAACAAGTTTTATGTCTTTTTTTTCAATTACTACTAAATATATATATGTTGTAAATAAAAAAGAAAAACAAAAGATAAAAATAGGAGTCAAATGCAAGCATGTATTAAATAACAAGGTCATGGATTTTTTTGCGATATATAAACCTCATTACACTTTATATTTTATACATGAAAAGTTTCCTTTGTGTTTTTAAAAAAACAAAAAAAAAAAAAATCCGTAATAAAACTAAACACTATCTATCTGATCTTAATTCCATAATAAAGCTAAATACTATCTTAAGTACAATTATATATAGATTTATGACTATCTATAAAAAGTAAAATACAAATATTTTTATATCTATTTATAAAAAGTAAAATACAGTTTTTTTCTCAAAATATAATCGTTTATTATGATAATGATGAGACGTGTTGAGCAAGGGGTTGTCGTCATCTTGTCCGTAGCTCTCCTCATTTCAACATCATGATGATGATGATGGAAATGGAAATATAATAGATCATGGTGAACATCGCCATCTTAGTATAATAAACACAGATTCCGCTGTATACAAAATTTCCAGCATCAGGCGGCCGTTCTGCAATTCCTTTACACAGTCCTCCATTACTGATTTAACAGTTTTTCGATCATTTTTATTTGCTTCGGAGGTTCGATCCTTGGACCACTACAACGAAACAAGGAACCATGTCATCCGCAGGGAAGAAGCTAATGAACAATGCCAAAGGTAAGAAACATTAAATTTTCTTATTTATATTTATTATGTAACCATATTCTGAATTTTATGTTTCTGTTTTTTTCTTTTAAATGACTAGTTGTGTTATCTGAGTTCCTGTCTGTCAAAATCCAGGTCTCAATATATTTTGAAGAGTGGTTAGAGAAAATTTGAAAATTTAAAAAATGTTGTTTATATTGTGGGTTTTGCAAACCTTTGCTTAGGAGTTCAAATCTCATTGTGTCACGATATCTCTAGTGAATTTTGCCAACCTCTGGTTAGGAGTTCAGTTATTCTTGTGTTTTTTCTACTTCAACTACCTGCTAAGCATGCATTTGATCGCCTTGGAAGAGCCCTGTTTTCGAGGATTCTCTTCTGCTTGTTTCCTCCGCTGAATTTATCAATGATGCCCCCAAAAAACTAATGCTTTTCTTATTGATAGAAGATAGTTGCATCATAATGTGTGTGCAAATATAAGTAGCTATTGACCAGAGCCTAATCTTATAGATTGTTTGAAAGAGATGAGGATTGCAGTGTGATGCTTTTGCAATTAATTCGATGAGCTATAGATTCGTAGTTTTAGGAAATCCTCCATGGCCTCTGCAAGCTGTTTAGTTAGTCTAATTCACCATCAGGTCTTTTCCAACTCTTTGAATTACAGAGTTGTTTTCATTCCATCTCTTTGCAATGGTTCTGTTATCGTATCTCCCTGTAGTTTTCTTTTAATAGAGTCCAAAGATGATTTTATTTTAATTTTAATTAGGTGACAGAGCTGTAAGTATTTTTGATTATGATTTTTAATGATAAAATCCTATTGTTAGAACAAGACCAACCCACACACACTGTACACAAACATTATTCATTATCATATAGGAAGAATTAACCGTGGAGTCTGGACATGGGGACCAAAACATAAGTGATGCTTTATCACTACATAGGAAGAACTGACTATGGCACCACTTACGTAGGGGATCAAAACATAAGTGATGCTTCATCATTATGTAGGAAGAACCAGCCGTCACCCCACTTACACAGGATAACCATAGCATACTTGACAGTTCTGGTTCTATGTTGTCAACTTATTGATCGTGTTAAAATTAAGCATAATAAATATATATAGTTTCCCAGAGTATCTTGCACAGTTGGTTGGACTGTTCTGTTATGAAGCTGAATAGAACACACTTTCTATAGCACACAACACTTTAAAAGCTCATCATTGTAACATACTTGGTAAATATAATTTTTACAAGTTGCACTAATCTCCCAGGCAAACAGTTCATGATGGGGATACATTTAGCTATATAGATTAGTAAAACTCGAGAGTTTGATGTATGGAAGGGGAATTGAATGGGGTACGAGCATCTATTGGACATTGACGAGGATCCTATTGATTTGACTAAGGGTTCTATGATCTATCTTCAGATCCTATGAGGAAATTATCAACCATTGGAATAAGGACAAAAATCTGCCTTTGGCCATTACTTTCCAAGGGAATCTTAATCTAGTCAGTCCTACAATGGCACTCAATGGAAGCGATAGGTGTGATAGGATAGACATTCCTAGTGTCAAGGTGGTGGTACCAGAAATCCCTAGGCACCCATGTGCAAATCCTTTGACAGTCCCAAACATAGGAAAAGGGCACAAATTGCATCCCGAGGCTGCTGGTGTTAGTGTCGTCAGTCAGAGTTCATGTGAAGCGGTATGTCGAGTTAAAACTGACACAAATGAAGCTTGGGTAGGAGGACCCTCATCCCTAGGAGACATTTCAAACCATCATTCATTCCCTTTGCTTGAGTTGGTTGCTTTACAAGTGTTAATGATTCTTTAGGGTTTGATAAGGTTGCTCCTAGAATTCCCATGGACATCATTGTAGGATTTGTGGATTCTTTTGGATTGAAGTAGGTAGAGTGGAAGACTGCAGGAAGGACTTCAGTTTAGAGGCGTTGAAAGGAAACCCTGGGATTATAGTGAGCACTAAGAAGCATCCTGTCAAGAGTTGAGGCCCAAGGTATAGGAGGAAATGTATTAGGTTGAGGACAAAGAAGGTTCAATTTGTTAGGATATTTAGACACTTAGGAGTTAGTTAAGTTCAACTTGGTCTAATATGTCTTTAGGTAAACGTGTGTTTTTTTAGTATGCATTAGTATGCATTTGTAGTTATGTAATCTGATGGTCACGATATGTTCTAGACATAGAGTGATCCAACAACTCATATTCTCCTCAATCTTAATGGCTATGTTGATCTGTGGCTTAACACCCGATTGGTCCACGATCTCTATTTAAATTTTAAAGAGCACGGAGGGTCATTTGCTGATGATCGATTGTGAGAAAAACTCTTGTAAAATATTTTTCTTTTGCATTAATATATTGCCTCAAGTGGCCATGTTGGTTGTGGTTGTGGACTATTTCCCAATGTTCCACCGATACTTCGGGACGGGGGGACGCATAAGGGGTACGTGTGGAAGTACCCCCAAATTTTAGGGATTTTTGGGAAATGGGGGACGGGGGGACGTCACATATATAATATAAAAAAATATAAAAAATAAAATTTTAAAAATAAAAGTAATAATGATAATATGATAAATCTCAACAATAACATAAATTAATTTTATATATATTTGTTTTAAATTTTTTTTTTTAAATTTAATTTTTTCTTTTTTAAGTCTTACTGGGCAAAACAATTTTGGGGGAGACTTCCAGGAGTCTCCCCCTTTTTTTTGGGGGGGGGGATGTCCAGAAGTCCCCCTTTTCAAGGGGGGACGTCCAGGAGTCCCCCTTTTGGGGAGTCTTGTCCCCCACCTTGGGGAGTCGCGTCCCCCAAAGTCCCCCCGCGTCTCCCCAAAAAGGGGACATGGGGAAACGCCCCCCCTGGAGTCCCCCCATCCCCGGGACGTGAGGGACGCGTCCCCGTGGAACACTGCTATTTCCTTCTTCGAGGATTTTAACCACGTGAAAACATTGGTGTATTGATCTTTGATCTGGTTGTGTGAGTGGTTACTGTAGGTGTTTGTCTTGTGTGGGAATATCCTATTTTGTTAAACACAATTGGTTGTCGGGGAAGACGTTACATTGAGCCAAATAGTCCCTATGTAGGAAAAATATTTGGTTGGTAGATTTTTTGGTAGGGTTATGGTGGAGAGGACCCTATAGGATTGGGTGGGTAAATTTTGGGCAACTGCTTTAGGTTACATGCCAATATTTCACATTTTGTCTAAAGGGTGGATGGCATTTGTTTTAAAAAATAAGGAAGATGTTGATAAGGTCAACAAAGGGTGTTGGTTCTGGGGTTCGTCAATGTAGATGTTCAACAATGAACACCCTTCTTTGATTCAAGCATAGAAAGAGTCACAGTCCATCTAATATGGGTGAAATTATTGCCCTTGCCCCCAAAATTATGGAACGATCACATGATGAAGGAAACAAAAACAACATAGGAGTTTTTCTTGGTTTCGATGAAGATTCAAGCAAGTTTGTGATGAAATAGATGGCTCGTATTGTTGTGGAAATGGACCTAGGCCTTGGGCTTCTTGATAAAGTGGAGATTGTTGTAGTCTTTTGGAGGTATACTTGGATTTTTTATTATGTAAGGTTCTTGTTTCATTGTAGTTGTTGTTTTTGATTTTTCTATATGAGATGATATCTGATTGATATATTATTACAATGATGAGTGTTCCATATATAAAGAACATACGGTGACCATCCATGAAAGGATGCGTCCCTTGGATAATAATTAACTATTTATTATTATCATTTACTTATTATATATATATTATTTAATAATCAATAATTTTATTATTAATTAATCTAGGAGAATGTCTTCCCTATGTTGTCCAAACATCAACACTCCCTCTCAACGAGGGAGACATTCCGCATCATGCCAAGCTTGTCTCTGAAGTATACAAACTTCACACCAGACTCATGACACTTGTCTGTCAGTCTTGGGAGATGTCTCTCTCCTACCTGAACCGAGGAGAAACTCCTTTTGCGGCTCTCCCTCTGAGCCAATTGACTTTCTCTGAGATCAAGCTCACTCTGGGTCCGCATGTGATAGCATCTAGCATCTTGAGTCTTTATCATTCCTTGTCAAATCACCATGACTAGGACAAAGACTACACCAGGGTCGTTCACCACAGGTACACCCCTGTGAGTGAATGTCAGCTTGATGCTAAATGACACGTGGAAAGCACCTCAAGCACCTCGAGTCCATATTATTCCTTGTCATTGTTGTTCCTGAGATTGATTCTAGGCTCAAAGAATAATGTCAGGCATCAAAGATTTTAAATGAAATGTTTTGTAAGTGCTTTCTTCTACCTTCAGTTTTCTGAGAAATAATCTTTAAGTGAAATTTATGATAAGGCAGTACAAAGGCTGTATCTCGTTATCCGAGTCGTAATTTTAATTTCAAATGATGTAGAAATGATTGACAAAACTGTTAAAACAAAGCAAGATATCAATTACAGATAAGTCTCACCTTATTTGCAGTAGAAGAAAAATAGAAGATGTACCCTTGAAAGGAGATTAAGAATGCAACAATTCACATAGGTCACAGGTCTTGTTTTTACTCACAGTAATAACAGAGGAAAAACTGTAACTAAATGGACTTCTGATATATTATGATCACAGTAGACATAATACTAAATTGTAATCATTCACTCTTCAAGAACTACAGAAGGAAACTCATAAGAGGTGAAGACATAGAGAAAACACATAACTCAAATGAAACGAAACTTAGAATCTCTGTTTGTACTTGTATTAATATTCAAAAAGTTCTCTCTTTTACATTAGGCTAGAAGCAACCTTGAATAGATCTAATATCTATCTATTTATACAAAATTGTCTCAACTAAAAGTAGTTGGAATTTCCACAATATCTGCTCTAAATATAGAATACAATCCCAATGGGAAAACATAACGCAGATATTCTTGAGTTATAGTTTGATGTGCTGGTGCTTCATATGTTCCTTCATTTGCTCCCAGATGCACTCGCTTTCCTCTGTTCATTGAACTGGGTACACATGTCCATTAAGGCTACCACAAATCTCGAAGGTTCAATTTTCTTGTTCAATTCAAAGGAAAACATCTTTTTTTGTACTAGTGGCAGCTTATCCTGGATCTTCTTTACTTCCTGGGCTGTAATTTGATACTGTAAATTTGGCTTAACCAACAATTCATTAATCTTAAGCAAATCAATCTAATTCATTTGTTGGATAACAGATTGAATATTCTCCTTATTTTTTCTGGAGTTTTCCTTATTCATTTCTATTTCAATCTGCCCCAATGCCTCTGAGATATCATTTCCTTCAAATTCAACTAAATATGATTCTACATAAGATAGTGTCTCTAGACAAGCCTCCTTTGCCTCTCTGGCAAGTTTCTTGCTTTCCTCTAGATTTGTCTCCCAAACTTTCAAGGCCATTTCACCCTTCACTTGTTATATTGTGAGAAACGGGCGAGACCAGGGATATTGGCTTTCTGCCTCCATATGATGAATTCCTGAAACTTGGATCTAGCCACACAGACATCTTTTTCTTTCACATAAATACTCTTCAGAGAATTACTTATTGCCTGATAGTATTTCTAAATAGTATCCACATTTTGATATAGATCATGTTGGATGGCTTCCAACTTGTCATTGATTTCAGATACTTGTGCTTTGAAAGCAGTGATGTCTATTGTTGTGTTCTCCGTTATGACTAATTTGGTCTGCAACTGTTCTATCAAACTGTCCTGCTGAGTAATCATGGCTTTGTTGGTCTGTGAACTCTGGTAAATCAGCTCGAGTTTCTCTTGTAACTGCTTCATCTGCTGCTGATAATTTAACTTGATTTGCTCTATGTCTTGATTCATTCTGCTCCTCACAATTTGTTCTGTACTGTGTATTTCATTATGCAATTGTTCCACCAAGAGAGATTTTTGTTGCAGTTGTTTGGTCAGATTATCCACTGACCATTGGTTGGCAGTGGCGAAGGCCCCTAGTGAATCTGCAACCTCCTTGGCAAACTCAGGATCATCTTGGCCTTTTCCATCATACAATATTCTCTGCCTTTTAGTAACTACTCCATCTTTTTGCTGAGATTCTTTCTTTACAATAGCTTTCCTTTTCTTGTTGAAAAAGAAACTTGAGGGAGGCATTTCTTTAGGCAAGATAGGAGTAAGTTCATCTATGTGAATGGACTCCAAACTAGGAGTTACAAAACTGGTCGCTAAGGGAGTTAATGAGGGAATATGAGAGATAATTGCGGTGGAAATTTCTGGACTTGTTGTGCTTGGGATGCCAGCATAAGTAACTGGTGTTGAATGGGGAAAGATTTGTCCCTGATTCATGAAAGCTTCAAACTGGGCTAATATCTGTTGATCATTTAGACCTAGCAGTGATGTTTTTATCTCTTTAAATAACCCATCTAAACTCTTCAAAACTTCTTCAGCTTTGTTTTTAGTGGAGCAACTTGGCTGAGATTCTGTGGATTTAGCTTCCTGTGAAGATGGCATGGGCCTTGACTCTCCTTGTAAAATTTTAGGCAAGTTGTTTTGTCTTATGCTTTTGGAAGCTGAGGAAGCCAACCTGTTGGTCTAGAGGCAGAGTCTGAAATCTATTTTGAAGTTCTTCATAGGATCTAACTCCCCTGAAAATTTCATCATAAGGAGACTCTTCGTGGATGTATCTTTTCATGTTGTATTGAGCCAAATGATTCTCTACCACCTTATGTGGATCATGTCTTTTGAATTCAATGTCAACTAATTAAACATTTTCCAAGGCTACAGCCTCGACTTTGGTATGATCAAAATCTAACAATGTAACATACCAACCTGAATGGGAAAAGTTGGCCATACCTTTTTCTGAGCCACTTTCAATTCCTTGGTGATTCCTCCTTCTACTGTATGGTATGCCACTTCTCTGCACACCAGCTTGTCAGGTAAAAATTGTGGAAGGGCATGAGGAGGAACGGAGCAACCGAACACCCTAATGCAAGAGAAGTTCTCCTCAATTGTAATGTCCCCACTTTGGGACATCATCACAATGCAGAGATTTATGATGACCAGAGTAGCCAGATGGATGTTATAGCGAGTACAGGGGTATTTGAGAGGCATTGTGGGGTCCAACTTGTATCGATGATCATATTCCATCATTATGAGCCATTCCGCACATGTTGGCTTTGGTTTCGTTGCATTCCGACGATTTCCATGATTTTGACTATTTTGAGCTATAAGTCAGTGGAATTCACTGAAGAGGTCATTTTGGGCACATTACTTGGAGGAACCTCTCAGTATAATAGCTCATTGGAATCGGAAGGAGCAACACTACAGGATGGGATGGCTAGAAGTGACTTTCAGTGGCCAGGGAAGCCATAAGGAGAGA
>ML784362.1:705345-717146 GCA_009831015.1 Picea engelmannii
ACGAGTGGCAAGGCTTTGCAAATATACACCATTTGCCCCATGACAAGTCCACCATTTAATCGGGTCCATGGTGCTTCTCTCCTCCAAAGCTGACATGTCTGCAAAATCCTCTAATCCAACAGCAAAACAAGCAAATTCCTCCCGCACATCTATTTGCTGAGAAGATGGAAACAACCTCTGGAAGGCTTTTTTCACTTCTGTGGCCACCTCCTTGTCCTTATGTGGGGCCTTCCTCTTCCCATTGCTTAGAGCAATGAACTCCTCATCATAAAATTTGGGATTTAGAGCATGTGCCAAACTGTGCAATGGAGTGTTAAATCCATTCCACCTAGTAACAATGATGGACCTCACATGCTCAACAAAGTCAACCTCGACAAAAAACAGAGTGGGAGCCTCCCGTGTAATAATTTCCACAGTTTTCTCAACCATGGTATCCATGCCATCATAAATCTCTCCCAGGAATGGTCTGTCTGTGTCTGCATCTCGGAGAAGCTCAAATGCCGGTGAAGTAAACTTGAGCAAGAATTCTACCTTGCTCCACCAATCCTCATCAATCAATACCCTCCGCACCATACTTCCTCTCTCTGAATCTGACTGTCTCCACTCAGCCTAAATCACACCCACCACCGTACTCATCAATGCACTTTTGACCTCAACAAGGCGGCGCAACATGATGAAGTTTGAGGCATATCTTGTCTCAACAACTTTGAGCAACTCCAATTTGGAGTATTCTCGATACATTGCTTGAGACTGGTGGTGGTTGGTGATGAATTTAATGATCTCCCTAGCTTTCTCTGTGAGCTCCTTAATCCATTCAATTTTTGCTTCAATCTCTTCTAAAATGAGATTTAAATTATGGACAACGCAAGGAGTCCAAAAAAATATGATTATATCTACTCTCAACAATCAACCCTACAACTTTGCAAACGAGTGCATTATCTGTGATAACTTGCACCACATTTGCTGGCCCTACTTGTTCAATAGAAGAAATTAAAATATCAACAATGAATTTGCTGTCTTTTACCTCGTCAGAACAATCTTCTGCTCTCAAGAACATCGCTCCTTTTGGTGATGATGCAATAACATTGATCAAGGGCCTCCACTTTGTATCAGTCCATCCATCAGAGATAATGGAAACTCCTGAGCTGGTCCATGAGCTGCGAACTGGTTTGAGAATATCATGAATCAATGACCTCTCTTTCTACAGCAACACTGTTCTAAGTTTTTCATAGTTTGGCCCCTTGAAACCTTGAGGAGCCTCATTAATTGCCTTCACCATATCCTTGCAATAGGGGGACCGAACCACATTAAATGGGATGCCACATGCAAATATGGCCCTTGCCACTCTTGACTCTGTTTCTTCTCTCTTTTGGTTGTTGAACATCTTTATCAATCTGCTGTCTGAAGTTGCACCTTGTCCTCCAGGGCCTTTGGATATCCCGTTTTCTACCTCTAGTGCCCTCCTCTTCCTTGCTTCGTGAACAATCCTTGGCTCATTGCTAACACCCAAGGAAGGAGGATGCTTTCTACTGCCATGCATAGCAATCTTTGCTCTATTATCCTTCACTTTTTGAGCATCGTCATGCTCTTTATGGAATCTATCCCTCACCTGTAGATCAAGGGTATGTGGACAACCTTCAATACCCTTCCCTTCATGCAAAATGTGAGCCTTGACACTTGTGTAAGAGCCCTTGAAGGTCCTATCCTTCTTGCATAAATTGCACTTCCATTCCCATGAACCTCCACTGACACCCATAGCCTTGACCTTGGTAACATGCCTCCAAAGAGGATAGTATTCCCGCTGCCTGCTTACTTCAACAGCTCTAGGAGTAGATGAAATAACACTTTGAGAAGCCGTGAATGCTGCAAGAAAAAAAGAAAATGAAAACTTTGTTCACCAAACAAAACAGAAAATTGTATATTGCAAACCAAGAGAAAAAAAAACTGCTAACTTGCTAAGCAAACATCAAATAAATCTACTCACCAAATAGAGAAGAAATCTGCTCACTAAAACCACACACAATCTCCTTCTCGCTGCTGTAGGAAGCTCCTCTTGCTAATGAAAGTGTGAGGAATGAGTGAAGCAAGTGGTTTCTTATAGCAAAGGAAGGAGATTTAGGGGTTTGGTTTGCATCTGGAAGTTTCTTTTTTTAATTAAAACAAAAACACAGAAAATCATCTTAATTCTATTTGGAGAAGGCAAAAAAGGCCTTAACTAAAACTAACTGGCAGTTTGGGGGCCCCACGACCCCCTTTTTTTGCCTAATTTCTCTTTAAAATCCACGGAAACTCGGTCGTATGAGCACGGTACGGCCCCGAAACGCCGCCGACCGTACTGTACGATGTTTCCCTTTTGAGAAATGCCCTACGGTACGACCGACGACGTTTTGGGGCTGTATCGTACCCGTTTCCCTGTACCGTACCGTACCAACCTCAGAAACAGGGGGGGGCGTTTCCTACAACATAGCTTTTCCCCCAAAGTCAACTTAAAATTATAACATTGTGCTTAGGTAAGTACTTTGGGGTTTCTTGGTCCCCATGATTCATGAGACTATATTCTAGTGGGGATAACTAGACTACTAAGTCTCTCACACCCTTTTTGTCAAGAGGTGGGGGACATTATAGTCTCCCCTACTGGAAATTGCTTGCCCACAAGCAATTCTGACCCTGGCTCCTGAAGAACCTGTTCACTTTCCCAAGTAGCATCTTCTATAGGTAAGTTCTTCCATTTGATCAAATATTCCCTGATGCTCCTCTTCCTTAGCCTCTTCTCCCTTACTTTTATCACTTCCTCCGGTATCATTATCAACTGCCCCTCATCATCCAAGGGTGGTAGTTCCTCAATAGGAATAATGTGTTTCCCTATCGCTCTTTTCAAGCATGATACATGAAAGACATTGTGTATCTTGCTTCCCAGTGGTAGATCAAGCTCATATGCCACGACCCCTACCCTTCTATTTACCTTGCATGGCCCAAAGAAGCGAGGTTGGAGATTTTCTGCGCCACTCCTCTTAATAGATGCCTGTCTGTATGGTTTGTTATCCAAAAACCATCAAAATGTCTTTGGCTCTAAATCTCAAGAATGCAAGAGTAATAATAATCCATAATGAGTTAGAGATGCACCCTCCTTTTTCTTTTATACCTTGATCTAATTCTCTGTTGAGTTAGTTGACCAGCTCCTGGGGTTAACTCCTTTCTTTTCCACACGTGGTCTTTTCCTTTCCTCATTTTACCTTTTCCCCCAAAGTCAACTTAAAATTATAACATTGTGCTTAGGTAAGTACTTTGGGGTTTCTTGGTCCTCATGATTCATGAGACTATAGTCTAGTGAGGACAACTAAACTACTAAGTCTCTCAGACCCTCTTTATCAAGATCAAGAAGTGGGGGACATTACAATTAGGATCTTTATTATCATGAGAAACTGCTTTTTCTTTGGACTTTGACTGCCTAGAAGAACTACCACTTGTAATATTTGGAAGATTCGATTTCCCTGAGGCTTGCATATTCTTGTCAATCTTTATAGCTGTTTCTTGAGCAATTTTGAGGTTGGTGGGTTCCTTATCTCTTAATTGATATCTTATTTCACCACCAAATGCCTCAATGTAGTAGATCAAGATAGCATTATTAGGAGGCTTGATGTCTGTATGCAAACTCGAAACCAATTCATTGAATTTCTTGTTGAACTCTTCCATAGTTTCATTTTCATTTTTCTTGATTGTGTTGAGGGCAACTAACAGAGGATGATGATCCCTTTTCTCCCCCCATTTTTCAGTGAAAGCATCCAAGAGATCTTTCAAGGTTTTGAACTTGTTATTTGGGCAGTGTTCATACCAATCTAAAGCATCATCTTCTAAGGATAAAACAAATAGTTTCATTTTGACATCTTCATGATCATGTGCAACACACCATTTATTTATGGATCTCATAAAAGACTTAACATGCATTTTAGCACTAACAAGCTAAGGAATTGCATGAGGATGTCCATTTATATTAGAAAAGTCACAAGGATCATATATAGCCATTTCTGAGATACAATTGTTAACAAAAAGTAGGTGAATATCAGAAACCGACTCGGATCCTAAATGACTAAGGATTCTACGAGAAGTGGCTTTGGCTAACCTCCTTCTGTAAACCTGTTCAGGTTCGGGGATGAAGTCAACTAGGCCTTCTGAATTCCTTCTTGTAGAAAACTTAGTCAAATTGGAATTTAGTGGAGTCGTCAGATGATCGAGTCTATTTGTGATAAACAACAAGCATCAAATAAAAACTAAGAACCAAAAAGGAAAACAAGTCGTGTTCTGGGAATAGAAAGATTTATCCCCGACAACGATGCCAAAAAATGTTGCCGCCTTTATACACACTTGGGTTATCGTGGAAGAAATCTTCAATCCACTTAGTGTGTCTTTGGGGGCAAGTCTCGAGTCAAGGTGTTGTCACCTGATCCTCGACTCCTCCGTCTAGGCCAACTCCTAGCCAAGCCAAGGGGGGGTAGTCCCTAACAAAAATACTATGGATTTTAATCTACTCTAAGCTAAGAAACCACTCTAGGAGTTTATTGTAGAATAAAACATTTATGGTGAAGCACTCAACACATTCATTCGATAGACAAGATGATCATTTATTATAGAACAAATGTCCAACCATAGAAGATACATGCACAATAAAGTAAAGGATACAATATTTGCAAGTGTTATAACAATTATTAGAGAATCATCATATTGTGAATGAAATACTGCTCATGAAATAAAAAGTTGTAAACATGAAACCAGTGCCTTAAAGGTATCGTGGGCAGTTGTTGAATTGTGTGTTTTATTAAGGTCAAATTAAAGGTAGATTAATGAAGATGTGTGGCCTCTTTAGAGGCTTTCCTTTTGTTTGGAAATGTGCTGAGAACTTACCGAAACCTCGAGGCTTCACCAGTGAGTTCAATGAAGGTGTCGGATGTCCAACACGAGGAGAACCTAGATCTCAAAGTTCCCGCCCGACTTCACACACTCCCTTCATGCAGTTTTCCTCGCATCAAGATAGCTACTATCAAGGTTTCCCTAATTAAACTACTCCACACTAACAACCCTGGTTCTGATGAATCCAAGGATCGAGCTAGGCTCGCAAGGGTTCAAAGCATACACCGGGAACTGTGGGGAAGGTTTATTTTAAAACTGAAAGGAAAATGCGGAAAACTTGAAATTTTTTCTAATTACTAAAAGTAAAAATGAAAACTAAACTAGCATAAGAGTTACTTTGCTCAAGTGAAGAAAGTAGTGTTTGCTTGAATGGTTAATTTCCTAAAGTTGTGTGTTTTGAAAGCAAATAAAGCAAGGAACTTGAAAGGAAAATGAATCACACAACCACCACCGATGTCCCTAAAGGGGATGACGAAACTGGGCACTAGAGGCCCGCTTTTATTAATGCCTATTACACTTCGAGAAAATGAATTCTCTTTTTCTCTTTTTTATGAGTTTTGGATCCTTATAGAATGGATCAAATTATTAATCAACAATTACAAAGAAGATTTCTAAAGTCTTGGTCTTCAAAGGGTCCAACTTGGGTAGAATATCTTTAGTTTTGCTTCAAAATCGTCGAAGTTCCCCCTTGTTTTGTGACAGGCTTGCTAAAAACCAGCAAAGGAAAATGATTAGAAACTACCAAAAATCACTCTAAGCAAGTACAAAAATGAACATCTTTAAGATTTGAAAAGACTTGCAAAGTTTATTGAATAAAAGAAGGTGTTTTGAGAAGTTTTATGTGTTTTTCAAAGAGGTTGAAGGCTCCTTGTTCCTTGAATGCTCCCAAACTTGCACAAATTGGACAAGATTCTTCTTGGCTGTCCAAGAACCTGCAAAGGACAGCAAGGTACTTGTGCCTTGATCGCTGCAAAACAACTAGGAAAAGGTGCTTGTAAAGGAGGATTAGGACTGTCCAAAATAAAATCAACTAAAAATCTAGGTAAAAGGCTAAATAGACTAGCAATTTTGGAACACCTAAATGAACAAACTAACAAATTTATTGATGACTTTTTCTTGCTGTTCGGAAAACAAGTAAATGAGCACTTCAAATGCTAGATATTACAATAGGAAAGCGCTTTGAAGAAACTACTTACTAGCTTTAAAAGATTTGGATAAAAAACTTGCTAAGAAGTAGATTTTTTCTTTAGATCTAGCTTTATATGAAGAGTTGAAACTTAAACCTAGATCTAAATCACATGCATGCATTAATAAAGAAACTAAATTTGCTTTTCAGTAAATAGAACTTGAATCTAACTAATGCGTGTGAGTAGGTACCCACATAAAATTTGAACTTTGTGAATAAGGAATTGGTTGCTTGAATTTGGAGCTCCTTGGGCGATGGGGTCTCTTTGATGGAGGAAAGATGGAAAGATGCCTTTCAAAACTTCCCTTGGAAGAGTAAGGATGCAAGACTAGATCTTTTACTTCTCCAAGGTTGAGGTTCTTATGTCCTTCACAAAACTTGCAAACACTTTGTTAGATTTGGTGCTCATCTACACAAGAAACTCAAACAATCATGTTAGTTTAATCATAAAACATAACATGCATGATAAGCTTCATATATAAAACAACAAGAGGATTATAAATGCAACAGACAATAATAATCCAATCTGAATTAGATAATAGTAACTCTACTTTCAACCAATACTAACAAAATTTATGAGCAAAAATTGAAACACAATCACCTCAATCCATTAGCATAGCATCATTCCACATGTAGATCCAACACCAAGAGTAGACATCCAAAGTATTTATGCTTTTATTCCAATATCAAAATATTTACAATAGTGATTACAAGCTAAGTCCAACACCCATTAACCATCCAATGGGGGGTCGACTTCATTATATAGCTTTTCGGGTGATAACTCCAAGATTAGGGTGCATGAGCTAGGTGAAGTGCGCATGACCCAAGTGAGGATGAGTGGAGAGTAGTGGAGTGGATTTGCCACCACTCAACTTCAAACTCGTGTGGAGAAGCCACCTCTAAAAGTTTGGTAGAGAGGGAGGTGAGTCATCCTTTGGGATTGACACTCCCTCTTGCAAGTGTGCCACATATGATGAGAGGTGCACATAGCTTTGTTGGGATCTTCACCCAAGAGCCACCTCATCCAATCAAGTCGCCTTCACTAGGAGAGGAGTTGTCAACTCACTCTTGGACTCCAGACAGAGGGAAAACATGTCCCCGACATGTTTCCCTATTATTATGAAACTGATTTTATTCAATTTTTTGTGTCTTTTTACCTTTTTGAGAGCAAAAAACAATTTTGAGTGATTAAAATCACTTTTTTGTCTCAACAAAGGGGGGATAAGGGTTTAGGGGGTGCTCTGGTTTAGAAAAGGAGTATAAACATGGAATCTAATAACAATTGATGCCACTTTTATGAATTTATTGACTTTTTACATTAAAAATTGTCCGTTTTACGATAATTTTTTATTGACTAAAACTTAAAAAAAATAAATATCCTAGGGGGGACTTAGCACAATTTCCATATGACTCAATAGACATGACTTAGCATAAATTCATATACGTTTAGACACTAGACATTGGTTATACCATGCCAAGGCTTAACCACCAACACATACTCCAGCTTTTGAGGAGATTTGAGTGAAAAAACTAAGAAATTATTAATCACCCGATAGGAAAGAAATAATTAACAAGTGAAAAAAAACACTCTAAAGTACGTGCTAGTGCTTAGGTCTTAGGTGGCCAATGGTCTTTTACAACTTGTTGTCGTCCTTATACACACCTACTAACGTGAAGAAGTCTCCAACCCACTTGGTGTGTCCTTGGAGGCACAAACCTAAATCTAGAGCCACTGTCACCTCAATCTAGACCTCTTTCGTCTAGGCTCACTCCTAGGGAAGCCAAGGGGGGTAGACCCTATTAAACTATGTGAAGTTTGATTAATGATCTAGGAGTTAATTGTTAAGAAAACCCAATCCAATGACATGTAGTAAATGCAAAAGTGCAGTTCCTTTAATGACAAGCAAACCCTTTATTTGGAAACAACAATTAGACCAGTGCCTAAAGATTAAAAATGGAGTCAATGAGATATACAACAAAATACAATTATACAAGAATTAAATAATGTTATGAGATATCCACAATAAGTATGAGAAAATACTTTACACTTAAACCAATTATGCTCAAATAACAAAGAATGTTAGAAACAAGGAATGCTTTGAAACAAGTATTCACATGAAAAAGAAATGCTTGAGAGTAAATTGCTTGAAAAGTAAATGTTGTGAGAGAGTGTGTAGGTTGATTTTAGCAAGTTTTAAGTCTCTCTTGAATTAAGGGGAAATTTAGTGTGAAAGATGCAAACCTAGACTATGTAACTACCCCTAATTTTTATCCCTTCAACCAAAAGGAAGTGTTGGGTGCTCAAGAAGAAGAACAAACAAAGTTCTTACTTAGCTCCATAGGTCAAATTTGGAATGCTTGGGCGCTCAAGCAAGGAGGACACGTAGTGCGGTGAAGCCGTCCCCAATTTCAACCCTTTGTAGCCTCCCAAATCACTCTTTTTGGTGGTAGAAGCAATACTAATTGGGTGCCTAATTAATCTAGCCTCTCAATTCTTTACCCTTTCTTAGTTACCCAAGATCCACAAAGTGGCAAGGGGAGGGAATACGGGGCAAAGGCGGGGCACAAGTTTGATTACTTTGCAACAAATTAAAACTTAAACTAGTCTTCATGATATTGCATGGATGGCAAGGCCAATCTCTTTGCAAAGTGTGGGCAAAATTAGATAAATTAAATGACTTAAAAATAAAAGAACAACCTCACAGCTATGGCACAAGATGGAGGACAAGCCTACCGGTTTTGGCCAAGGTGGGTAAATAAAAGTAAAACAGAAAATTAAATCTAGATCTAGTCTTCACGATATTGCATGGATGACAAAGCCAATCTCTTTGCAAGGTGTGAGAAAAATACAAAAATTATTTACACTTTACAAAAAAAAAATAAAGTGGAGAGAATGCAAGCCCAAGAGACTCTCTTGGGCTGCTTACAATGTTTAGAAAGTGAAATAGAGAATAGGGTTTGACACTAAGACCCTTGGATGTCTCCTTGAGTGTTTTGGGACCAAAAATATGCAAAAATCCTCTTCTAACCTGCAAAAACCTGCAAAAAACAACAAGATTCTCTTGCTGGAAATTGCTAAAATAACTTGGAACATATTATTTTATATCATCACAATGAACATAAATAATTAAATAAAAATTTCTGAACATAAAAAGAGAGATTAGATTTGCAGATTTATATGAAAATAATGCTAGAAACTGATATATATGTGGCTGAAAATAAAAACAGAAAATATAGAAGCTTTAGATGGCTGAAAAAGATGGATTTCCAGATCTGAAATCCACTCCTCCAAGCGCTTAGTAACCTGCAGATTTTTGTAAACCCTTGCTACAAAATACAAAGAAGGTGAGTGTGATCTAATAACTTGCAAAATACTTTCTAAATCAATTAGAAACAACTCACAAAGACTAATAGTAAAACTACTACAAATCTATCCCAAGCAAAATACTTTGCTTGGGTCTCCAAGTAAAAATGCAAGCAAGGAAATACAAAATAAATAAATTGCAGCAATATTACTTCATAAGCAACAAACAATGGCTCCAAGAATACTCCAAGAGACACAAAAAATCATCCAAAGCTTCTATTTTATTAAATAAGAGAAGATTTGCCTAATGGCACCAAGAATCATGAGAGAAAATGGGAGAGAATGAGAGAGAGATGAGAGAGATTTTGGCATAGTAAAGTTTTTGTGAGAATACATGTTCAAATGATGAGGGGGAGGCTTTCTTTTATAAGAGGGAGGGAGGAGAAACCCCCCTTGGATGAGTTACAAATGTCACCCATCCAAGAGAGAGAGAACAAGTCAAGGAAGAGACACTTTTAGGGTTTTGGTAGTGAGTTAGGGTTTGAGGGGTGATACTTAAATTTGACATTTTTGACTCAGCCAAATTAAGCAATTAAATTGCTGACTCAAGACTGACTTGGACTCCTCATGGACAATGACCTAGAAAAACTTGTCCAATTGAGCTGAAACTTGGTCCAAGGGTGTAGGGGGTCTTATCCCATTTCTTTTGAGTACTCACACCCCTATCAAAATCCCCCAGGACTTAATTTTTACATTTTTACATCAATTTTGATTAAAATTACCATTAATTTGATAATTTAAAAATAAAAAAAAACTACTTAGACTCGACAGAATTCCGCAAGACTCTAGGAGATGTCTAGCATGGTCATTCACAATATTCCTAGACCCTAGTCACCCATTGGGCTTGATCATTAGAACTCCTTTCACCACTTTGGATGATTATTATGAGTGAAAAACTCAAGGGTAATTAAAAATTACCTGAGGATAAAAAAACACTCGATGAAAGGACTTCCCTAATGATAAAGTCCTAGGTAACTAACCTAAAATATGATCCATGCAGACCCATTACATTATTATCCCACGTAGGGTAATGAAAATTCCAATTACAAAAGGAAGTGCCAGGGGCAAAAATTGCCTTGTAGAACCAGAAAGTCTTCAACTTGGTTGCACCATCAGGTACACAGCTTCATGGCACATGGAGTTGACCCCCTAGTTGAAATAGGTGGTCAACAGGGTCTATGAAAGGTCATCGTCCATTCCCTCCATACTTACCATTTTCCAGCATTATTCCTCTCATCTCCCCCCACCTTAGTTTGGGCATTGGGTTTGCCACGCTAGGAATGTTTGTACCTTGCCTTGTGGGAAGAGGGGGCTAAAGGCCCAGAGGGTAAAAGTAGTTGGAAAGAGTTAAAATACAAAATGAAACCTTTGAGATGCTTTTCTTAGGGATTCTCGAGAAAGCAATAAAAAACTTCTTAGTTAGAAAAGGGGATCCATAAGATAAATAAAAAATCAAGGTACTAGTTGGTGGATGGGAGGTCTCATCATGAGCCGACCTATTAGGTCCATGGGCATGTAGCGGTATGACACTACCATCTATCTGGTCACCAAGCCAGGGTAGTGGCTCTTGGTGGTATAGCCAAGAGAAAGGGTATATCATCACGAGATAACCTTATCATTTCCGTGAAATGCTTGTGGGTAACGCTATCACCTATGGTCACCACGCCAGGACAATCTCCCCCAAATTTTCCCTTGAAAAGAAAAAGGACCTGTTGACCGCCCATTTAGCACCGGTGGTCAACTAATGTGCCATGAAGAGATGCATCCTCAGATGCAGTATTGTTGAAGACCTTTGGTTCTACAGGGCAGTGTTTGGCCCAACACTTATTTTTTGTAAATTGGAATTTCCGCACCCCTGCGTGGGTTAATAATGTAATAGGTTTGCATGAGTCATGTTTAGGTCAGTTACCTTGGGATCGGTTTACTGGGAGAGTTCCTTTCACCGGGGTTTTTTTTATCCTCAGGTCATCAGTTGGGCTTTTCAGCCTTACTGATTTCCCTTGAGTTTTTCCCTCACACTTTGCATATGTCCTCCAAAGTGGTGAACGACGTTCTAGTGGGCTTATGTTTTGGTAACTATATAGGGAATTCATTGTAAATGACCATGCAAGACATCTTAGAAAGTTTCGCGGAATTCCGTCGAGTATAGGTTAGTTTTTTTAATTAATTAATTTTTAATTAAATTTCCCTAAGTGTCGAGGTTTAATTATTTTTGAGCAATAATTGTAAAAACTGGATCCTTGGACTTTTGATAGGGGTATTTGTGCTCAAAAGAAATGGAATAGCACCCCCTACATCCATGGACCAAGTTTCAGCTCAGTCGGACAACTTTAGCCATGGGTTAGT
>ML784362.1:720879-732656 GCA_009831015.1 Picea engelmannii
GGGACGTCTCCCTTGGACTAGCCCTCCTAAACAGAAAGAGCCCCCCATCGAGGTGACAGTGGGTGGGGATGCTCCTGTTACGCCGGTTTCAAGCCTTGACTCAAACTGCCTGAACCCTTCCTACAAACCGTGCGATAACAGGCACGAATCCCATGCCTCCTACATACCATTGGATCTATCTAATTAATTTTTCTATTTTTCTACACCCTAGATTTATTGTGCAAACCCTAGGAGGTGCGCCCTAGCCTAGAGATCTACTCTATTGCTTGGTGGTGGACACTTGGATTAGATCCAAGAGAGGTAGTTTTGCCTCTCCAAGTATAAATGGATTTCTTTTCCCCTCCCCAACACACCATATCTTGAGCTATTGTTATGCTACTTGATTTTCCTCTCTTTCTCTAATCATTTCATTCCATTTCATTGTCATTCTTGCTCTAGGGTTTTGGAGTATTCCTCTCCAAGACCACTTTCTTTGGTAATATAATTTTGGAAGCTTTGGAGGACAACAAGAAGGGTAAAGCGTATGCTTATTGGTCTTATGCATGGGAGGTAACATTGTTTAATATTGTTTCTTATTTCTTGCAACACTAGATCTTAGGTAAAGTGTTATCTAAGTAGGCTTGGTAGAGCGTATGCCTATTGGTCTATATATCTTGATGTTTGAGTTAAATTGAAGTGTCGTTTAATTTCATTACATCAACATATTATCTTTTGTATGCTTGTGATTTGAAAGGATATTGCAGGTTTATCTCTAAAGTTTCATTGAGAACTCCTTCTAGAAGGGAAGGGTCACTTGAAGCTTTTTCAAACTCCAACTATCTAGATCTATTACCTTTCTCTTAATATTGCTGCACATCCATGTCATTTTCAGCTAGCATATCATTGTTTAGATAGGTCAAAATCACATAAAATTTATATCTTGTATTTGTGGAAAGTTCTTGCCCCAAAAGGGCAAGGGTTTCCTTAACTTTGTTTGGTTGTGTGTAGCCATCCTAGCAAGCAAAGCTTGCTGTTTTTACAGGTATATTAGATCTGGTTGAAGGCTCTTGGCTGCCCCAAAGAGACACACACAACACTTCAAGACCCCTTGGGGGAGTTTGGTAGCTATTTCTAACCCCCTCTTGTCATTTTCTAGTCTAGAAGTGCACTTCTTCCTTTTTTTGCTTGATTGTTTGAGCTTAAAATGTAAGAGGGGAAGTGGTACGGCCTCCCCTCTTCTTTGAGCTTGTGAGTAGGTAGGACGTAGGCTAGATCTAGCAACTTTTTCCATTTTTGAGTTTTCTTCTAGCTTGGCCGCAAGGTTTAGAAGGTGTGGGCACCTTCTCAACCTTGACGTGGGGTTTTGCTTGATAGTTTGTTGAGTAGATTGTAGATTAGTTTATTCTTCCTTTTGCTCATCTCTCATTGTTTGCCATAATAACTAAGATGTAAGAATACTTAACTTAACTAAGCCAAGATAAATTAATAACCTACCTAGTTGGGAGAGGAATACCCCAAAGAGGTAAGGCTAATGTGTTAATGCTTTATTTTACATGTGATGTGATGTGATGTGATCTAATGGTTTAATGTTCTTAATGCTTATGTTATAGATCTATCTCATCATCTTAAGCCCATTGGGAAACACACTTGAGATTTTCTATTTGGATCTTGCTTAGTTTTATTTCAAGCTCATAATCTCTCTCTTAAGCACATGTTTTAATCTTAATGCTTCATACATCTTAAAATGCTTAACAAGTAAATGCTTCATTGGTTAATCGTTTACATCTATTGGTAGCCACGTATTGGGCTTGGAATGTGTTGAATGGTTAAGTTGGAAAACTCTTAAATCTTCTTCATCTCTTTAAGGCAAGCTGTTCTTGCCCTTTATCTATTGTTTCTAAGCGAACTTCAATTGATGTGCATGTAATAATCTTTATTTCTTTCAGCCATCTCACTTTTATTTTGCTTATATGTGTTGATTCATTCATTGATTTAAGCTTAAGCAACACACTCATTGAGCAAGTAACAGTTTCGTCCATATCATTAATTTGCACTAAAAAGGTACTTTAAAACCTTCTAAACACTCTTTAAATCACCTAAAGTCTACCTAATTGTTATATATACTTAATAGACTACTTTAGGGTACCTTATACCACCATCTCCACCATCTAAAACGGGTTTGAGGAAAACAACGGAGGGTAGTGGCAGGGGACTGTCTCGTGGCGTACCAGGTGTGTGTCATCTCCGGAAAGTACTCTTACTGTCAGGGCTGACTGGTTCTGCTAGGGTTGGCCTCGTTGCCATACTATCTTGAGCGTCCAACAACTATTTGGCAACAGGAGGAGGAGGCTTTGGTGAAAGCTAATAAAACTTGTCAAATCTTAAGAAAAGCCTAACTATTAAACCCTTGACCAAATCTAATAGAATACTTGGGGGGCTTAATAATTAAGAGTGTAGATTGTCTCCAATACTCTTCATAATAATTGTGTTTAACTCTCTTAAACTTTGGAATCTGTTGATGAAGTAATGCATTGATGATGATCTTGTATTGTTGATGTGATGTTTTGATGCTTTGATATCCCGCACAAACACAAATAGATAATTGGTTAGCTTGTTGTTGTAATCTATCATTCTTTAAATTGTAAATCTTGTAAGTAATTGTACATGGTATTCTTTTATTGAGTTATTATTTCTTGTAAATTTGTAACTTGTAATCTTTTGTAATAAACAACCCTTGAACATAGTTGACCCCTTGCCCAATTTCTAGGCACTAGTCTTAGTTGACCTAGGGAAAAGGCTTGCTTCTCATGCTAACCCTTGCATCTTGCATGGTTGCCTTAGCATCTTAGGATTAGAATCCCTTCTAACCTTAACAAATTAAAATTAACTCCTAGAACCTAACTCTAACACATCTAGCAACTAAGGTCTACCCTGTTTGGCTTCCCTAGGAGTGAGCCTAGACGGAAGAGGTTCCGGTCAAAGTGACAGTGTGGGCTGTGAACCTAGGCATTGTGCCTCCAAGGACACACTGAGTGAGCCAAACTCAACTCACGTCTGCAAGTGTGTATAAGGACGGCAACAGGACCAAAAACAATAAGACTAAGAATAAAAGGCATTGAATGGGCTAGGAAACAATGGCATCCATGATAAGGTGCAACTCGCCCTCTACAGAGGCACCCATAGGCAAGACCTACATTTCCCTGTTATCACTGCACCCTCTGCCCAAACATTTCCCCTACACCACTTCACACACACTTACATGACCTAGGTTGACCTAGGTTGGTTCTCACTTGGGAAACACCCCAAACTTAAGGAGGATTAGCCCAATAGGACATCCTGAGACCTTCTCCAAACCTGACTTGTTAAACTACATAACGTCTTTGAGCATTTGTCTGGGTAAAAGGGGGTTTGATGCACATGTTTGGGTAATTTGATTATTAGATGTGATTGACATTGTTATGATCCCTGTGACTTATGATCCCCTGGAGGGCGTAGTTGTTGTTGCTGCAGGACTTTGCCCGGTGGACAGGTACATATGGGGGAATGATTAGGTCGGACCTCCATGGGGCTGAAAGCCCAACATATGGATGTTGTGACCCCACCAGGGGGAAAGAGAAACCAGAGGCTTGACCAAAAAGAAAGAAGGACATTGCACCAGGGACACTCCGACAGACCTA
Source organism: Picea engelmannii (assembly GCA_009831015.1). NCBI lineage: Eukaryota > Viridiplantae > Streptophyta > Pinopsida > Pinales > Pinaceae > Picea > Picea engelmannii. Next base: position 724,536 of record ML784362.1, read on the forward strand.
GACCCAGGGGGTTTTGCCTTTCCACCTGGACGTTGACCCTTGAGAGCACATGACGTCATCATTTTGACCTTGATGTCATCCAGAGTTAGGGTTTGCATTCATGATGAGCAGTTGTGTGCTAGTTGGCACGTGTGGCAACATTCAAGGCCTTTGGAGGCCAAATGTTCTACACTTGAGGCATAGCGTTCCACCTTAGGGGCCTAACGTCACCCTTGAAGATGAAATTAGGGTTTAATTAATGACATTTTTGTAAAAACAGGATTTTAAATGTAATTTGGCCATGTCGGCTTTTTTATGACCTAACTGTAATTAAAGGTCATTGATATTGTCTAAATAAGAGAGAAAACTCTCATTTTTATCATCATCTATCATCACATAAGTGTGTGGTCTGAAATTCAGCCTTCTTTAAGGGTTATTGGTTGAACTAAGTGGTGCACAACTTCTTGGAGAGGCAAATCTTGGTGTATTTTGACTATTTTTCATTGTGGAGGATCTTCAACTAAGGTTTGGTTTGATTATTCTTGGTGAAGTAAGTAGAAGATCTGCAATTTGTTTATGTTAAATGCTTGTGGTAAATTTTACTTGGTTCATGTTAAAGATTATGAAATTGCTTGCTCAAAACCCTAGGAGAGAAACATAAGTTGTTATCTTTTTCTCTATAGTCTTCCACTTGTTGAATTTTTCAAAGTACATCTTGTATAGAAGTAGCTACTAGAGCCCTACTTACTAGCACTCTAGTAGCCCTACTCTAATTGCCTATTGCATATATTACTTCCAATTTTGTCTAAAGGGAAAGAGAAACCGCTAGGGCCTAAGTCTTCTTACTTTCTAGCCGATTTTCTCTTAAGGACTTGGGTGTTTGAGGCCTTGGGTTACCAACACCTCTTCCATCCATTCCATCTCCTTTGGATAAGTACTATCATTGCTATTTTTCTCTAAGATCTGCTGCTGCTATTGTTGACTCCATATACCCTAAAAGGCACTAATCTACTCACCTTGGTGCTTGATTTGATCAAACAATTCTCAAACAACCTTCCTTGAAACCTTTACTAACCTTTGCTAACCTTAAACCAGATTAACTCCCTAACAAACTTGTTGCCGTTGCAAAATATTGCTACAACCATCTTACAACAACAAATTCATCTTTAAAAGTGATATTAAAAGCTGATTAAACATTGCCAACTTTGCTTTTGACAAGTTGTCATCATTCTGTCAAATTAGAGCTATATTCTCTTGTCATTTTCAAGCATTTTTGAAGCATAATTACTGTGGCTGTTACAAAACATTCATTGCTGTTATAGATAATTACTTTGCTGCAGGATTATATCAACTTACTTATTTTCCAAAGGTTCACGGTTTTATGAAACACTAACATCATATGGTACCTTGAAATTGCATGCTTTTTCTATTGTTGTCTTGTTCTGGGTAGGTACACCTCATTTATCATTTGCTTCATCTCTATAAGACATAAAAGAACCTTTGAAATTGAGTGACCTATGAGAAGGGGGAACTTTCTTGTACTTTTGCCTTAGGCTTTTCAAACCCTCAGGTCACTGGGGACGTCTCCCCTGGGGTACATTGATATACTCCTAAATAGAAAGGGGTCTCCTATTAAGGTGACAGTGACAGGTCACTCCCTGTTACACCAATCTTGCTTTCACTTGCCTTGGGTTTTGGACAAGTACAGATTGTGCAATAACACGACCCACCCAAAAAACACCACCTTGAAATTCGTGTCGACAGGTTGTTGTACAAACAATAATATATGGCCCTTCTGTAGCAAGGAAATTCCTCAAACAACCTCGAAAAACATGCCAACAAACACCTCGATTTACGGTTTTATTCCGTACAGCTGGAAAAGTGAGGAGATTTGAAATTAAAAAAAAAAAAAAAAAAAAAAGAGACTCAACCAACAATTTCTGACAATGAAGACCTTTTTTGGATGGATTTGGATCCCCAGACACATAAAGAGAATGTGTGCATTGATGTTGCAACTGTATCTTTGCCTTCTGGACTAGGGGAATCAAGCCAGGCTCGGAATCCCCCTGTTGAGTCTACTCATGTTGAGGATGTAGATGATTAGATTGTGTAGTCTCTACTTTCTAGCCTCTAGCCTAGACTCTAGAGTTATTTTTGGACTTTATAGGCCATTTAGAGCCTTTTTGATGATGTATTCTGATTCAGAATCCAGATATTCATATGACTATGGAGTGCACTTGCCACTTACTGTTAGTGCTATTTTGGTTTTATACAATGTTACTTGTTATATATATATGAGAAACTTTGCAAATTTTTGTATACTGGTTTGGATTCACATGGATGCACATGAATATGTATTTTTTTTTCAAAATTTGTATATTTTATGTATTTTTAGTTATTGGTTTTTTGATCCGTTTTTTTTCCGGTTCCGRTTTTTTGGGTCGACCGGTTCAATGACCGGTCTAAATGTATATGAGCTCATACTAGGTCATCTTAATTGAGTCATTTGGAAATTGCGGCTAGGTTTGATAGGTTTTTTTTATTGTTTCAGTGAATTAATTAAATTCCCGCAAAAATGAAATTTTTTAATTCTAAGTCAATAGATTGTAAAAATATGGCATCAAACATTGTCAGATGCCATATTGATGGTCGTTTTTCAATCCAGAGTATTATGTAAACCCCTATTTCCCTTCTTTCGAGACAAAAAAATGATTATTATCACTAAAAAATGAAGTTTACTCTAAATTTACGGAAAATGCGTAATTTAATTCATTTCCTATTTTTTAGGAGAACTGGGGAACATGTTTTTCTCGTGTTCCCAGTTGACTGGAGGTCTAGGCGAGTTAAGTAAAGGTGGAGGCGAGTTAAGTAAAGGTGGAGGTGACTTCACTAGAGGTTAAAACTTAAATGTGTGGAGGAGATCCCAAAGTGGGGACTCGACCCCACTTGATGAGATGGCTCATCCTAGAGGGATGGTGCACATCCCAAAGCACTCACGCATCTCCTAACTCTCCCTTCCACTCCACCTCACTCCACTCTCTCCCACTTCACTCCACCTCCACCTCCACCTCCACCTCCATCACTCCCCCTCCACTACCTCTCCACTCCACACATCTCCCTATCCACTCATGCGCCACTCCCCTTAACCCCACGCATCTCCTCTTCCACTTACACATTTTATAAACCCTAAATGCATTCCCTCTTTGGAGTTGTCACCACATATGCTATATCATTGTATCATATAGAGCTTTGGGAAGATAGACCTATTGTTGTATCATTGTATCATTTCTAAGTTGAATAAATAAGACTTTGGAGTTCCATTGGTGTTGATGCTATGTGTGGATGCTTGAATCTAGTGCTATTATTATGAGGTAATCTGTATCTTGTACTTTAATCTTGTATATCTATTTGCAAAGGCTTTGAAAGTATGCTGTCATACAGTAGAGTGAGGTAAATCTAGTTTGATTAATCTCATTTCTTTTCTATTGAACATCAAGCTTTTATATTGCATGTCTTCTTTTCGGTTAAATTAACATGCATATTTGAGTTTTTGTTTGTGTAGGAGAGACCTTCTTGAGAAGTGTTTGCAGGGTTGAAGTATACTATTTGCAGGTTCTTCAAGCTTGGAGGATTGATTGGTTGTAGCTTCAACCATCATTTGTAAGATTTTTCAAGGATTAGTCAACAAACCTAACTTGAAATAATCATAACTTTGAACCTGTAATGTATAAAGATCTGAAATTGATACAGATTGTTCTTCAGTGTGTTTTATGCAATTCCTCCAGGTGTCACTACTTGGAACCTCTCAGAAAAGGAGTTATAGCAAAAATGGCATACCTTGCTGAATTCTGGCTTATTCTAGAGAGCGACCTTGTAGAGCATGCCTCGCATGAAATATTTGTTGAATTGATCTGAAATTGTTACACAACATACTACAGACTGTACCCTAACCAACACATTTGGTCTCACTGAATTTGGATCTGTTATGAAGAGTTATGACGTTTTTACCCGAAACACCTGTTTTTGACTAGTTTGAGGACTAGCCACAAACCCTATTTTTCACGGAGTGTAACTCCCAAAATACAACGACCCACAAGATGAATTTTTTACCACGGATAATTGGGTATGTTTTCTCAATGGCATAGCAATTTCATGATCTGAATCATTATAGAAAAAAAGTTATAGCGAAAATGGTGAGATGACCTGTAAATAACATACCTTAGAAAGCACCATCAAAAGAATTTATCCTTCTTTTCATTTCGGCCTTCTTTTCTTCACCTTACCTCAAAAATTCAGCTTAGATATCCTTGGTTACCTCAGACACTTATAGATATTCAATATGCTCAAGTGTAATTAAAATGAGAGAGCCTTGCCTCTTATTTATACTCTCCAAGTAGCTTCCTTAAAAACATCTTCTAGGTCACTTGGCCCACTTTCCTTAATTTAGGGTTAACCCACTTCTAATTTCTCCATTAAATTTATTATTGAAATGATCTATTTTGTATTCACTTTGAATTATAATACACTCATCACTTCACTTTATATTTACCTTTTAAAATCTCTTAAACCGCTTTGACTACTTTGACCTTTTGGGGCTTCTAGATGACATATGAGGGTCCTCCAATGTCGTAAGGCCATAACTCTCAAACCGTGAGGAGTTATGTGACATTTCACATGCCACCAGAAATGAAATGACATGTACTATCCATCTATAATAGTATTACCTTCAAATATAGCAAAGATCATACCGTTATCCATCAAACAAACTTGGGTCCATTACCCAAACCTGGGTTCTCCAACTTCACATGGTCATAACTCTCTAATCGTGAGGAGTTATGTGACGTTCTACATACCACTGGAAATGGCATGAAAAACACTATTCGTCTAGGATAGTTTCCCTGACAAATTCACTGTCCTTCATCTCATTATTCCACAATTAAGCATGGGTTCTCTTACTCCGCAAAGCGTTTTCCCGTGAGGGCTTTCACCATAAGGGGACCACTTTGGAGTTCATCCATATTTACTTCTTATCAACCATGACAAAACAATAATGAGTCATATTTACATCAAACAATCTTGGGTCTGTTGACCGCCTCTTCAACTAAGGGGTTAACTCCATGTACCATGAAGATATGCATCAACAAATGCAAACATGTCGAAGACTTTTTGGTTCTACAGGGCATTTTTTGCTCCAACACACAGTTTTGTAAGCGGGATTATCGCACCCATGCGTGGGTTTATAATGTAATAGGTCTACATGGATCATGTTAGGTCAGTTGCCTTAGGGTTTCTTCATTAGGAGAGTTCCTTTCGCTGAGTGTTTTTTATCTTCAGGAGGTTAATGTGGCCTAACCTACCGGGTTAATCTCCCTTGAGTTTTTCACTCCCACTCAATAAATCCTCCAAAGTGGTGAAGGGCGTTCTAATGAAGTCATTCCTAGGTAGCTAGTGTTTAGGAATGTTGTAAATGACCATGTAAGACAACACGTGAAATTTCGCTGAATTCCGTCAAGTATAGCTAGGTTTTTTTTAAGGTTCTGAATTAATTAATTAATTCTGGGTCTTTAATGTAAAACTTAGGTCCCGGGATTTCTGATAGGGGTATTTGTACTCAAAAGAAAGCTAATGAGACCCCCTAAACCCATGGACCAAGTTTCAATTTAGTCGGACAAGTTTTGCTAGGTTGTTTGTTCACTTAGGAGTTTTTCGGGAAAACGACAATTTTAATTGCCAAACCCAGGACATGGACAAATGTCTTTTTTGTAATAATGGACCAAATTAGATGAAGAAAGTGGCAAATGATGATGAGAGGTACCCCACCTACCTATCCTAACCCTTCACCTACCTTTTAAACCCACTTTTAATTAAACTTACCTTTTAATTAAAATCCATGGGAAGTTCACATCCCCCTTCCCCACGTGAGCATGTAATAGTTTATTAATTGATATAATAATACATGTTAAATGAGTTATGGGCCCCTCCTCATGAGGTGCACCCTTCTTCTCCCATCCACGTCCCACATTAGAGTGTGGACGTCACACTCCTCACATCCCTCACGCCTCCCTCCTTACCTCACTTATCTCACGCTTTGGCTAAAACCTTACGTACACTCCCACGTAATACTTGGAATCTCTCTAATCTTAAGTCGTGGGTCCCTCCCTTCTTGCTCACGTCCTCTCCTTCCCTTCCACCATTCGCATGCTCTTAAGGAGTGTGCCTACACACTCCACCCACGCTCCTCATGAAAGCTCACGCTTTCCCTCATGTCTTTCTCTTGAACTCACGCCTTTCCTTTCTAAAACATGGAAACATCAAGTTTCAAGTTGGAGTTTGCTTGGAAGCTTGCGTGGGTCCTTCCCTCCACCTCTCACGTATCTTTATGGAGTGTGTCTCACACACTTTTCCACACTCTCTTCCCAATCCTCATGCTTTCCACTAAGACTTACGCTTTAACTCTTAAATAAATGCAAAGGGTCACACGTGAAGGTAGAAACATCAAACGTTGGATTTGGAAGCTTTCTTTAATGCATGCATGGACTCCCTCACTTGCCAAGTACGCCCTCTTTATCTTGCTTTCTCCCTATCCAACTCAATTACTTACCATTTCCCCTCACCCTAAAAGCCTATCATCTCATTGGTGGCTTTTCTCATTGAGTTGTCTTCACCTTTGGATTTTTGACACTTGTCAAAGATCTAAGAGGGGTCTCCTTAGCTTCTCAAGCTATTTAAGAGACCTCTCACTCCCTCATTCTTCACCTTTCATTATTGCACTGTTATGCTACTATTTTCTCACCATCTTATTCTCTTCCTCTCTCATTATTATTGTCACTTTTCTTCATTGGTGTGGCTCTTGAAGAACTTGTAGCGATTAGTTGCTACAACTTCTTCCATTTGGATAATAAAAGGAAATTCTTTGGAGGATTCAAGGATCTCAAGATTTGTCTAGGCTCTTTGCATGCATATGAGGTGAAATCGTTTTGTTTTAAATATTTGTGTGATTATAGGTAGATTGTTGGGTAAATTAGTTTACTTAACTAAGTTTAGTGATTGTATAACTGCTAGCTTATTTGATCTGCATGTACTAATGATTGAAATTAGTTTTGATTATTAATATATGCCATCATTATCTATTTTCGTCTCACATTCTGTTTAATCTTTGTAGGACACTTCAAGGAGAGGATATTGGAACAAGTCCAAGCATGGATTTGCCCTTACTTCTCACTTACACTCCAAATTATTTCTGATATTATTCACCTTCTCTCATTCTTGATTTTAGTAGCTAATGTGCTTAGATAGGTTACCTAAAATCATATAATTTTCTGGTTCTTGTATGCACGAAATCTTTGCCTAAAAACAAATATTTCATAACATTTTCTGAGTGTGTTGCAGCTCAAATCAACAAGCAATAGCTTGCTGATTTTTGCAGGTTCTTACCAGGACAAGAGGGCACGCTGCCCAAATTTCTGCTCAACACATCCTCCGACAACTCCTCTCATTGTGGTAACGTTTTCTTCTTCCTGATCTACTCTAAAATCCTGTAAACGCAAGCCCGAAGGAGTTGTACCCAAGCGGTTTTCTTTTCTTTCAGTCTTTTCTTTGCAAGCTTAGCTAGATTAGTCGTGATTTCTACATGCATGCCTAACTAAAAATAATCTAGAGTAGATCTCACACTTAATTGCTAGATTAGAGCCCGTGGAGGCATAGTTGATATTTGCTTTCTTGATTTACTTTGCATGCACGTCATTTTCTTTTGCAGCGTTTTATCTTAACACATGTGTGCAAACATCGATATCTTAAAGGGCTCAATTAATCAATCTTTTACAATTCTGCAAGTTAGTCTTAGTTCTTATATCTTGCATGTGCAATCTAATAAACTAAGAACTCAATCGTTAATTCCGGTTTGGGTCCCCAAAGCCTTTTCGAAAACTAAAATTTAACTTGCAATCCATTGTCTAAAGGTTTCAGCCTTCTTATCTTTCAATTTTCAGTATTTTGGCAATCTCTTGTTGAGCAAGCTACAAGCACTCAATCACACTTCGCATTATTTAGCTCATAGGTCTAAAATTTATTAATTAGACTTAATAGGACACCATAACTCACCATCTTCGCCACTTAAAAACTGGGGTTTTGAGGAAAACCACG
>ML784363.1:0-33487 GCA_009831015.1 Picea engelmannii
TGGTTTCACAATCACTTCAAAGTCATATTCTTGAAATAATAATAGTCATCTGCATATCTCCCCCTCAACAAACTGGCTTATTGACTAGGTATTTCAACATAGAATGATCTGTGTACATCTTAAAGTGAGATACCAACAAATAATGTCTAAACTTTTGAAGCACATACACCATTGCCAATCCTTCACGGTCTGTGGTAGTATAGTTATGTTCAGTTGTGGACAACTTCTTGCTTGCAAATGCAATGGGATGATCTAACTCTCCTTCCCCTAGCTGAGCTAGAACTGCACCTAATGTTATAGAATATGCATCTACATGAACATGGAATTCCTTCTTCCAATCTGGAAATACTAAAATCGGCGTGGTAACCAAATTGTGCTTTAAAGTATCCAAACTCTACTCACTTTCCTCATTCCATTGGAACTTGACCTCTTTCTTTAGTAGCTTCTCCAATGAGGTTGTGATATGTGTGTGTGCTCTAATGAACTTTTGATAGTACCCTCTATGTCCCAATGTTGCTCTCAAATGTCGCACTGATGTAGGCAGTGGAAAATTAGCAATCACAACAATCTTTGCAGGATCAACCAACAATCCTTGTTTACACACTACATGACCTAATAAAATTCCAAAAGGTGTGCAACAAACACATTTCTTCAGGTTCAAAGGGATATGGAACTGTTTACATCTATCTAACATCAAACACATAGTCTCAACATGGTCCTTCAACAAGTTAAACATTGTCCAGTCATCCAAGTAATTTTCTAGGAACTTATGAACAAACTATTTAAATGCTACTACAACAACTCTGGAGAATATTTTTAGTGCATTCTTCAATCTAAAAGGCATAACTGTATATTGGTAACTTCCCCATTCTGTCACAAAGGTTGTCTTATATCTATCTTCCCATGCAATTTTAATTTGATGATACCCATAGAATCCATCTGTGAATGAATAAGCTTCATGTCCTCCTACATTCTCCAAAACTCCATCTGTAAATGGGGTAGGAAACAGATTATGTAAACAAGCATTGTTCAATTTTCTCAGATCTACATAGATTCTAATTCCACATGTTTTCTTGTCTTGAACTACCATTTGACTGATCCACCCCGACTCTACGATAGTTTCAATAATTCTTGTTTCCAACATCATGTCTATCTATTTTTTCACTTTCTTCTTAAACATTGGGTTCAATCGGTATGGTCTCCACTTCACAGGCTTGGCATCTGGCTTCAAAGGGATCTTCATTTCTCTCAACTCCCCAATAATCTCTTTCATCTCTGAAAATGTAGTCGGAAATAGGTCTTGCTACTCACGCAGGAAATCAACAATTTTTTCATTCCAATAGTCTCCAATGTTCACAAACTTGGGATTTTCCTTTGTACCAATATTCACTTTGTGCATTCTTAATGGCTTTGCATACACAATCAATTCAAGCTCATGACCCTCTACAACACGCTCTCCTTCAGTTTCTGGTATTTACACATTTATCGGGTCTTCGTCTTCCTTGTCTTCTTCAACAACATTATAACATTCCAAAACTTCATGAATTGTCGTGGAAGATCTATGTGCACTACATACAGGCACTAGTTCTGTCGAATCTTCTAATGTAAAAAAATTGTCCTTAATAAATTGCAAAGTTGTGTCTATCGACAGGGCATCATCTTCAAAACTGAAAGTTACCCTAAAGTTGCATGTAAACTCTCCCTAATCTGTTGTTCCTCTGAACACTTCCACTTCTAAATACCAGTTCTTCGAGATCGTGTCCAAAGTATGTATAAATAAGTGTGTCTGTTGTTACTTAGGTACTGATCTCCATGTTGTGGTGCACTATGTAACATGCTCTGTTGGAAAACTTGACCTTGTGTACTTTTGGGCAGTAAATTATGTTCCAAACCTGACTTGTAACAATCTTATGCACTACTCCCAATTGTCTATCCTCTCCTTATGCACAACCCACCATCTCGTCGGGGTCGCTTTCAACGCGACATCTAAAGCTAGTCATCTTTGTTGATCCGGTATCTGCAATTCAAATTCTTTCACAAAATGATCTACATACGTTAGTCCATCATACTTCGAGAGATGACATACCTCGGTTCCAATCTAGTGCAATGAACATGTGATCCTAGAACATCTCTTACTGCCAATGTTCTAAGGCCTCTTTTGAATATGACGCACAAGAGCTAATACTTCTCCAACTAAGTGCACCATCAACCGTAGGATTAACATAATCACCCATCCACGCAATCATATTATAAAGGTTATATAGTTCTTTTCCCTTTACTAGCTCCACATATTTTCTTCCTTCTGTTGGATCCAATGGCGCAGTAACTTTCAAGTCTCATGCTTCAAGGACCATTTGCCTCTTCTTCAAATCATTGATAGTTTGGTTATCAAAATCCGAATCTGGTCCTAACAATGTTGGATAAGGTTTACTACCATCTATTATCTCAATCAATTCAAAATCTAATGTAATGCACACTCCATCAATGTTAACATTCACCCTTGTCAAACTTCCAATCAAAACAATCTTATTTTGGTTTGCAAGTCTCAACTGAATAGGTGACCATATCAACTTCGACTTACCCATCATTTCCCATGTCTACTTCGGAATGAAATTTACATCAGATCCCATATCCAAAATGATATTATCCATGTCATACCCTCCTATCTATGCTCTAAGTCAGAATTCCCTATTAGTCCTTCTCTTGAGATTTACCTGGTTAACTGCTTGTTGTGCAACAATTTTTTTTCTCTATATTGCGTGCAATGATCAATCATCCTGCGCATTATGATTAGCACAATTTCGTCCTTCATCAATTCTAAACAACTCTTTAAGAAACTTTTCAAAGTACTTACCTTCCCAACTCGCCTTTCGGTATATGTGTGGTCATAGATTGGACACATGTCATACATAGGTGGCCTCTCATACAAAGGTGGCACGATCAAAGTCAATGTTATCCATTATGATCTTATCACTTATTTCCTCGCTTGCTTATATGTATCTCTTTCCTTTATAGGGTCAAACAACGAAAAAGGTTTTGTTGCTTTCTCGACCCACTGGTGAATTCCTTGATCTGTCGCATCAACTCTTGTTCTTGTCCCTCTGCGCGTAACTACTGCTATCCTCGGTTGGTCGTCGCACTCTTTTGTTGCTATCATCTGCACATTCTGGTTCCTTTTTTCCTGCCACTTCGCGATCAGCTGCAGACATTCTTTCGTCGCATGGTCTAGTTGTCTACAATATGTACATGTTATGTAGGAATTCAGACAATCTTGCACCAAATGCCCAGGCTGATTACAGTGATAACAGATAATTGGTCCTCTTCCTGTGTTGAATCCTCCTCTTCCATGACCTCTTAATCCTCCTCTTCCTCCTTCATTATAACCTCTTGGGGTGTTATATTGTGGTAATCCTCCTTTCGGTCCTTCTTCCCCTTGGACTATATATGCATTCGCAATGCGCTCTCTCATGAGATCAAGTGCGCGACAATCCTTCTCATCATGTCCCACAAACTTACATAAATTACAGTATAGATTTCTCACAGTACTCTGATACTTCGGCATCAACGGACAAACAGTCGGATGATGACCCATCGTTTTACATATTTCACACCATATCCCTCCTCTTGTGGCTAAGGGATTCAGAGCTTCTGTAGCCAAATACTGTTGAAAAGTTGGACACTCGTTCTTATGATGACCTTATGTTCTACATGTAACGCACCAAAATTCTTCATGCTTTTCCTTCCCTTTCGCAAGCTCCCATAATTGAATAGTCAATGTTTCTAACTGTGATTGAACTTGAGCCATCCCTGCACCATTCTCTCCTATAGGGGATGCCTCCAATTTCATAGTGATTTCTAGGACTTCTAATTACGTCAAATGGCAACGTATATGCGAAAAAAATCCTACAATAAACCATTCTCTATGTTGCTTATCTGGAATATGGAATTTCAACCAATCCATCAGTATCTTGAATCTATGATCAAAATCCCATACCGATTCATTCGCAAAATGCTTGATCTCTTTCAGTTCTGTAATGCACTGTGACTTAGACTTCGACTTCTGGAACTCTTTCAACAAAGCTTTCCTAATATCTAACAACATCTTATCTTGTCCCGTAGGCACAGTGGACTGATACTTAATAAACCAAAGTAATGCGTGCTCTCTAAATGTCATCACCAACTGCGCAATATTTGCATCATCATCCTGGACATTCTTCACTGTCCAAATTGCTTCACAAACAAACAAGTGTTGTTCTGGGTCTTATGAACCTACTCTATGGAATGCAAAAATTCTCAAAGTGGGATCTACTCCTGCCATCACATTCTGTGCAATATTCCTCTTCGGTTGTACTACCTAAATCTGGGTGGTCATACTACTTCCACTATTTCGACTACCTTTATTGTTACCTTTACTTCCTCCACTAACTACAATTGACAAACTTTCAGACCTAACCTCAGTACTTGGAGACGCACACGGGGTCGTGGGTTCGACACAGAGTTTGATCTGAGTGGGATGTAACAAATCTCATTCTACCAAAATGAATTGATGGTATTTTCCCTCTATGCGCGAAATTCCTTCGATCTGGTGTATTACACCAATGTCTCTTTCCTCAATCTCATTGTATTGATCTTCTCTTTTAGCCACAGTCCTCTTCCTACTGTACCAAAATCTCTTTCCACTGCACAGTACTCCAATCTCATCATCTGTCACACATTCCTCTTCTCTTAGCATTATCATCTCATTCGTCCTTCATTCATTCTTCCCTGCATCCTTCTCATACACTCATACCATCCCATGATCATCCCCCATTCCTCCTATGTGCGTGAAGGCACTTAGTTGCTAGGGTAATCAGATTCCATTTTCATAACTCCGTTATAACAAAGCAACATCTTGGTCCAAGTAGATAATGACTTCAAGTATCTTTCGTGTGGTCGTTTAAAGATCTCTCTTTCAGTAGCACTATATGATTGAGTACAATATGTAACAAACTTGATAATATAACCTCCCAATACGTTATCCAACCAAAAATCAATTGCGCGCGATATCTTATTACTCACGATATTTATCTCTTGGATCAACCCGGGGTCCAATTCCTCGGAACCACAGTGCAGAATGTCGCGTTCTGTTATGCTAATCTTTGCATCCACTTAGAAAAAAAATTCGAGAAATCAACAAAGAAAATTTCATGTAAATATGTGAACACACACTTCTGTAACCATTTCTCCAAGCTTATCTGCGGGTTCTTATTCTAACTTCTAGAAAACTTGTGCTCTTTCGCCTCTAACCATTGTCCAATCTCTTCCTTAGTTGGCCTCCACATTCCCCTCAGTCCCAGATCCTGGTCCCAACAATGAAACCATTTGTTGGCGCGCAGTGGGCAGACCCGGGGTTCAACATTAATTCACCAACAAAACCCTAAGATACCAACCCTTTCGACATCACCCCAAGCAGGTGAAGTCTCACCCGAGGTATCTATGGGGACTGTAGGAACCATGTTTCCGCAGTCATGAAGGGATGTGAGGCATTCATTCTTACATTTTACTTAACATTCATTCATTTTACCATGCATCATGTTTGCAGATTCATCCGAACAAGTAACATAATCATATTAACCAAACATTCATTAAGTGCGTGCATTAACCAGAGCAATAAACAAACACATCACAACAAAACACAAAGACACCATATTTAATGTGGTTCACCCCAAACTGGGCTACGTTCACAATGACGGGCTTCTCATTTTATTATTCATAATCATTCCTTACAAAAGGTGCACACTGTGGTCACACATGATAACCCAACATGCCCTTGTCGTTCGTGAATAAAGTGCACACTTAGCTCTATACTCTTTGAACTTCATAACTCACTCATGCATAACTCACCAAACTTAAAACTACTTTACCCCGAAAACCCTTTACATATTTATACTTTTACGTTAGGGCTTAGCCCGTTACAAAATAGACCAAAATACTCAATGACTTCTAACTAACTTCCTCCTTTCACGTGTGCTGCTCCTAAAAATGCGCTAACTACTTTCCTTTCTTCCATGTGTGTTGCTCCTTTGCGGACTTGTCAGGCGGTTTGCTCCTGCGCGATTCCAAGAACTGGTCCCAAAATCTCCTACTCCAACATCCATCTTAACTCTGGATCTATTAAGCATCAAGAGGGATGAAATCCTTAGAGGTGCAAACCTTTCCTCAAGTTTTGCACTCCAAAAAAGGTTTGCACTACAAGGGATTTGATTCCTCTTGGTGTTTGATAGATCTAGAGTTAAGATGGATCTATGCTGATTTATTTTATTATAGTGATTGGCCTTTTTTTAGTTTTTTAATTATGTGGGGCTATTTTTTTTTTATTTTTTTCATTCATTTTATTGATTGACATCGTAGAGGTGGCACATGGTTGTAGGTGCACTTAGTTACTCTCTGTGCAACATTGGAAAAGAAACATACAAACCTATGTTTCCTAATTTGCCTACTCCATAATGATAGAAAATGATTGACTTTGGTCAAGAATTTTTAAAAGAAACTTTGATCCGCATCGATCATGAAGAGCCAAGTATAGACCGTCTAAGCTTTGGGCCCTTGTTTATAAATTAATAACACATGATACACTCTGTTAAATACTAGGTTGTAGAATTTAGCATGGAATTTTAATTGTGAGCCAACATTATATTTATTTTTGTCTTATATTAATTAATTTGTTGACACAACATGTGTTACAGACGTGACACCTCACCCACTTGGGTTGTAGAAAGTGCCTCTTAGTGTAATAACAACACAATTTATAATACTTTCCAAATTTATGTGGGGTGGTAGGTACAGGGGGGGTCATTTTTGACCCTGATGGAAGTCAAGAAGTAAGCTTTAAATGAGGATTGGGTGAAGCAATTGATAACTAGGTAGAGGTGTTAACTTTATATCAAGGACTAAAGATTCTTGAATCAAGGCATATAAAAGTGTTAATTGTCACTAGAGACTCAAAAATAATGATCAAACTCATGTGTTGTTCTTCTTCATATGATGGAAATTTATCAAGGCTCACTCGACAAATCCAGAAAGAGGTGAATTGTTTTAGTCACATAGAATTTTTCCCATATTTTAAGAGAAAGGAATCACTAAGTGGATCATTTGTCTAATGAAGCCTCACACTTGGATTGCAGAACATTGAGGGTAAAACAAGAGGTATCCTTCTCCCCAATCCCTTAACATTTTTGTTTAATGCTTAATCCAAAGTTTAGCATGTCATCACATAACAAAGCCAAGGGGCACATGAAATTAAAGACATGTAAACAAAGTTTGAAGGGAATTTAATCCTTCATACCATTGTACACTTCAACCATCATGGGGGAGCAACTCTATCAATTTGGTTTTATTGTGATCTTGGGCAAAGCTGAGATAATGGAGTTTGTTCTAGGTTTGGGTGGTTGGATTTTGAGAGGCTTTCCTTTGATCAATTGAGACCCTCATGTTGTTTTCAATGTTGATGTGGTAATCTTGGAAGTGTTCCCCAGTCCGTGCTTGATAATTTCTTGGAAGGGTTTCAAAGCTCGAACAACTGGAAAGGTGAGTAGCTCTAGAAATTTCATATTATCATCAAGCTCCATGCTATTATTAGCATTCATGGGTTTCAAATTGGAGGTGGTAATCCTAGAAACATCCCCCAATTTGTGTTTAGTGAATTATTGGAAAGGTTTCAGAGCCTAGTTAGCTAGAAAGGTGAGTAGTTCTGTCAATTTCACATTTCCATTTAATTCCTTTGTCAATTTGGTAGTGGAAGTGTGGTTTGGAATTGGGGAATTGATAGTGGATAGTTCAAAGGAGGTATGGAATTGGGGTATTTTGGATTGTATGGTGAGACATAATCATCTGGGGTGATGCTCCTTTAGTGAGATTTTTTACATTTGACATGTTGTACAAAGACAAGAGGCTCTTATTGCAAACAACATAACCTTTATTTTTACTGCTATAGGGAAAATTCATCCACAGGAGGAAAATCATAACAGTGGGATGGATTTTATTATGGCAACCTTGTTTCAATAGAATAGACATATTTAAAACTTGGAGGTTGAGTGTTGTGTTATGCATCAACATGTTTCCAATTTGACATGGAGCCCACAACCATGCTCCTCCACCTAGAGAATGTATAGTGGGTTAGGTGTAAATGAAAACAATGAGGAAGGATTTGTTCTACATGCCTAGAGAAGTAGATGACATGGATCAGGATCCCCAACCTTCTCCCATCGAGCAAGAGGAAGCT
This sequence comes from Picea engelmannii, assembly GCA_009831015.1. Classification (NCBI taxonomy): domain Eukaryota; kingdom Viridiplantae; phylum Streptophyta; class Pinopsida; order Pinales; family Pinaceae; genus Picea; species Picea engelmannii. Next base: position 8,261 of record ML784363.1, read on the forward strand.
TACAACATGAATGTGCTTAATTAATTCCAAGTCATGTTATGTTATCTAACATCAGTCTTTTTTTAGGCTTTATACTAGCAAAAACTTTTGGACATCCTTTGCAAAGGATAATGTTACCTTTTTTATAGTTATTTTGCAAATTTTTGGACAGATATTGAACTATAGAGTGTTGGGCAATCCTCTTTTTTGTATTATTATACTGTTTAGTGAGGCTACAACAATTTTCAAATACAAAAATTAACCATTCTTGTTAGAAAAAAACTCCAAATTTATGTTCAAGTATTGCTCATATATAGTTACTACTTATACAAGATGATGTTTGTTTGTTTGTTTGTTTGTTTTTTTTTTCCCAACAGAAAAACCCACGGGATCCCCCCTCTTCCATGGAATACTCGCATGGTGGGCAACTCAATTGCTAGCCACAATAGTGTAACCTCAAGGGACTTGACTTGATTTGAAATTTTGACCTATGGCCTCCCCGTTGGTAATATGCCTTGGGTAGATGGTTCAATTGATTGAACTAATTCATATTGCTAATGAAGTTGTGGTTTAATAATAAGATGATGGGATGTTAGGTCATCTAACAACATTGACGAAACAAAATGTTTATGATTTTCAATCCTCAATAGTAAGTGTGCACACATCTCATTTGTGATGGCTAGCCCCCTTTTTTTTTCCAGGTTATAAAGTCTAATGAAAACTCCAAAGTACTTCCCTTCATTTTGAGGATAGTACCCAAGGTAAACCCTAGAATCTTCTGGGTGCAAGACCAATCAACAACCGAGCTTGAATTCCCTCATTTTGAGGATGGTATACAAAGTAAACCCTAGAATCTTCAGGGCACAAGATCAGTCAACAACCGGGCTTAGCCATTACAATAATATACTTGTTAAGAGCTCAACATAAGAATAACAATTCCTCCCAATCACCCAAAGTAAACCCAACTAACATGATGAACAACCTCTTTGAAACAAGAATTCAGATACACAACACATACTGAGCATATCATTATGATCAATAACACCCAAGGATGCGAAAGCTCTTGATTTATCGTATCATTATGATCATCAACACCTAAGGATGTGAAAGCTCTTGATTTATCATTTGAATTTGAGAGGAAAAAGAAGTGAAAAAAAATTCATAACTAACCCAACCATAAATCATTTGATCATCAGCACCCAAGGATGCGAAAGCTCTTGATTTATCATTTGAATTTGAGAGGAAAAAGATGTGAAAAAAAGATCATAACTAACCCAACCATAAATCATTTTTTTTCCATGAAGTTTCTTTGTAATTATGATGACGGTTGATACCAAACATTACAAAAGTCCGTTCATCATCACAAATGTGAGAAGAGAGGACTTTTTGCAAGAAGCGGTGCTACCGGCAAACCACAAATAACCTCCACGTTCGCGTAAATTGAAGTGTGCGTAAAAGTACTGGCGGCAGTCATTATCTCATCTTCGTCTTCACGACATTGACATTTCAGAATATATATATCAACCAGAATCACAGGAACAGAATGGAGGAGGCAATGCAAGATTTAGATTTGGATGCTCGCAAGTATGTGTGGATGGGCAGCATTCCACTCCAAGTTCATTTGCACGAATCGGAAGTTACAACAGTTCCTGCACCCCCACCTCTTCTGGTAAGCAACAACTCAGCCTATCCCAAATCCATTCTCCGTTACATAATAATTGCAATCTCTTACCCACTCCCATCTCAACAGGAACTAAAACTAATTGGAATCGGTCTGTTTTTTTTTCCACTTAATTATTTCACTGTGTCACTGTATCTCCCAAATCTTCCTTAAATAAATAAATAAATTCTAAGTTGCGTACAAATTTCCAAAATTTGGCACTTCTTTATTGTTCATTGTATCAGTATGCTGTAACTTCTTGAAACCAAGAACCCAAAATTCCATGTTTTTAATTAATTATTCTTTTGGCAAAAAGCTTCCTCTTATCATGATGCGGCAATTATGCCTTTCTCCAATCGGAAAAAAGTCTAGCTGCCTGACAACACTCAGGAAGATCCTTTTGGTCAAGAAACCGCCGTGGATAAGGGTATCTGTTCTACCAAAGTTGCCCAGGTCTTGCAACTGGCCTCAACCACTTAAAAAGGCTGGCTTGCTTGCATGGGTGAGAGGGCCTACAAGGATAGTGTCACCACCCCACTTAACCATGGGACCAAGATACCGTCGACAAATTTAAAGAAATGCAGTATCATAATCATAATTGATTGATCCCGTATCTTTCTCTGTCTGTCCTAAAGTAAAATTTCCATTGCGAATTGTTTGGAGTTTAATAAGGTTTGCACATTGGTAATTAGCACAGTGGGCATTTAAAATTACTATATTACATCCTGTCGTTATAGCGTGTGGGATGCCATTGATTTCCCTGCTTCCCCTTTTGTTGGGGATTTGATAAATCTTACCAATCTCTGATGATGGGTGATGTGGTTCTGACTGGAAATGTTGGAACGAATCAAATATAGTTGCAGAAAATCCCCAAACCAAGCGAATAATTTGAAAAGCCGAGAAATCTTTCATAATTCAAATCTATATTTGTCAATTTTCGCATTTGAGTGCAGGCCTGCAATTATCAAGCAATCTTTTCTAGATTGAGCAGGTCCGTAAATAATCATATAATATATGAACCCACAACCAGGATCAGAAATAAACAAAATTAAGTTCAACTGTGTCAAGGTCCAGATGAAAGTGTAGAAGCACCAGTTCTCTGAACATGAACACACACACGGACATATAACATCAACGGAATTTCCAGGTTTTTTGTCATGCTGAAATTTAAACTAAAGCTTCTAGGGCAATAGCTGAATGAGAGGATTTTGGATCACAAGCCAATGTCGCATTTCGAGCTCAACTTTTCCCTCTAATATTACCAGAGGAGGTTATTGAGGAGCTGCTTTTGTCAATGCGACGAGCAAATATGTTTTGGAATAGCAGTGGATTATACCAAAACGTTTGATGAAACTTTCAAAGTTTGAAACTAACAACCTCTGCTTGGAGGGTCAACAAATGTCTGGTCTCAAAGAAAGGGTTCTAGAACACCCCCCCGACTTCAATGAACACATGAAACGGTATGTTACACGGGGACGTACTGTCTTGGGTGGGGGATGTGTCCCCCATGCTTCCCACGTTTCTGGACCGGGAAATTCAGAGAGGGATGTTTCCCCATGTCCCCCGGTCCCCCTTTTGGGAAACTTGGGGAGATGCAGGGGGGCGTTTCCAAGAAATGGGTGACGTTTCCCTTTTGGTGGGGACTCCTGGGCATCCCCCTTGAAAAAGGAGGGAGGACTCCTGGGTGCACCCCTTGAAAAATGGGATTCCTGGGTGCTCCTCTCAATTTTTTTCTCAGTGGCCTTAAAAAAAGTCAATTTAATTAATTAATTAATTTATTTCATGCTTTCATTGTTCATGTTTCTGACTTGTCATTGTTTCTCATATATATATATATTTTAAGGATTTCTGATGGGTTTTCCATGAAGTTTCCTAAAATTTAGGAGGTGTCTCCACACGGCCCCTGGATGCATTTCACTGTTCTTGTGCCCCCCTGTCCCAGAAACTTGGTGGAACATTGTGAAACTGAAAACCTCTACCAGTGATAATAAAAACCAGCATTTGCAAATACATTCTCGAAGAATTCATTTCGTGTGGGTGGCACTGGATAGCAACATGTGAAAGCCTTGTATTCAAGATTGTTTTAATGCAGCAGTACATATTGGAGGGTTAAGGTGGAGGCTGACGTAGTGCTAGAGTCCTTGACAGAAGGTCTGATTGCATGGTTTCTCCTCTGGTTTGTCTGTCCTATCTCAAAAGTGGGTTACTATTATGGAGCAAATATATATTGAAGCTGGGGAAATTACAAATAGTTGCAATCTATGAGTTACAATGATAAAGGACTCTTTTTGTCATGCAATTTGAACTGATTAAGAGGAGACTTATTGTTACCACATTACAGCAGGATTCCTAAAACATGGTGAATGGAATGGGCCACATCGAACTAAGGGTGATGGTTATCTAGTTTTTCATATTGCTGAAGTTGACAATGAAGAAACTGATATTTTTCAGGTAGTCATAGACATGAGCTGCAGTCACCTAATGGAGATTTCTTTCTCCCAATTTCTCGTTGAGTATAGTGATGAGCATGACAGTCAATCAGTAAACTGTTAGATGATTAAATCAACCATTGTATCTAGTGTAAATTCTCAACAGAAACAAATGGCAATAGCATTTTCAGAAGCATGCTGGTATACTTATAGCGCACAAGAGATTCTGTGTAATTGCATACTTCATTTAATGGTTGATCCAGATCAAACCTCAAGTGTTGTTGTATGCTTTATTTTATGGCTGACCTGATCACAGTCATTGGAATTTGTGTTAGGATAGTGTAATGTAATAAGTGTCTATGTTACACATTGTTTTACACATTTAAGGTGCTGGGTGATTAGATGTATTCAAGAGATTCTGTGTAATTGTATGCTTCATTTAATGGCTGATCCAGATCAAACCTCAAGTGTTGTTGTATGGTTCATTTTATGTCTGACCTGATCACAGTGATTGTAATTTCTGTTAGGATAGCCTTGTTACCCCCCATGCCTAGGGGTAATTGGAGGAGATCATGTCTCGAGGCCCGCAATGGAGAACACGATCTACACCACGATGATGATCAGCATGTCCACAAATGGAAGCCCAGCAGTCCCCCTTGATTTGCCTCCCAGTTGCATCAACCAAGGCTCATCACATTCAGGCAGCCCAAAGTATGGGGCATGGTAAGCCAACGTCACCATGAGGTATGGTTAGTCCTTTTTCCATGCAAGGTGTTGTGTCTAATTTGTTGGGTATGTGGACAAAGATCATTGGTTGAAGATGGATAGTGGATCCCTTGTTTAAGAAATTGTCTTGGTTGCCTTGTTCACCTTGGTGGTAAGCTTCTATACCCTAGTCTTGTGTTGTCACCGCCCAGGGAAAAGGGGTAATACTGGGGGGCCTTCCCAAGGGTAATGTCCGCTCCCGACCATACTTAACATTTTCCATCATGAAGCTTTTCACATATCCCAAACTTTGGCTATGGTCCATTCTCTCATGAGAAGAAGGGGTTGAAGGCCCAGAGGATGATGCAATTGCTCTATGTATATGTTATTGCTAAATTATAAAGGCCACCATAAAAGCCTCAAGTCAGCGTGAGCTCTACCCCCTCTATTGGTAATTGCTCCTGTCTGGATGCGAATGAATGCACCAATTATAAAGGATTATTGTCCAGTAAAATATAAATGAATGAAGCTTGAAACCTTATAAAGGGAACTTGCAAATGATAACTGGGTATCAAAAGGAAAAATAAGGGGTTCAGAATGCAAAAAGTATCGAGGAAAGGGTATCTCAAGAAGGCAAGCGCCACCTCTACAAAGACTCTCATAGAAATGGATACCATAAGCCACGAAGTAAGCCTAATACCATATCACATTCACACTTTCTCTTGATGGGTTTTTACTTTCCCTTGTCACTCTCGGGACCTATCCCTCTACCTGGGTTATTTGTTTCTTGTCTAGGTGGCACACCTAATAGGGTTAGATGAAGGTCCTCCCATACTTAAACTTGGCAACCCTCACAAGGTCTTGGGCTTGGGTGATACTTGAAGGGGATACCAGGGTGAATTGTTTACATGTTACACCTAATAGGGTTGGATGAAGGCCCTCCCATACTTAAACTCGGTAACCCTCACAAGGTCTTGGGCTTGGGAGATACTTGAAGGGGATATTGGGGTGAATTGTTTACATGGCTTTTATCTTAGGCATCAACTTACTTTGCATGATTTAAGGATTAACGTGTCTTATGAACATTGGTTTACTTTGTCTTATATTCTGCTTTGTTTTGAATGGCCTTGACATGGTTCTTTGAGGGACATCTCAGGTTGTGCCCGGGATCTTGTGCCCTATTGTAGGACTTTGGCACATGTGATGGAGAGCAGTAAGTCATCCAGTGACTCATCACTCTCAGATAGTGGCTCTCACATCCTTGGAACCTTGGACGATGGACATATGGGCTTTGTTTGAGCAGTTTTGGTCATTATTCCACATACATGGGCATAGCACCCAGAGCCTTTTGTGCACAAAGGATGGAGGATGTTGCCTTTGAGGCACTTTGACAACACCTGAGGATAAGACTACACCCCTCTTGCACTTGGACATGACCTTTGGATGCCTATGACGTCACACTCTAGCCCTTGAAGTCACATTGGAGGCTAGGGTTTGATGGATGATGTGGTTTCGGGATGATTTAGCATGAGGAGACACCTTGCCTTACACTCCTAAGTATTGGAGGCATGACACATGGCCTTTGGAGGCCCAACGATTCACTCCTTGAGCCTTGACGTCTCATTTTTGAGCTCTATGTCACCCTTCTAGGGTTTTATTTTATGTATTTTGTATTTTGGCATATTGTAGAGGCAAATGAAGGGGTTGACCCTCTTCTAATTTGTTGTTGACAAATTTATGTTGACAAATTGGTTAAGGTGGCCTCATATAAATAGGCCACCTCCTTATTTTATTTTCTCATCATCATTACTCACCATTTGTGAGAACAAGTCTGAAATTTTTTCCCTCTTTGGGCTATCTAGCTCGTCTACCTTATGCACCTTGCTTGAAGGGTCAAATTGTGGATGCTTTTGCTGATTTTTGGATGAAATTTCTGCAATTAGGGTTTTATCTCATGCTCTTGGTGAAGTAAGTGAAATTTCTGCAATTTTATCTTTATGCTATTAATGTTTCATGGTAATTTTACTTTTTCATGCTAGACGTCTTGCTTGGTGAAACCCTAAGAGAGGAGCATAAGTGCTTCTTCCTCTCACAAGGTTTATTTTGTCCAAAATTTGTGAAGGAATCCTTGCTAGGGTTAGACTCCTAAAGCTCTAAAGTGCTAGCACTTTAGGATTTTAGCCCTAGACATTTGATTTTAACCTAGTTGAAGCATTAAGAAGGGAGAAAATGTTGCTAGAGCCCAAAAGTGCTTGCACTCTAGCAATCCTTCTCTTTAAGGTTTAAACCCTAAGGCCCTAATGTGCTAGAACCTTATAGTTTAAGCCCTACCTCTTAATCTCCATTAGTTTAATCTTCAAGTATTGTTGCATTTGCTGTTACAAGGACTCCATAGCCCTCAAAGGCACTGATTTTACAGCGCCCTTGTGGTGAAATTGATCAACAAACACTCTATTCCAATTCTTTCAAGTTTCGTACTAACTTTACTAACACTAACTTGAGCTAACTCATTAGTAAACATGCTGCTGTTGCAAAAGTTTGCTACAGCTACCTGATAACACTATAATTTGCTGCATACATTGATCTAAAGGTGGTCTAACATACTCAGAAATTGCATCGAACAATTGGATATTAATCTACTGGATATATGCTAAGTTTTCCTTGTCAATTGTTGCATTTCTGATCATTATTTATTGCTGTTGTAATACTGTTCATTGCTGCAAATTTATAACAGCCTTCAACAATCATTGTTGTCTAGTGTCTTAAGAGGTATTTCTTTCATGTTTGAACTTGGAAATAATCATATACATGCTATAAAGTGTTCTTGTTCCGGGCAGGTACTCAAACAGCTTCATATCTCTTTTACTATTGTGACCTAGACCAATCTTTAGGTGATCAAGCAAGGGGGCGGTAGGCTTGGCTACTTTATTTGCTACTTTGATCCCTTGAGGTCACCGGGGAAGCCTCCCCTGTGGTGGACCTCTTCCATCACTAAAACGAGGGAATTTCTTACTAAGGTGACAGTGGTAGGATTTGCACAAGTACAAATCCTGCGATAACAAGTCTAATATAATAAGTGTCTATGTTACACATTGTTTTCCACGTTTAATGTGCTGGGTGATTAGACAGTTAAATGATGTCTCATGTGTATTTACAAGGATCTAATTTTTGAATGCGAAGTTGTTCGAGAGTATGTGAAACTGGGAATGCTGGAGTCTGCATGCAATGTATTACTATAGTTAATACCTTCCACATTCTTCTTTCTCAGTTCTTGTTTCTGTTTTGCATCTGTGTAAGTTTTTTCATGGTATCAGAGTTACACGATTTGTGAACCTGGTTGGAGTGAGTGGAATGAAAAGGAGGTTGTCAATTCATACAAGTTATCAACACAAGTGACATGGAGTCAAGACAAAGCTTGGAGTCATTGAAGAATTATTGCATGTGAAATTTGCTGGAGCAAGCAGTGCCTGGAGACAAGGTGAGGAAGTGAGATGCAGTAAAATCAAGACAAGTTGTCTATTTGATAAAAGAAATCGAGTTCCTACATTTCTCAACGTAGGAAAGAAAAGTAAATTTAAAAAAAGGAAACAGTTGCTTGTAAAAGTCTGCTGTGCAAGAAGGAGAGCCCAAATAAAAGAAAAAGTTGCTTGAAAAAGTCCGTCGGGAAAGAAGAAGAGCACACTGTACTTGTTGCAGTCTGCTGTCAGAAGCAAGGTAAAAAACTGAGCTGTTGTCAAGATTGTTCGTTAAAATTTCTTCATAAGCTGTTTAAATTTTTGAAGAACCTGTTGCGAAAGAATATTGAGGAAGCCGACTTGAGTCTGCTGTTGAAATATTGGTCACAGATAGATGGCCTAAACCGTTGGAGAGGAGCAGCCCATGCATAACATATTGAAATGGATGCAAACATCCTGTGAAAAACCGTTGGTCATGGTTTGAGCAATTATCAGGCTGACATTCTTTTTTGGCTGTTATATATTTTTCAGAAATGGATTAATGTTAGCATAAATAGTGTGGAGAAATCAACTCCCATTTTTAATGCATTTCAAAGAACTCAGAGAGTTCTGCAAATGTTGTTATTGCTGATTGAGTGTATTGGAGTGATTGTGCTATGAGATAATGTTTGGGAACTGTCTTTGTACTTTGGAGATATCAGTTTTTAACTTTTTTGTACTAGTTGTAACAGGGGTTAGAAGCATTTTTTTTCCAAGGAAAATCTCGTGGGATGCCCCCTTTTTCCCAGAATATCTGGATGGAGGCTGGCTCAACGTCCAGCCACAATATCGGCTGGTAACCAGCGGGAGTCAGCTGCTCTCGAACCTCAGCCAGATTAGAACCGGAGATCTCAGGGTGAACTCCACCTTGAAACAGTCTGTTTGAACTAATTGAGCTAACTCACTGAGCTAGGGGTTATAAGCATTTTTTAAAAGGTGATATAAGCAGTTTTTTTCCTGTTGTTTTTTAACTTTCTCACAGGGATACATAAGGAACTATTGAATACAATTTAATTTTTTCCTGGTTTGTCCTTGATCTGGCCCAAAGTTGAATAAGGGGATCAAAGGTACAGTGTATGTGGTGCTATTGGTCTCTGTTGATGGTATTAATTGGTATTGATCTCTATTAGAGTTGTTTTTGTGATTTATTTGCAAATACACCGCACAATAAAACTATTGCACATATCAGTCGGAGATAAAAATTGATGGCTTGAAATTCAGATAAGCATGTCTAAATTAATCAATGTCTTCTTGGAGTCTGAGAAATTGAATTCTTACAATTTTGCTAAATGGAAACGGCTTATGAAAGATACACTGGTATTCAATGAATTGTGTACAGTGGTTGATAAAATAGAATCGAGGCCCAATAACACTAAGGCAAAAGAACAGAAAGAATATGATGTAAGAGATAGCAAGGCTTTGGCTTTAACCAGAAATTCATGTACACATCGAGCATTATGATCACTGTTATGAAGCATGGGAGAAATTAACAGAGCTCTTTGAGAGGAAGAAAACATATTTAAAAGTTGATTTATATACTAAACTACTTGGTGCAAAGCTTGATGAAAGTAGGGATGTATTTGAATACATCACTTGGAATAAAGCATTAAATAGGAGATGGAGGATGCAGGAGTTGAAAAAGTGGATGATGATTTGGTGGTAACCATTGTTTTGAATGGGCTTCCACCTTCATATAAAAATTTGTTGAGATGTTGCAAGTAGCAAGCAACTTGGAAAAGTTAACATTTGAGGATTTGAGTTCAATGCTGAGGGAGCATTGTGATTGGCTTGGGAAACAAAAACTTCACACAACAGAAGTGAAGTTTTTTTACCAAGATTAGGCAGAGGAGTTTCTAGTAGCAAATGCAGATGGAGAAGTTTTGGAGGTGAATTCAGAGCAGTGTTATCAAAACTGACCTGGTTGAGAAAAACCGGCTGGTCGGACCGGTCTCCAGCCCCAAAATAGTCAGACTGGCCACACTGAACCATTTCGGTTCCCAAAAATGCTGAACCGGCTGGTTCTGCATGGAACACATATGATGCACTAGAGAAGGCGGATTTCAAATTTATTTTGGCAAAAAAATTAAATTGTGGTTGAGGGGGCTTGGACTTGGACCCACTTCTACAACCAGAGGTACAAATACCTTTAGGGCCAGGGGAATCAAGCGGAATCCATAATTCCCATGTAGGGTCCCAGTATATTCATGTTGAGGATGAGGAGGATGAGGATTCCGATGATTAGTACAGTAGTATCTAGATTCTAGTATCTAATAGTATACTATGCTTATTTTTGGACTGTAGAGGGCATTTAGAGCCTCTTTATTGATGTATTTTTGTTCAGAACTTCAGATATATATTGCACTCGGTGATATTTTGGTTATATGCACTCTTACTCGCTATATAAATGAGAATCTTTGCATATTTCTGTATAAATGGTTTGGATTTGTATTGATGCACATGAATATATATGTTTTTTTTCAACTTTTGAATATTTTTTGTAGTTTTTGGTCGACTGGTTTTTTGGTCTGGTTTTTCTCTGGTTTGGTCTGGTTTCAAATTTTTGGGGTCGACCGGTCTGGTCCGGTTTTCGGTTCTGATAACATTGATTCAGAGAGATTCTCAGGAAGAGGCAATTTCAGAGGAAGAAGTGGCAATAGAGGCAGTTTCAAAGGCAGTTTTTGAGGAAGAGGTGGTGCTCTAGGCAAGGGGTCCAATTCAAGGTGGTTGACAGGGTCAATATAGTAATGGTCCAAAATGTTTAAGGTCTGGTGGAAATCATTATACCAGAGACTGCTGTTACCCCTCAAAATGCATGTGCATTTTAAGGGTTTCAACTTTCTTTTTAGCATGCCAGCATCATTTTCAGCTCGTTGACTAAGGAGACCTTCTTCTTTTGGGTTATTACAGTATATAGAGATGTTTTTCAACCAAATATTAATGGTGGCAGCTATTTGACCTTGTAGAATTTTTGGAAGAGAGATGTTTATGCTCTATTTTTAGACTTGCCCGAACAATTATCAATCAATGATATTTGAAGTCTGAATCTTCCTTTAACCAAGTCTGGATTATTCCCATAGTAGCCAGCAGTGAGATGATAATCTGTCTTCCTTACTAGTAGTAGATAAGGGGTGGTTTCTAGTAGATGAAGACAAATAATGAGTAAATTCTAAAGAGGTTTATTGGAGGCATAACATTGCGCTTTTGCTGGAGCAGTCTTGTTTATCTACAGGGCTGGATAAATCCCAGATTTGCGGCAATTACAACAGCAGTCCGAGCTCTTTAGTGCCTGTTTCCATGCCAGAGGTTGACCTGCGATTGGACAGATATATGAGCTGCATTCAGGAAAGTATGATATCATCTCTTTTAGTGAGATTGAGACAGGGGTAGGAGCGTAGCATAGTCTGGCATGATTTGCAATTCAAAGAGGGTGAACGCCCTTCATGAAATAATAACAAGCAGCTTTGAGCCTTCCCTTGAAAGCATACTCAAGCCAAAGCTGATAGCAGAACCAACATTACTAATGAACAAAGAACGGAGCACTGTAGATATGGTCTTCTTACCCAGAATAGTAGCAGCAATGCCATGTACAAGTTGGAGGTCATTTGAAGGGTCTTATTGCTATATTCTAACATCGTCCAACCTATAGATCATTAGCAGCCACAAATTGAGGAAAGCCCTTGATCAAAAGGGGTATCTAATGCATATAAAAGGCTTGGTCAAAGGTTGGTTATGAATTTGCCTTATTGGATGGACACCCTTGCTTATTTGGACAGTCTTGACACATGGATCAAGTATTGATTAGGTTTACTTAAAATTCTATTGGAGCGCTCCCTTGATCTCATATAATGGGTGGTGTTGGTTGATATTTCTCTCACTTCTTCTTCTTGGGCTGACCCAGGTTCAGATCTGAACAGGTTTCCAACAAAACCCTCTAAAATTATCGGCCCTCCTGGTAAACCAGAAGGCAACACAACACACAGAGTGCATTGCGCAGTTTTACTCGAGATAGTTCTATGGGTGATTGCAATGCTTAGGTGCTTGTAGTGGTCTAGGAGTAAGTGGGGATTTGGGATTGTATTTCATCTTCTTCATGCATTAAACTGATTATTCAATCTATTATTCCTAGGATTCATTCATCTGTTAAGCCCATGCATGCATTCTAATCAGTGTTACAAAAATTGTTTCGGCGAAAAAATCGCCGGGGTCCAGAAAACATCGTTTCGTAAAAATCGCCAAAACATTGGCAAACTTAAAAAAATACAAAAATATTCATTTTTTTTTTAATTTTTGAAACATTTAAAGAAACAATAACATCAAATAGACAGATTGCCACATGAATATGGAAAGAAAACCGATATATAAGATATATAAGATGTCTAGTGATACATTGCACATAAAAAATGAATCATGTCCTGATTCTTGAGTCATAAAAAAATATAATAAATGTATCTCATGATCGTCATCATGACTCATGAGTCATCTACAATGAAATCAAGTAAATAAACTATTGATTCCCTCTACCCCATTTACGGGCAAAGGTAATCGCTGTAGAAAGTGCTTTTCCTTTAGCACTAGGAGTATGTGCCCTTGAGGCATGTGCACCTCGTACTAGAGTCAAACGTCCTCTAGAAGAACTAGAAGACCCTCAAGAAGAAGGTACTGGTAGATTGCTAGTGCTACCACTGGGCCTATCTCCCTCTGACTGTGACTGTGGCTCTGCTGGTGGCACACTTGTAGACTCGGCGTAAAACTGAATATCCTCTGGAACATCCTGATCCAAGTCCTCAGAGATACCATGATCATCACCATTATCCTCTAGCCAATCAAAGGCGGTGTCAATAACAGGTTCCTCAACCTCCACCCTCCATGCAGCAGTGGTGTCAATCCCATCCAATGAAATGGCCTTCGCATCAATTTTTATCTCAAGCTGCTTCACCCACAACCTGAGATTGTAGTAGACGTAGACCAAATCATTAAGGCGTGAGGTAGACCAAATCATTAAGGTGTGAGGTAGACCAAATCCACAAATTTGACCCTTGAATCCACAAAATCCCAATGGCAAACTCTTCCTTGGCTGGTTGAATGGCTTGGCTCTCCTCCTTGGCTAAATGCACAAATAAAACCAAAAAACTCCCTCACGGACCCTTAAACGCACAGACTTTTTTACACAGGCGATTTTTTCAGCGATTTTTTGAGAAAAAATCATTTTGGCCAAAAATTTGCGATTTTTGCTGATTTTGGCGATTTATCGCCGATTTTTGTAACAAAGATTCTAATAGATCTATCTTAACCATTAATTAATCCATTCATAAATTAACTACCGACATAAGGTAAATATGAAAGAAACATCACAGATAACACATGTTTTACTGTGGTTCACCCCCTCCTGGGCTACGTCCACAAAGATCTGGCTTCTATGCTGTTTTATTTAGATATCTGCAAAATATGGTGCTGCGCGCATTACATCTCCCATCATGCAATCATGAAAAAGGTTTAATAACCTTTGTGAGGCGGACTAGATCACACTAGGCTCCTCAAAATCTGGCCTACTTGACTCTTCTATAGCTCAATAGATTTACCACAATATCAGAACAATATCTGAACTAGTATTCGAGCAGAATTGAACTAGTCCTCTCTCTCAGACCGAACAAAACTAGCCACCTCGACCTAGACCTCCTAGGTTCTTATTTATAGTATTTTACAAGCTTATTAGCAGTTACAATCTCTATCAAAACCTTAACCCTAACATGGTTAGGTCTAACTGACTGCGTGCTTTGCATGCTGCTCCAAGCGCATGCTGCTTTTCTTCGTATGTGCTGCTTTTCCTGCAAGTTGTTCTTTTCGAAAAATTAGGCCTTTCCCTCCAAAATTGGATCTTTCCTCAAAATAGGCCTGCGCCCAACATGCCCCCAACACTGACATGTTGCTCGTCCCGAGCCACTTAGGTTGTGCACGCTACCTGCACTGCCCTGTCCAAGCTAAGGAACTTTTCTGCTAGTTCCTTTTCTGTCTCTCTCATCTGCGCGACTTTGTTTGTTAGCGCCTCTAATGTCTGCGCTGTTATTTCCTCCTACATTACTGTCGCCCTCTCTGCCTGTGTCTGTGCCATACTTTTCTTTTTTTCTTCCAACTGCGCAATAACTTGTGCTGTTTGTTCTTGGAGGGGTTTCGATTCCGCTTGTCTTTCTTGCTTCTGCATCTGTGCTGCTTTCAACTCCATCTGTAACTTCTTCATGTCTTGAATGCTCTTCAGGCGCTCTATGATGCTCATTGTTTTTTGCCTTTGTTTGAGCTCTTGTATGGCTGCGCTGACTCTTTCCTCTTCCTGGTCCCACTGTTGGACCTTCTCGTCCTCTTCTAGTGCTGTCCAAAGCTGCGCGGTTCTGTTAAACAATTCTTCTACTGCCTTTGCTTGGTTCTCCATCTCATCTATTTGGAGTGCAACTTCTTGTTTCCTCTGTTCTCGAACCTTAGGAGGAGTTGTAGGGTTAAACCTTTCCTTGAGCTCCTCAATCTCTTGTTGGTATTGATCAATTGTTTGTGCAATGAGGTTGATCTTCTCCTCTGTGCTTCTCTCCACTGCTTGCACGTTGTTTTCTGATGTTTGTCGCGGTAATTACTGCGCGCAACTTTTTTCAGTATTTTTGTATTTTCTTTCTTTTCTATTTTTGTATTTCTTTTTCCCTCTTTTTCTCCTTTTTATTTCTTTTTCTCATTCTTCTGTCCTAACTTATACTATCGTACACTATATACATGCCTTTCTTATTGCGCTGTAACTTCTAAGGGTTAGGAGGTCGATTGTCCTTTTATAGTTTCAGTCGACTCCCATTGATCATTCCTTTCAGTTCTGTTCCCCCGAAATCTTTTAGTAGGACATATCCCCCATCTGTGATAGTCTTTACTTCATAGGGCCCCAACTAATGTATTCAAAATTTACCAGGATGTTGAAATTTTTTATGTCATAGACTAGGACTAGGTCTCCTTCCTTAAAACTCTCCGTTTTAATATGTCTGTCATGCCATGCTTTGTCTCTTGCTTTCTGTACTTCTTGGTGAAATCCTGCCAGAATTCTGTCCTCTTCCATCTCCATTAGTTGTTTTAACCTTGCTTGTATTGTGCCTCTTTATGTCATGTTGGTAATTGCTGCTATGCGTAGACTGGGTACCAGAAATTCTAATGGCACAACTGCTTCTTGCCCATACACCAATTTGAATGGTGTCTGTCCTGTCAACTTCTTACATGTAGTCCTGTATGCCCATAGTACTGCTGGTATTTTTCAATGTTCCACCAAGACTCCGGGATGGGGGGACGCGGGTGCGGGGAGACGCACAAGGGGGACGTGTGGAAGTACCCCCAAATTTTAGGGATTTTTGGGAAATGGCGGACGAGGGGACGTCACATATATAATATAAAAAAAAATAAAAATAAAAAATAATAATGATAATATGATAAATCTAAACAATAACATAAATTAATTTTATATATATTTGTTTTAATTTTTTTTTTTTTCTTTTTCAAGTCTTACTGGGCAAAAAAAATTTGGGGGGGACTTCCAGGAGTCCCCCTTTTGGGGGGGGACGTCCAGAAGTCCCCCTTTTCAAGGGGGGACATCCAGGAGTCCCCCTTTTGGGGAGTCTCGTCCCCCACCTTGGGGAGTCGCGTCCCCCCAAGTCCCCCCACGTCTCCCCAAAAAGGGAACGTGAGGAAACGTCCCCCCGTCCCGGGGACGTGAGGGACGCGTCCCCCACGACCCCCACCCTGGGGGATGCGTCCCCGTGGAACACTGGTACTATTTTCAAGTCCCAATCATCCCCGTTGACATTGTAGATCTTTGTCAAAGCATTTTCCAAGATCTTATTGAAGGCCTCTATTGTTCCATTTGCCTGAGGGTGGTATGGTGTACTCTTCTGGTGATAGACTTCAAACTCTTCAGTCATAGCCCTGATAGTACTGTTGATAAAGTGACTACCTTGGTCACTCATCAAAATCCTTGGACATCCAAATATGGTGAGCACTTGCTCAAACAAGAAATGTGTTGCTGTCTCTGCATTGCAGTCTTTGACTGGTGCTACTTCTGCCCATCTTGTTAAGTATTCTATCGCAGTAGTGATATATACAGCTCCTGATCTTTTTGCTGGTGGATTAATTGGTCCAACAAAGTCTATTGCCCATTTGTCAAATACCTGCAAAGTTACTTGTGGTCTTAGGGGCAACTCATCCCTTCTGTTGGGTTTGCCAACCCTCTGACAAACATCACATGTCTGACAATATTCCTTAGCATTTCTATGGACTATTGGCCACCATAAACTTGTGCACAATACCTTTTGCGTGGTAGCTTTTCTTGCATAGTGTCCTCCAGCTATTCCTTCATGAGCTTCTGCCAAAATTCTGGGCCGTTCATGTTCTAATACACACCTTAAAATGCTGTTTGCGCCCATCTTGTATATGTTAAGGTTTAAGCTATTATTGAGTTTCATTTCATTTCATTAGATACCAATAGCATAGATAGGATCACTGAGAAATGCACAATCACAAGAGACACATCATTTATCCTGGGAAACCCTCATGGGGGAGAAAACCCAGCAAAAACTTCCTTAATATAGATAGCCAATACAATGCCAAGAGATAACTCAAACAAATACAGAAAGTCCTCTCCCAAGAATGCGCTTCTCTCTCTCTTCTTTCTTCTCCAACTGCAGCTCCGAACTTGTGCTCTGATGAACAAGTGAGTGTGTGTCCAAATGAGGCGCTAGCCTCTTTATTTATACAATCTGGCAGGTGACTTTTCACTGGCAGGGTTGACTTCTCAATCTGGGTGGTTATAACCACCTTTAATTAATCTGGGGGTCGACTTCTCATTCTGCCTATTACAATTAGGGTTTTACCAATCCGCAAAAGGGGATTTGGTTATTTACAATACCCAACATGATCAATCTACAAAAGGGGATTGATCTAATGAATAATATATCAATAATAAATAGAATACTCTTTGCAGTTACATTATTTCAACACTCCCCCTTAACAAGAAAAATATTCTACAACAGCATCAGGTGAGAGAGAGGACAACATCATCAACAACATTAGGTGAGTGAGAGGACATCATCATCAACAACATCTTGGAACACTGACTGGCGTATCTATAAATCATCGAAAGTTTTTCTCATCAACAACATCGTCATTCACAGTTGAATGAAATCATCATCTGCATCAATATGGATTAGTATAAAACTAATACATCATCATCACAGCACAAGGCTGGCACATCATCACAGCACGAGGCTGGCACACTACACAACAATTAAGCTGGGATCACAACACAACAATTAAGCTAGAATCACAACACAACAATTAAGCTGGCATCAACAATTAAGCTGGCATCTCAACACGACAATTAAGCTGGAAGCACAACACTCAACTGGCATCTCAACACAACAATTAAGTTGGAAGCACAACACTCGGCTGACATCTCAACACAACAATTAAGCTGGAAGCACAACACTTGGCTGGCATCTCAACACAACAATTAAGCTGGAAGCACAACACTCGGCTGGCATCTCAACACAACAATTAAGCTGGAAGCACAACACTAGGCTGGCATCTTGACACAACAATTAAGCTCGAAGCACAACACTAGGCTAGCATATCAACACAACACTACTCCCCCTATCGAGGGAGGTCCTTTCGCACTATACCGAGCTTATCTCGAAAGTGATCAAACTTTACACGAGATAGAGGCTTGGTCAACACATCGACAACCTGTTCATCTGTGCTAAATTATTGGAGCTCTATGGCTCCTCTCTGCACCATGTCACAGATGTAATGGTATCGAATCTCTATGTGTTTCTACTTGTCATGAAATACATGATTCTTTGTCATCTTTATGCAGCTTTGGTTATCACATAGGATTGTGGTTGCTTCCATCTCTAGGTCGAATAGACCAGTGACCAGTCAACAACTTACGAAGCCATATGGCTTCACAACTGGCAGAACACGCAACAATGTATTCTACTTCCGTTGTACTGAGAGCAATGCTTGATTGCTTCCTACTCTGCCATGAGATCATGGCTGATCCCAAAATGAAACAACATCCTGAAGTGCTCTTCCTTGTTAGAGACACTTCCAACCCAATCTAAATCAGTGTACCCATTCAGTGTGAAATCATGATCTCCATCATAGCTGTGACCACATTCTAATGTACCCTTAAGGTACCTCATCACATGTTTTGCAACAACTAGGTGAACATGTCTGGGTTCTACCAGAAACTGACTCAAGGTGTTCACGGCAAAATAGATATCTAGTCTGGTGTTTGTCAGATACATCAACGATCCAATGATCTGTCTATACAGCGTGGCATCAATCAATTCTGACGAAGTGTTGACCAAAAGCTTCAGCTTCGTTTCCATGGGTGTATTCATGGATTTGCACTCCAACATATCAAATCTCTTCAGGATTTCAACCGCATACTTCCCTTGGTTAAGGGAGATTCTCTTTGGGCTCTGCCATACCTCAAGACCTAGGAAATAGTGCATTAGGCCATGGTCTTTCATCTCAAATTCTGAAGCGAGCTTCTTCTTACATTCAGTGATGAGCTTTTCTTCTCCAGTTAAGAATAAGTCATCCACATACAACAACAATATCACGGGCTCATCATTCATAACCTTGAAGTAGAGGTTAGAATCAACTTTACTCTTGGTAAAGCCCAAGCTCGTCAGAAAACTGTCTATCCTTCCATACCAAGCTCTAGGAGCTTGCTTCAACCCGTACATAGCCTTCTTCAACTTGCAGACATGAGTTTTCCTGTCTTCAACTTCAAATCCTTGAGGTTGTTCTATATACACTTCTTCTTTGATGACACCATTTAGGAAAGCTGTCTTTATGTCCATCTGGTGTAACTTCCACTTCATCTTAGCTGCAAGGGCTATGATGGTTCTGATTGAAGTGTATCTGGCTACAGGAGCGAATGTCTCTTCATAGTCAATGCCTTCCTTTTGAGAAAATCCATGAGCGACAAACCTTGCTTTATACTTCTCAATACTTCCATCAACAACATGTTTTATTTTGAAAATCCATTTGGAAGATACCACATCCTTGCTCTTCGGTCTGGGAACTAATTCCCATACATCATTCTTTCCTGAAGGGTCCATCTTGTTTCTCTTCTCTTTCAGAATATGTACAAATACTGGGCAGCCAAATATTTTGAGATGGCTTACTTCTAGCTTCTTTTTGGAAAACATCTCTTCAGGGGTCTTGAACCCAAGTGCACTATGGGACAATCAGATACTGATGTTTTTTTGGCTTCTGCCCATAAGCACATTGGAAGATCTTGATCATGGATCATGGTCTTCACTACTTCCATTATCGTTCTGTTCTTTCTTTCTGCGACACCGTTTTGTTGAGGATTGTAAGGAGTGGTGAGCTCCCTCTTAATCCCGACATCTTTGCAATAGTTTACAAACTCTTTTGAGGTGTATTCTCCTCCATTATCTGACTTGAGTATCTTGATCTATCTTTCAGAAAGATTCTCTATCAAGGCTTTGAATTCCTTGAATTTACTGAACACTTCATCTTTTGATTCCAACAAGTAAACCCAGGTTTTACGAGAATAATCATTAATAAAAGATACATAGTATACATACCCACTGATGGAGGATGATGGTATTGGGCCACACACATTTGAGGGAATGAGTTCTAGTACTCCTTCTACTTTGCTGTCTCTCTTTGGAAAGGGGTTCTTGATGTTCTTCCCTTGTGCACATCCATCGCACACACCTTCATGGTCAACCTTGAGTTCTGGTAGACCTGTGACTGCCTTGCATATGTATGATAATGCCTTGTAGTTGATGTGTGCTAATCTTCTATGCCAAAGTTCACATGGATTCTCAATGGCATGGGTCATCGCTGCTTCTGAGTGACCCTTTAGTTTATACAAGCCACCTTCTTCTTTTCCAATGACGATTGCTTCTTTCATGGCTTCTCCTTTAGCCCACATAAGAACTTCTCCATCTATAAAGGCGATTCTGAAGCCTTTCTTTTCTAGAGCTGATATGGAGAGTAAGTTCTTTGTCAAACCTGGTACATAGAGTACGTCCTTCATCTTCATTGAGTTCCCTGAATTAAGCTTGTAGTTTGATTCTCCCACTCCCTTGATAGGGTATTGATAATCATCTCCAAGTGTAACTTTCTGAGAAAACTTATTTTCTGAAATGTAAGAGAGAATATCCTTTTGACCTGTCATGTGCTTGGAAGCACCACTATTAATGAGCCAAGTGTTTTCTCCAGGTGTTACCGATCCTGAGAGGGTCGAGATTAAGACATAGTCTTTGATTTGTTCTCTTAACATCTTTGCGGGTGGCTCTTCATCTTCAACTGCATGGGCATGATGTCTTTTGTTTTTCCTCTTGTATTCTTCTCGTCTAGCTGGACAATGTCTCGCAATATGTCTCATCTTGTCACAACAGTAGCATTGGACAAATGAGTAATCTCTTTCCTTCCTTTGTCCTTTCATCTGGAATCTCTTTGGTTGATATTCTTTATGACTGAATTTGCTTTGGGGGTGAGAGTCTTTATGAGTTTCTTTCTGGAAGTAAGACTTCTTTCTTCCTCCTTTAGTTTGAGTAGCTAGGGCTTGATCTTCGTCTCTTGAAAGTAAAGCTTCCCGGTTGGCTACTCTTGATTCTTCTTGAATGCAGTCTTCCCATAGACCGTCAAATAGTAGTTTCTCCTTTCTTGCACAAATAGTTTGGATGAATGCATCCCAAGGTCTTGAGAGACCATTAAGGGCCGTCATTATAAGTTTGTCTTCGTCTATAGCATCTCCGATTGCTTCTAGTTGTTCTTTGAATTGGGATATTCTGGAGAAATATTCTTGGATTGATTCTCCTCTCTGCATCCTTGTATTCTTGAGCCGAGTTCTTAGATTCATCTTCCGATTTATGTTCTTTCCTTCATATAGTTTGGTTAGGGCATCAAACATTTCTTTTGGAGTCTTCTTTGATGACACATGAGGAATCAAGTGATCTTTGATCGAATCCGCAATGATTCTTTTGGCCCTAATTATGTCCTTGTGGTGTTTTGCTTTATCTGCAGCATCGACAGGTTCTGGTACTTCTTCTTTGACAAATCTTGCTAGGTCATTCTCTTCAAGAATGAGACCAATCCTATACTTCCAGGCACAGAAGCTTTCCACACCTTCTAGCTTGTCAACAAGCTTAGTGCTTGCAGACATCTTTTACCTGGAGCTAGGAAAAATACCAAAAAATAAAAATGCTCAAAATTGAATTTTGAACTTACCAGGAGGTGCACTTGGCTGATGCGAGTAGCCTGGTGTGGTTAGATTTTAGAAAATCCAACTTTTACCCCTCCAAACTTTATCTGTGGATTTCTGGACCGATGCTTCTGGTTTTCTGGTACTTCTGGTACTCTGGTACTTTGTGAAAACTAGGGTTTCACTTTTCGGGAGATCTAGCCATTGAAAAATTGCGCCGAGGATGCCAAAGTGATCCTTGAGGAAGGACACACTTTTCTAGATGGTTTTGGGGCTGAAATACTTCTTCAACAAAAAACACTAATTTGCATGTACGACAACCGTGATGTTTTTCACTTTCTCTTGTGAAAGATGCTCTCTTCAGCTTAGCTCTGATACCATGTTAAGGTTTAAGCTATTATTCAGTTTCATTTCATTTCATTAGATACCAATGGCATAGATAGGATCACTGAGAAATACACAATCACAAGAGACACATCATTTATCCTGGGAAACCCTCATGGGGGAGAAAACCCAACAAAAACTTCCTTAATATAGATAGTCAATACAATGCCAAGAGATAACTCAAACAAATACAAAAGGTCCTCTCCCAAGAATGCGCCTCTCTCTCTCTTCTTTCTTCTCCAACTGCAGCTTTGAACTTGTGCTCTGATGAACAAGTGAGTGTGTGTCCAAATGAGGCACTAGCCTCTTTATTTATACAATTTGGCAGGTGACTTTTCACTGGCAGGGCCGACTTCTCAATCTGGGTGGTTATAACCACCTTTAATTAATCTGGGGGCCGACTTCTTATTCTGCCTATTACAATTAGGGTTTTACTAATCCGTAAAAGGGGATATGGTTATTTACAATACCCGACATGATCAATCCGCAAAAGGGGATTGATCTAATGAATAATATATCAATAATAAATAGAATACTCTTTGCAGTTACATTATTTCAACAGTATAAGTGTCCTGCAATAAGTTGATAGTTTGTAGCTCTGACTACCAGATTCTTTTTCTGCGCAGTGCTAAACTCTTGTGGTACACCTCCTGTACTTAAGTATTCAATAATATCAGCAAAATATTCATCAACGACTTGTACTGAAAACAACTGCGCATCTGAGAAGTTGTCTTCCAAATTGGTAGGTTCTTCTCCATTAGTTACTCTTGACAGGTGATCAGGTCGTGCATTAAACTTCCCTGGTTTGACTATCACTTCAAAATCAAATTCTTGAAATAACAAAAACCATCTATTGATCCTCCCCCCCCAACACTGGCTTGTTGACTAGATATTTGAGGGAAAAATGATTTGTGAACATCTTAAAGTGTTTACCTAGTAAATAGTGCCCGAACTTTTAAAGTGCATATACCATGGCTAGTCCTTCTCTTTCTGTGGTGTTGTAATTCTACTATGATTTTGACAATTTTGTGCTTGCAAATGCTATCAGGTGGTCCAAATCCCCTGCTCTTGGCTGTGCCATAATTGCTCAAAGTGCTATGGCTGATGCATCTACATGCACATGAAATGTCTTTTCCCATTTTGGGAATACTAGGATAGGTGCTGTGACCATTTTTTATTTTAAGGTGTCCAACCCTTGTTGACAGTCCTCATTCCACTGAAATCTGATATCCTTTAACAATTTTTCCATTGGCGCAGTAATCTGCGCATACCCCTTTATAAACTTCCTGTAATATCCTGTATGCCCCAGTGTTGCTCTCAGCTGGTGCACTGACTTCGGTGGTGGTGAATTGACAATGACTGCAATCTTAGCAAGATCTACTAGCAAGCCTTGTTTACACACTATATGTCCCAACAATATCCCAAAAGGTGTCCCAAAAATGCATTTCTTGATATCCAATGATATCTAACATTGCCTGCATCTTTCCAACATGAGTCTTAACACTTCTACATGATCCTTTAACAGACTATATATCGTCCAGTCATCCAGATATACTTCTAAAAATTGATGTATGAATTCTTTAAAAGCAGCTATGACTACTTTTGAAAATATGGCTGGTGCATTCTTCAGTCCAAATGACATGACTGTATATTGGTAGGATCCCCATTTTGTAGCAAAAGTAGTCTTATACCTGTCCTTTGGAGCTATTTTGATCTGATGGTAACCTGAGTATCCATTTGTGAATGAATATGTTGCATGGCCTCCCACATTCTCTAGGACTTCATTTGTAAGGTCTTTGTCTGACAGGTCTTGCTCTCATCTCTCCTAGCTCTCTTGTCATGCCTTTCATCTCTATAAAGGTCGTTGGGAACATGTCACTGTATTCACGCAGTAACTCTGTTATTCTTTCTACCATTTGTTCATCCCAATAATCTCCAATACAAACCATTTTAGGGTTATCAATTGTCCCAATGTTGACTTTCTTCACCTTGATTGGTGCAACAAATACTTTTGACTCCAAAGATGGACCTTCCACCTCTCTTTCTCCTTCAATTTCTGTAATCTGAATATTGCGCGGGTCATCTTCATCTGGTGCTTCCTCTTCAACATGATAGCATGACAATAGTTCTTTGACTATCTGTTTGTTCTGCTGTTGATACTCTGTCATGAGTTCAACCTCTGATTCATCAATAAATATTACACCTTTTATCTGTTTTAGTGTTGAATCAATGTTGGGGTTCTCATGTTCAAATGAGAAGGTTACTACAAAATTCAACTGTAATGCTGTCCATTCTGTAGTGCCTCTGCGCATCTCCTGGTCTATATACCAGTTCTCGGGGATTCCTTCCAGTGTGTGGATGAAGTGATGAGGCCATTCTTCTGGTGGTGTCATCCTCCATTGTGTTCTGCACTTCTCCAAGTGTTTTGTTGGTGTTCCTTGCCCATCACACCTCTGCATTTTATTGCTCCCTTGTTCTACGCCGAATCTAATGCGCAGTAATCGTTTACATTGGTACCAGTCCTGAATTGTTTCTTTGTGCGCGCACCTCACCATCTCGCAGGTGTGGCCTTGAGTGGAATATCCAGAACTAAGAGCCTCTGATTCTCTATTACTTCTTCTTCATATTTTGTCAGAAATTCCTCTAAGTCATTTACCCCATGGAAACTGGTAGGTTCTCTTATCTCTATACCAACCCATCTTACTGCACGGTCTATTCTTGCGCACCTTCTTGTGGAAACTTCATGTAATCTCTGTTGCCAATTCTCCAAACCTGTATTTGAGTCAGAAGCACATGATGTGATGCTTCTCCAGCTGATTACCCCATCTGCAGTTGGGTTAACATAATCTTCTTTTCATGCGATGGTTCTGTACAACTGGTTTATTTCCTCCAGGTCTAAATAAGTGGGTTCCATAAACCTTTCTCCTTTTGAAGGATCTAATGGCGCAATGACTATATTCACCTGATTCAAATGTGATTTTCCTTGTCTTCAGGTTGATTATGGTCTGGTTATCAAATGCCCAATCCAATCCAAGCAATGCTGGATAAGGTGTTGTGCCATCTACTATCTCTATTACTTCAAAGTCTGCCTTAGTGCTCACTCCATTCAAATTTACTGTCACACCTTTGCCTTCTAATTGGCAAAACTTTGTGTTGATTAGCTAATTTCAACTGGATAGGTGAATAGCCTAGTGTGGGTTCTCCCATACACTGCCATGTCTTCTTAGGTAAAACATTTACTTCAGAGCCTAAGTCCAGTATAATATCACCCATGTTGAAATCTCCAATGTTGGCATTTAGTCTGAATTCTCT
>ML784363.1:49218-63043 GCA_009831015.1 Picea engelmannii
GGTAGCATTATGTTCAAAATAGAACTTATGTATAAACTTGAATAGGCTTACAGTTTCACTATCAACTTATCTCTTGACTTAGGGTCCCTGGAGATAGTGTAAGGAGAAAATACTAGTCAGACTGCATGCTTGAGGTCAACGTATCCTTTATACAAACTTGCTGAATTCCTCCCTGAGATTTTTGTTCTTCCATGATACTCTTCAAAGTTCAAACTGAGAATCATTGCTATATTCTTTTACTCTGTCTTTGTTTGAATGTGGCTTGCTATTCCATCGATGTCTAGGTCCACCATTTTTCTTGGCTTCCTAATATTTCATTCTGAGCTGCTTTGAATCCCTATAATTGATTCTTATTTTAGAGTGCTCTTGAGCAAAGCCACATGGCTTCATGTTGGGATAATGTCAACGCACAAATATATGTATATATGTGTGTTGATTATTTAATGTTAGTGTTGAATGTTGACATGTGACCAAATGGAATATGTAATAAAGAAAGGTTAGGTGGTTAAACCACTGTAATCTCGTAGGGGTTCTATAAATATGTGCTATATAATGGTCGTGTAGTCTAAACGTTCGATTTTTTGGAGTTTTTACGGGCATATTTTCCGATCAACTTTTACTGAAATCCGGCCAAAAATTGTTGGAACTCCAGATTTGATTAATTGAGTCTGTATAATTCGAGTGCCCTGAGGGTTTTTCAAGGTGCTGAATCCATTTATGCATTCAAAAGTGCAATTTAAACAACAAAAAATGGTGATTTCACGGAGATCTGTTTCACTGGATTCCGATGAAAAAGTTCAAAAAGTTGAATGTTTAGACAACGCCTATAATGGTATGTGAGAAGAGAGAGTGGTATGTGTATGTACAGGAAGCCTTCCTTGGGCTCCCTATCACGTGTTCATTGCAACATTAATATCAACATATATTGTTGTTTCCATCTCTCATGTTATCATTATGATGTATGTTCATGCATAGATAAAAAAAAAATGGTATCAAAGTGGGTTCATGGATGAGGGGTGTAAAAATACCAAGCCTAGATGACTGGGGTCCTTATGATCTCAATTAACCAAGTAAATTGACAAATTTAATTAATGCTGAAATTAAATTTAGACCATAGCATCAATCACACAATCGCTGGAAATTAAATAGCGAAAGCATATAATCAATTTCACACATACACAGGTAATTACTCTTTCAAAATCAGCGTTTCATTCCTTTGAAAAACTTACAGGGAAAACTCCACAATCTGCCAAAAAAAAAGCACTGCACGGTTACCAAAATCATCCAGGACTGAGTGGAACGCCTGCCTAAGAAGTACAGTCCACTGTATAGCTGTTTGGACTGGCTGTACAGATTGTATGGCCTATGTCTGTATGACTGTACGGGCATCCATATGACTGTATCATACGACTGTATGGACTTTTGTACTCCTGCACGAAACTATTTTGTATGCTGTATGGAACTGTATGACCTGTACACTGCTCTAAAAATGCCTCTTTCCTGCTGGCTGCCCTCTCTCTCTCTCGGTCGCTCGAACTGCTCAACTGTTCACGTGTGTATGAACTCTCTATCTTGACCTATCTTTATTCTTTTAGTTGAGACCAAAACCCTAATCTATTTCTGAGATTACCCTAGTCTAAGTCATGCATGCATGAAATACACTATTTAGATTCAACTGCTTAAAATAAGACATTCACTTTTTTAACTAAAGTGAATTACAAAATAGAATTTACCTTCTGAAAATAAAATTACTTTCCGTAAATATCTCAAACTACTTCTTGTATGTTTACATTGAACCTGTGTGGAAGTTCCTGTCCGAGCTATAATTCTAAACACTACCTCTTAGTGAGAAAAGAATTCTGCGCGAATCTAAGTCTGTCACTAAATGCCTCAAACTTCCCTGTTGCCAAGGGTTTGTTCAGAATATCAACTACTTGTTGATTCGTTGGAATATACTAGAGCTTCATTGCTCCCATTTGAATCCTGTCTTGTATGAAGTGATCTTTTCTCTCTACTGAGCTAAGTGCCACGTAAGTCTTTTTCCCGTTGAACTAGGATACCATCACTGATCTCCATCTAAAGCAACACCGTAAGTTGCTCTTCTTGTCTACTGCATTGCATGCCCAATTTGAGTCTAAATACTCCTTCAACTTCACTTCATCACCTCCAAGATATCTCAGACCATACTTCACTGTGCCCCTCAAATACCTGAGCACATGTTTTGCTGCTACCCAATGCCCCTCAAATCCCTGAGCACATGTGTAGCTGCTACCCAATGCTCTTGCCTTGGCTCCACCATGAATTGACTCAAGGTGTTCATTGCAAAACAAACATGGGACTCCCCACTTCAAAACCTTGAGGCTACTTTGTGTACCTAGCAACTGGAGTAAAAGTTTACTTGTGGTCCACTCCCTTTCTTTGGGAGAACCCTCTTGCCACAAACCTCGCTTTGAATTTCTCAATGTTGCTATCTGCAACATACTTGATCTAGAGCCACCTGGAACTCACAACTAACTTACCCTCCGGTCTTGGCACTATGTCCCAAACATCATTCTTAATGATGGAGGTGTATTCCTCCACTAGGGCATCACACCATACGTGTTGGTTCGCTGCCTCTTGAAAACTAGAAGGCTCATAATCTAGAATGATGCTCATCAATGCCATACAATCTGGAAATTACTTCAGAGGTATTCTCTTTTTGAACGTGCTTCTAGGAGTCTCAACATGCTGAGCATCCCTTAATGTCCCATTGATCCATCAAGGTCTCCTGACAGAAGTGGAAGGCGTTCGTGTCTCCCCCTCTTCACATGAAGGCTACTGTACTGCTTTGGAAACCATTGGTGATCCAGGCTCAACCTTCGGAGCTTCCTGCTTCTCATCTTCTATCATTAGGTCTATAATCTTCTTAGACCTATGCTTGCTGCTTGGGAAAGTAGCCTTGGCATGCTTGTCAAGTGTGCACCCTCTACATACACCATGCTACTCAATACTGAACTGTGGAAGACATGTGACTATCTCCCTTAGAATAGGCAATGCCTTGTGATGGAGGTGCCCCATACTCTCGTGCCACAACTTGCACAAGCTGTCATTGTTATGCACCAAGGCTCGAATAGGTTCACCCTGCAACCTATACAACTTACCTTGTCTAACTCTTATTTCCTAAGTTGTATCTAGGCTAGATTCCTTCGGTTTGATAAGGACTTGTTGGTTCTTGAACTCCATTGCAAAGCCTTTATCCTCCATGACCGAAGCTGAAAGCAAGTTCTTGTTGAGACTTGGTACAAACTAGACATTGTCAAAGTCTAAAGAATTATCTAACTCAAGCTGGAAGAAAGTAGTACCAAATCATGCTATTGGGTACTTAGCATCATCACCAAGCTCAAGTTGTATTCCTGAGTCCTGGTTCTTCAGACTAGAAAATAACTGATGGGCTGATGTCATATGTTGAGATGCCCCACTGTCCACATACCACACAATCCTTGGAATTGTACTGGTAGAAAGGCAAGATACCAATGAGAAATCCTTCTCAAACTTGGCAGTGAAGTTGCTCATTTGAGTTTCAGCAGAGTCTGCTACCTGCTTCTATTGTTGCTCCTCTTTACCCTTCTTCTTCTTTGGACACTATGATGCATAATGAATGTGCTTGTGACAAACAAAACACTTGATTTTACTCAAGTCCTTCTTTCCTGGTTGTGAGGTTGAGTCCTCACTTTTTCCCTTACCCTTGTTGGGTTCTTTACCTCTGCCCTTATTTGATTGACCAAATAGAGCTAGGTTCTCTTCACCATCCTCTTTGGTGGCCTTTAACTCCATCTAAGTCTCCTGGATATAGTCATCCCAAAGCCTCTCAAAGTTAGGAAGCTTCTCCCGAGCACAAATGCCTTTGACAAATGGTTCCCATGAAGTTGGGAATCCTTTTAGTGCTGTGTTCACTAGCTCTGCATCTGCAACCTTCTGCCCAACTGTTGCAAGCTGATCACGAACCCGTGTGACCTTCATAAGGTAATTGGTGACTGAGTCTGATTTAATCATCACTATGGATCTGAGTTTGTTTCGCAATATCATCTTCTTGTTTATGTTTTCACTCTGCTATAGACTTACCAGGGCATCGAACATCTCCTTCGTCGTCTTCTCATATATGTGAGGGATCAAATGATCCTTTATGACATCCAAGATCATTTGCTTGGCCTTCACTTCCCTCTTGTTGTGAGATACCAATTGCTGTGGATCTGGAGGCAGAGTTACAACGTCCTTGATAATATACTAGAGATCATTCTCTTCTAGTAAGAGGGCAACCCTAACCTTCCATGATAAGAAATTCAAGGCACCATCCAATCTGTCCTCAAACCTGAGGCACGCTGCTGCCATTTTTGAGATCTATTGCACTATCTCCCAAATCTGAAAATAAAACTTTGAAACCCTCTCATTGCTAGTCCTTCCTTGCAGTTGATTTACTGTGGCAAATCCTAGAGAATCCAATAAGAGAAATAAGCTTTAATACGATGTGAAAATTCCAAGCCCTAGGTGACTAAAGTTCTTATGATCTCAATTAACCAAGTAAATTGACGTATTTAATTAATGCTGAAATTAAAATTCAGACTATAACATTAATCACACAATAGCTGGAAATTAAATAGCGAAAGAAAGAAAACAATTTCACACATACACAGGTAATTACTCCTTCAAAATTAGCTTTTCATTCCTTTGGAATACTTACAAGGAAACCTCCACAAGATGCCAAAAAAGAGAACACCGCATGGTTACCGAAATCATCCTGAACTGAGTGGAATGCCTACTTGAGAAGTACAACTTCCTGTATGATTGTATGGATTGGACGATCTTTGTTTGTACTGCTGTACAGATCCATACGATATTGTCCATATAATTGTACGAACTTCGGTACTCTTGCGCATAACGGTTTCGTAGGTTGTATAGAATTGTACGACTTTTTGACACTGCCCTGAAAATGCCTCTTTCTTGATGGTTGCTCTCTCTCTCTCTCTCAGTTGCTCAAATTTTTCAATTGTTCGTTTGTGTATGAACTCTCTATCTTGACCTATCTTTATACTTTTCACTAAGAATGAAACCCTAATTTATTTCTAAGATTACTCCTAGTCTAAGTCATGCATACATGAAATACACTTTTTAGACTCAATTGCTAAAAATAAGACTTCCACTTTTTAACTAAAGTGAATTACAAAATAGAATTTGCTTTTCGAAAATATCTCGAACTACTTTTCGCATGTTCACACTAAACCTATGACTAAGTTCTTATCCGAGCTATAATTCTCAATACTCCCTCATAGCAAAGAAGGAATTCTGCACCAATCCGAGTCTGTCTTTGAATGCCTCAAACTTCCCTCTTGCCAAGGGCTTGGTGAGAATATCAGCTACCTGCTAATCAATCAGAATATACTGGAGCTTCACTGCTCCCATTTGAATCCTGTCTTGTATGAAGTGATCTTTGCGCTTTGCTGAGTTAAGTGCCATGGAAGTTTGCTTTCTATTGAACTAGGATACCATTGTTGATCCCAAGCTAAAGCAACACCCTAACTTGCTCTTCCCGTGTGTTGCCTTGCTTGCCCAATATGAGTCTAAATACTCCTGCAACTTCAGTTCATCACCTCCAAGATATCTAAGACCATACACCATTGTGCCCCTCAAATACTTGAGCACATGTTTCTCTACTACCCAATACTCTTGCCTTGGCTTCACCATGAACTGACTCAAGGTGTTCACTGTAATGTCCCCATTTTGGGACATTATAACATTACAACATTTCAGAGTGTTATGCCTACTTGAGTAGCCAGATAGGGGTGACAGAAAATTCGAGAGATATTGAGGGGTTTATTTGGGCCCAACTTGCATCGTTCATCATCAATTATCCATTCGGCACAGCTGGGCTTTGGTTCCATTGCATTTCGACGATTTCCGTAATTTTGAGTTATTAAGGGTCATAGCTTAATTAAATTCACTAAGAAGGTCATAATGGGCATATTACTTGGAGAAACCTATTAGTGTGATAGCTCATCGGAATCGGGAGGAAGAGCATTACATGATATGATAATGAGAAGTGACTTTCAGTGGCCAGAGAAGCCATCAGGATGGATAAATCACTTTTAGAGGTAAAATGGTTAATTAATTAATTAATTAAGTGATTTAATTAAGGAATAATAAAATAAAGTAAAAGTCACTTGGAGGGAAAAGGTCAACAACAAATTAGGGTTTCGGGAAGCTATAAAGGAAGGGTAAAGCAACCTAATTCGATATGTTATGTTATGATTTGATGTTGAGATATTTGCAGAGGAGGAGGAAATCGACCCCCTTGTTGTTTTGTGGATTTCTGGAGGAAACCACCACCATTGATCGGTTTCGGTGTTGAGAGACACACCCTAGCCTATCAGAGATACCATCAAGGTATTTCACTGTGCATTATAGTGTCCAGTTCAGTGATTGCGCAACTTAGCCAGTGAGGGCGCAACTGTTTGAGAGAGGGTTTGTGCGACCATTTGTGATAGTTCAGATTTGGCCGATTCCTTTCGACCGATTAGAGAGTTAACCAGGGCGCACCTATTGAGCCATTTGTCGTTAGTTTTCGACGGTGGAATCTTTCGGAAAGCGAAAAACAGTCATTTAGGGCACAACTCTAGAGGAAGCACATTTGGGGTTCCAAGGGACATTCCGAGACAGATCTGAGGAATCCCTTCGAACCCATTGCAGAGGAGACTAGGACGATTGTTTTGAGCTATACATCGTTAGATTTCGCCGATGGAATCACTAGGGAGCACTCATTGAGCCCAGGAGGTGCGTAAACCCCTAGGGGGTGAGATCCAGAGCTTCAGAGGTCGGCTCTTCAGTCCGACAGTCATCAGGATCAGTTTAGAGGCCAGGGCATATCTTTTGAGACAATTTCCAACTCATTCCGACGGGTATCTTCATCAAGGCGAGTTTTTCGAATTCTACAGCAACCGTGAGTTGCCAGACTGCTTTTGGCCGATTCATCCGTGCATGCGCAGAACAACACCCATTCTTCTGGTCACGGGTATTTCTTATCTATTATTTTGTATTCCAGTGATGATCCATGAGATCTAACTGATGATTATCATATCTGCTTCCAGTTATTATTGCCAGCGTTATATATATATATATATATATATATATATATATATATATATCAACGAGCTGTGTTGTCCTTATTTCGCATACCTTGACTTATACTGCTAAAACATATAATAAATTGGAACACACATGCAAAAGTCACCAACATCATCACACAGTAACTCAAACACATTCAGAAACTGCCAGAGTATCAGATTCAATAGCCAAAACCGTATTTCAACAGTAGATATCCAGATCAGTTGGATCAGGGATATTTCAGTGGTATAAGAGCCTTCTTCATGCCAGCCTGTGAAGAAGTGCTTCTCATGACCCCATGATTCCGGGAACAAGTGAAGAATACCTTGAGGGTCGAGGACATATCGGGGACTAGTACATTCAGTACTGTAGAGGTCATAGTAGAGATAGGAGAGATAGAAACCAAAGGGATTACACCCCCTTCCACACTCAGTTAGATACAGAGCCAGAGATAAATGACAGAGAGAATATCAGTTTCGACACAGAGGCCGAGATAGAGGGGACTATGGGTTACAGGCGTGAGACACTTGAGGGTAGGGGGAAAGGCCCCGAGATACATTTTGACAGTACGCAGGCCATGCTGAATGACCTAACTAGGGGACAGAGAGACCTATTGACCGCCATACAACAGATGAACCTTAGTGCACGGATGCTCCAACATAACATGAGCACTATAGGTGCCAATGCCGCAGGAGGACCTAGTGGTTCAAAGAGGCAACAAACAGGACATAAAGGACACGATGAGGAGTTTGCAAATTGTTTGAGACAGTATCAGGAGCTTGGTACGGAATTTCATGCAGACATGTCATTCAAGGATTTTTGCACTATCAAACATCCTGAGTGGTATGAACCCCAACTATTAGGGGACAAGAAGGGGAAGGTGCACATTGTTGAGGTACACTATGACAGTGAGGATGAGGAGGTGCATGAGAATGCAACCACAGATGCCTATTTAGAGCAGTCAGATGAGGCTAGTGACTCCTACACATCTGAGGGACAATTGGATGGACATGATGATAACGCATGTTCTTCATCTTCCTGACCAGGTAGTGATGACACTTGTGAGGATTCATATGTGTTGGCACTTGGACGTGATGAGATTAGGTGGTTGGATGACCAACCCTTGGGTATAGACATGGCTTCTAGGAAGTCATGTATGGAGGATGTTGAACTTTCTATGATGACAGTGACACATTCATTATCTTCTCAGACACATATGATAGCCACGACAGATGAGGATATCGGTGGCATTCCTGATATGGTGGAGAAGCCTTGTGTGAGGATTGTACACCAGGGACATATGGATCTGCAGACACAGGAGGAGAGACATGACTTGGAGACAGTTGACCTTACACATACCTACCAGTATGGGGAGAGGGAGTCACCTCTTTTGGAGATCCCATTGTTAGATCAGGTTGTTGAGACTAACCTTTTGATAGGGTACTCACTTCCAGGACCAATCCACAGTGATGAGGGTGCACTTTGCATGGGTTGGGATGACCATATTTCATATTTAGACACATCTGTATGGGATCTAGGTGCAGATGACATTAGCAGAGTGAGCGCACAGGAGGATACAACTGCCCATACAAGATACAGTGTGATTTAGATGGGGGTAGCAATTGGTGATAGTGTGCAGTGGAATATAGGAGGACTCAGTGGCACATTGGACAGTGGGCAGTTCAGTGCCTTATATTTTGAGGAGTGTGTTGTTGGGGATTCCATTGTTGACACTAGTAGTGAGGGGCATGAGGTAGAACCTCAACGGGATTGTGATCAGGAGTCACGACACTGGACGGAACAATTGAGAGTCAGTGAGGACATGATCATGGCAGCCACTAGATGCATGGATGATACACACGCATTGGCGGCAGATTATTGTTGGAGGGCATCGATGGCACATGATAGTTTAGATGGGGGATTTGCCATGGATGACTTTCATACTCTTAGGGAAAGAGTAACTATGATGAGGGCTGACTACCAACAGTTATTGATGGACAAAGATTACCTATTGGAGGTTGACGATATGTATCACAGGGCCCTGAGGGAGCAGGAGTTGGACGTGGACCAACTCACTGATGAGTTGGTGAGCACATGCAAATTCTTGGAAGGAACACAGACAACCCTTCAAGAATCAGAGTCCAGATTAGATGAGTTCCTTGAGGAGATTGGTCAGAGATACACTATATCCATCTCGACAGAGAGTCAGATATGTTCCTCAGTTACATTGCTGGAGGATGTTCGGGTGTCACAGGGGCCACCATTCATGGGTATTTTTGAGACAATCGGTCATACACATACACATGAGGATTCTAGAGCCAGGGGTAGTTACGAGGACACTTTCATTTGTGTTCCGGGATTGGTTGATATCCGCACAGAGGTTGATTTGACAATACACCTTGGACATATGATGATGAGAGAGATGTACCGTGGGATTCATGGGGACGCATTGGATTGCAAGGAGGAGACACACTTAGTGGAGCATGGAGATTCCTCTCCCTTGCAGTGACACATAGTTCTGGGAGATCACCTTCACAGTAGTAGCAACTATTCGAGTGATGATGGAGGGAGAGTGATTGACCAACAATTTGTGGAGTTACCTATTGTTGTATCCGATAGTTGGAGTTTAGACGATTATTCACCATGGGTGCTAGTGGATGAGTTTTTGGTCCAATGATGGGAATTGACCAAAGCATATGATACTTTCCAATCCTGCAGTCGGTTATAGATGTTTCTGTTAGCTTTTCTCGATACTTTTATCATTGACAACATCACAGGGGGAGATAGATAGTGGCAGGGGACATGGAGAGTTGGTAGGCTGAGACCACCTGGCAGGAGTGTCTTGATTGCATACAACAGGATAGGAGTGGATCATCAAGGGTAGACAGTTGAGGCCCTAGGCGTGATGGAGAGTATCCTAGGCCATGGGACAAAGGATATCCCAGAGGTTGCTACATATTCAGACTCTCATTGGGATGAGGGTGGAGGGCTTTCGACAGTTACCAGTAGGGCACATCAACAATTAGTGGGGATTGGAAGTGATGAACTTCTAAACTTGAC
The DNA here is from genome assembly GCA_009831015.1 of Picea engelmannii. Taxonomy (NCBI): domain Eukaryota; kingdom Viridiplantae; phylum Streptophyta; class Pinopsida; order Pinales; family Pinaceae; genus Picea; species Picea engelmannii. The sequence goes on from ML784363.1 coordinate 59,413, forward strand.
ATGGGATCCGAGAGTCATTGGGTCAAAAGTTTGTTTCATCATATGAGGATCCAGGAGTGGAGGGTCCAGTATGGATACTTGGAGAAGACAGTCATGATCGGAGTAGAGCAACATCAACATGATGGTCCCTGTCAGAGACTAGCATGGGACCCTGGGATTACAGGGCTGGGCATTTCATTGACTGATGGAGACGTGCGAACGTTTGCAGGGGGAAGTCACTTTGATTTTCCATTGAGTTTCAGTATTGGGGAGAGCACGTCATTGGCTGGTGATTCGTTGAGGTCTTGTAGTGCCTCATTATGGCAGCAGTATGTTAAGTGTTTGAGAGAGGGTTTGTGCGACCGCTTGTGACAGTTTAGATTTGGACGATTCCTTTCGACCCATTAGAGAGATAGCCATGACGCACCTATTGAGCCATCTGTCGTCAGTTTTCGACGGTGGAATCTTTTCGAAAGCCAAAAACAGTCATTTAGGGCACAACTCTAGAGGAAGCACATTTGGGGTTCCAGGGGACATTCCAGGACAGATCTGAGGAATCCCTTTCGACCCATTAGTATTACAGAGGACACCAGGACGATCATTTTGAGCTATACATCGTCAGATTCTGCCGATGGAATCACTAGGGCGCACTCATTGAGCCCAGGGGGTGCGCAAACCCTCAGGGGGTGAGATCCAGAGCTTCAAAGGTCAGTTCTTTTGTCCGATAGTCATCAGGATCTGTCTAGAGGCCATGGTGCATCTTTTGAGACAATTTCCAGCTCATTCTGATGGGTATCTCCATCACGGTGAGTTTTTCGGATTCTACAGCAGTTACCGTGTGCTGCCAGATTGCTTTTTGCCGATTCATCCGTGCATGCGCAGACCAGCACCCATTCTTCTGGTCATGGGTATTTCTTATCTATTATTTTGTATTCCAGTGACGATCCATGAGATCTAACTGACGATTATCATATCTGCTTCCAGTTATTAATGTATTTCTTGCTTTTCTAGCATTATATATATATATATATCAGTGAGCTGTGTTGTCCTTATTTCGCATGCATTGGGTTGCTTTGTGTACCCGTGCGACTAGAGAAAACTTCTCCTCGTAGTCCACTCCTTTTCTCTAGGAGAACCCTCTCACCACAAACCTTGCTTTGAATTACTCAATGTTTCCATCTGCACAATGCTTGATCTTGTAGAGACACCTAGAACTCACAATCGACTTCCCCTTCGATCTTGGCACTACGTCCCAAACATCATTCTTCATGATGGAGGTGTGCTCCTCCACCATGGCATTCTACCATACCTATTGGTGTGCTGCCTCTTGAAAACTAGAAGGCTTGAAGTCTAGAATGCTACTCATCAATGCCATATAGTTTTAAATCTTCTTCGAAGGTCTTCTCTTTGTGAATGTGCTTCTAGGAGTCTCAACATGCTTCTGTGCATTCCTCAATGTTTGAATGAACGATTGAGGTCTCTTGACAGAAGTGGAAGGGGCTTCTCTCTCTCCTTTTTCACCCGAGGGCTACTGTACTGCTCTAGAAATCACTGGTGATCCAGGCTCAACCTTCAAAGCTTCCTGCTTCTCATCCTCTGTCACTAGGTCTAGAATCTTCTTAGACCTATGCTTGTTGCTTGGGAAAGTAGCCTTGCCATGCTTGCCAAGTGTGCACCCTCTACATACACCATGCTGCTCAATACTTTACTTTGGAAGACCCATGACTATCTCCCTTAGAATAGGCAATGTCCTATGATGTAGGTGCCCCATACTCTTGTGCCACAACTCTCACAAGCTGTCACTGTTATGCAACAAGGCTCGAACAAGTTTGCCTTGCAACCTGTACAACTTACCTTCTCTAATCCCTATTACCCAAGCTGTGTCTAGGCTAGATTACTTCAGTCTGATGAGGACTTGCTGGTTCTTGAATTCCACTGCAAAGCCCTTAACCTCCATAATCGAAACTGAAAGCAAGTTCTTCCTAAGACTTGGTACAAGCTAGACATTGTCATATTGTAAAGAATTACCTGACTCGAGCTAGAAGGGAATAGTGCCAATTCCTGCTATTGGGTACTTGGCATCACCACCAAACTCAACTTGTTATCTTGAGTCCTGCTTCTTCAGACTAGTAAAAAACTGTCTGGTTGATGTCATAGGTTGAGATGCCCCACTGTCCACATACAACACATTCCTCAGAATCATGCTGGTAGAAAGGCAAGATACCAATGAGAATTCCTTTTCAAACTTGACAACAAACTCATTCATTTGACTTTCTGTAGAGGCTGCTACCTACTTCTACACCAGCATTTGACAGTGAAGACGTTTCTTGGATGGACTTTGATCCACTTCCATAGCCAGAGGATGTAAATGTTGGATGGATACCACTACCTTCAGGGCCAGGGGAATCAAGCCAGAATCCCTTTGTAGAGTCTAGTCATGCTGAGGATGAAGAGGATGAGGATTCCGATGATTCTACCATATGATCAGATTGTAGAGTCTAGAGTCTAGACTATAGTTACTCGTTAGTACTATGCTATTTTTGGACTTTTGAGTCCATTTAGAGCCTCTTTGTTGATGTATTTTGGTTTAGAGATGTATTGCACATGGTGTTATTTTGGTTATATGCAACCTTGTTATATAAATGAAAAACTTTGCATATTTGTGTATAATGGTTTGGATTCATATGGATGCACATGAATATATATATATATATATATATATATTTTTCAAAATTTGAATATTTTATGTATTTTTTGGTCGATTAGTTTTTTGGTCCGGTTTAGATTTTTGGGGTTGATTGGTTCGATGACCATTCTGGTTTTGATAACTATGGTCGCAAATCAGGCATCTCCAAGTCAAATCCAAGCCTCCATGCAAGCATCCAAGCATCCCAATGGCATTTAGGGCTCAATGCCCCCCTCCAAAATGTCCAATCCTCCTCTTCCAGTGCAAGGCATCCTCCGAGCAAATAACATGTTGTCATAAGGTCTCCAACACTCCAATGAAGAAAGCCAAATAAATAACTAGTTGAGGTCTAGCAAATGAGAGCAAGCCAACTCCACATGTGCATGTCCATCACTAACCAATCAAGGGCTCATCCATACACCATATACCTCATATTGCATGGTCTCAAAATCCAAGGGTTAAATGCCATCCTCCAAGTGCCCAATGCTCCTCCTAAGTAGGTACCTCTCCTAGTCGAGCAATTGACTCCTCCATTGTGTGCACTCAATGGGTTAGTCAACAAGCTGACTAGAGTATCGACCTCCTAGGCAAGGGTGACATATTAGAACTCTAACCAAGGTCAATCATCCACTAGAACTAAGTCATCAACGTGTCCATGAATCCTCACCAAGGGGCTAGGAGACATGGCATTCTCTTAGCAAGGTGAAAACACTTTTGGAGTAACCCAAAAAACTAACACCCTCTTTACATGAAAAGTGTTTTCTATAGCACCCATGAACTCCCTTTGAAAATGCAACCTGTAACTCCAATGCCTCCTCAATGTTGAAACAATACTCCTCCATCATGGTAGAACATCATACCTACTCTACAAGAGTCACACCCACAGGGCCACAAGTATAGGTCCACACACCTCAACATCTAAGCAATTATTGTGCACAAAGGTGTGTTTGTCTCTAAGCAATCAAC
>ML784363.1:75735-92251 GCA_009831015.1 Picea engelmannii
GGGTTCCAAAGCTTATAACCTTTCACACCATCTTTATAACCAATAAAGATACACTTTTCAGCGTTTTTATCCAGCTTACTCCTATTTTCCTTTGGAACATGTACATAAGCATCACAACCAAACACTCTAAGATGTTGAAGAGAAGGTTTCTTTTCAGTCCATACCTCGTGTGGAGTTTTATCATCCAACGCTGATGAAGGTGATCGATTGACCAGGTAACATACTGTACCCACTGCCTCTGCCCATAATTCCTATCCTAACTCGGCACCGCTGAGCATGCTCCTTGTTTTTTCCATCAGTGTCCTGTTCATCCTTTCTGCAACTCCATTTTGCTGAGGAGTGTATGGAGTAGTCTTCTTCCTTGCTATACCACACTTCTTATAGAATTCTTCGAATTCATTTCCGCAGAATACTCCACCATTATCTGTTCTCAATACCTTTATTTTCTTTTCTGTCTGATTTTCTACCAGAGCCTTAAACTCTTTAAATTTATCAAATACCTCATATTTCTTTCTAAGAAAATAAATCCATGTGTTCCTTGAGAAATCATCTATGAATGAAACATAATACACAGACTTACCTAGTGATGGAACAGGCACAGGTCCAAACACATCACTGTGTATCAACTCTAAGATCCCCTTTGCTCTTGTAGCACCAGATGGGAATCTTACTCGATTCTGTTTACCATATCTGCAATGTTCACAGAAATCAAAATTCAGAGTGCAATTAGCCATACCTTCAACCATACCTTTACTGTGTAGTGTTCGAAGGCCCTTTTCTCCAATATGCCCTAGTCTTTGATGCCACAACATGGTCTTCTTTTCAGGGACGGTATTGGTCTTATCTTCTTTGTTTGTCTGCTCAAGGACAACAAAACTGTTACACCCATTAGTATAAGTGCTTCCCAAGAACTTGTACAGAGTTCCACACCGAACTCCCCTCATCAACACCATTGCTCCTCGTACCATCTTGCAAGTGTTCTTTCCAAATGCGGTATTCACTCCTGCATCATCCAACTTGCTTACAGATATTAGGTTCCTGGGTAGTTTTGGAATGTGCAGAACCCCAGGGAGAGTTCTAATCCTTCCATCTTTTAGCAACAACTTAACCCTTCCACATCCCATGATTTTGGCTGTTGAGTCATCTTTTAGGAATACATCACCACCATGGTATTTTTCATATTCAGAGAACCACTCCCTGTGAGGAGTCATATGGTATGACGCACCTGAGTCGATCAACCATACATCACGATCTGCATGTTTACCTGTAGATGCCAGGTAAACATCACCTCCTTCTTCAGTGGAGGTTTTTGCCTCTGTGGAAGAGGTACTATCAGGCCCCTTTGGTTTATCAACCTTCTTAGACTTGCAATCTTTCTTATAATGCCTTATTTTACCACACTTCCAACATTTTCTCAAAGATTTTTTTGGAGACTTAGATCTACCTGTAGATTTAGGTCTCCCCCCCCGAAGACTTACTAGGATTCCTGTCTTGGGTACGACCTCTTACAAATAAAGCATTTGTGCTATGACCATCCATGCTTTTCCTCTTCATCTCTTCAGATAACAAGGATGCAACTACATCCTCATACTTCAATGTAGATTGAGTGGTACTACCAATTGCTACAACCAGATTATCCCAAGAGTTTGGCAAAGAACATAACAAAGTAATACACTTATCTTCTTCTGTAATCGTAATATTAACATAGACAAGTTGACTTACCAGAGTATTAAAGGCATTTAGATGTTCTGTCACAGAATTTCCATCTTCCATCCTAAGATGATACAGCTTCTTTTGAAGAAACAACTGCTTACCAGGGACTTTGATTGATACAAATTCCCTAACTTATTCCATAGTTCCTTGGCTGTAGATTCTCTCGAGACATTCAACAACACCGAATCTGCTAGGCAGAGTCGAATAGTACTCCTTGCTCTTCTGTCCATCTTCTCCCAATCTTCCTTCGACATACCAGTAGGTGGTGTACTAGTAGTTTGTGTACTAGTAGATTGTGTACCAGTCGACTGTGTGCCAGTAGGCTGCGTACCAATAGGCTGTGTACCAAGATTCACAAAGATCCATTGTTCTTTGTCTACAAGAAGGTCCTCCATCTTTAGCTTCCATAGCTCAAAGTTTTTACTGTTGAACTTCTCTATCTCGATTCTAGATGAGCTCGCCATTCCTCTTTTTATACTCGAATCTCCACTGCAAAAGCTCCCACTAAACCCAGGTTTATCACAGACCCAAGATAAACTTGATCTATCAAGATCGAGCCAAACCCTCGGCAACAAAGACGTCCCTCTGAAGACAAAAACGAGCTCTGATACCACATGTAAGTTTTAAACATATGAAGTAACGCAATGCATATAGTTTCTTAAGCAAAACAAAATTTAATCAATGGCTCATACACATAGTACACAGAGATTTATACCGGAAACCCTCAATCGTGGAAAACCTTTCTTATATTCATTATGTCAAATTTCACCATTCACCATACAATGTATACAATGTTTTTAGGTATTTTGTAGATACCAAAACCCTAATCTCTTAATCTGGGATTAATTTAGAAAATCGCTAAAAATAACAAAATTCGCTAAAGTAGCAAAAACCGCCAAAAAAAAATTTTTGGGGCACCTTGTCGACCCGGGCTACCGCCCGGTGCTGAACGCTGCGCGTAACTAGGGGGGGCTATACCTGGCCCCCCCTAGGAAGTGCCCAATGCACACGACACAAAGAGCACTACTAGAGGGATCGTCAAATGCAGTTGTCGAACCTGACGCGCCCACACACACACGTGCAAAGAATATAACATATACCCAATAGCCAGGAGGGGGTTACACACTAAGGAGTTTGAGGGATTCTACGTAGCAGTGGCAGATGGATACACAATGACATGTTTGGACATGATCCCAGACCTAGAGGTCAAACTAGGCAACTACACCATGATAGACACTTTCTATGTAGTTGACCTGTCAGATATAGATGCAGTATTGGGGGTATAGTGGTTATATTCATTGGGGGAGATTGGGTTCAACTATCAGATGTTGACCATGAGCTTCAGAGACGCTAGTGGATCAAGAGTGGTACTGAGAGGCATGTCTACAGGAGCAGCACGGGCAGTATCGACAAAACGAATGGAGAGGATCTTCCATCACGGTGATGTGGCCTATGCAGTAGAGTGTTTGATCACCACACAGAAGGATTCAGAGGGCAGAGAGCAGTACCATCCACAGATAAGAGAGCTGCTGAGTCAGTATGAGCCAGTGTTTGGGTCGATACCACCAAGGAGACCATTGGATAGAGGATTTAAGCACATGATTGAGTTGGAGGCAGGGGCTACACCAGTGATCACACCCTATAGGCATCCCAAGAGGTTCAAGGACGAGATTGAGAAAGCAATCAAAGAATTGCTTGCGATGGGGCACATCAAGCCCAGCATGAGTCCTTTTGCCTCTTCAGTCGTTCTGGTACTGAAGAAGGATGGCACATTGCGAATGTACAGTGATTACAGAGCTCTCAACAAGAAAACGATCAAGAATAGGTACCCCATTCCGCGCATAGATGAGTTGATGGATGAGTTGCATGGGGTAGTTTTCTTCACCAAGATTGATCTGCGATCCGGGTATCATTAGATCAACATCAGGGAGTAGGATATAGAGAAGACCACATTCAGATGCCATTTTAGACATTTTGAGTTCTTGGTCATGCCGTTTGGGTTGACCAATGCACCAACCACTTTCCAGTCTTGCATGAACCACATCTTCAGAGGGTAGTTGAGGAAATACCTTTTGGAGTTCTTCGATGATATGTTGATCTACAACAGGACGTGGGATGAGCATTTGGCACATTTGGAGGAGGTCTTGGGCATTATGCAAGCACAGTCATTATATGCCAAGGAATCCAAATGTGAGTTTGGCATGAGAGAACTACTGTACTTGGGGCATATCATCAGTGAGCAGGGAGTACAGGTTCATCAGGAGAAGAGCAGGGCCATTCTGGATTGGCCAACACCTAAGAACCTGACAGAGTTGAAGGGATTTTTTCGGTTATGCAGTTACTACATGCGGTTTGTCAAGGGTTTTTCACAGTTTGGAGCACCACTCACAGACTTGGCCAAGAAGGGTGCTTTTCATTGGACAGAGGGGTCACAACAGAGGTTTGATAAAATGAAGGAGGTTATGAGCACATGCCTTGTTCTAGCCCTTCGAGACTTCTCGCAACCGTTTGTCTTAGAGTGCGACACATTATGGGTAGGAATTGGAGCAGTTTTGATACAGGGAGGCCATCCCATTGTGTTCAAGAGAAGGAAGCTCAACGAGTCGGAATGACTCTACTCTATTTACGACAAGGAAATGCTAGCTATCATGCACGCCTTAACCAAATTTAGGCAGTAGCAGATTTGCAGTGAAGACTGATCACAACAGTTTCAAGTATTTCCTGGATCAGAGAAACCTTAGTGAGAGACAATAGAAATGGGTCTCGAAGATCCAAGCCTTTGACTTTGACATTGAGTATGTCCAGGGAAAGAGAAATGTCGTAGCAGATGCCTTGTCTAGGAGGCCACCAGGGTGTTCGATGATGGACATTTGCATAGATTGGAAAACACATTTGTTGGTGGAATAATCCAAAAACAAATTTTCTTGTGAGGTGATGGATGTATAGGTGGTGGATGATAGGTACCGGGTTTTAGATGACGTCATTTTCTACAAGGACCGGATCTATTTGGTTCCAGAATCTTCCCTGAAGGGGAAAATTCTGAAGATGTGTCATGATTCGCTTACAGTAGGACATCAGGGGTACTTCAAAACGTATAGGTAGATCAGGGAGAGATTCTCATGGAAGGGTCTCAAGGATGATGTACTGAAACACATTCGGGAGTGCACAACTTGTCAGCCGAACAAGTCCGAGCAGACACACCCCGTGGGTTTGCTTCATCCTCTACCCATTCTAGAGCAGAAATGGGAGATCATTTCTATGGACTTCATTACAGGCCTTCCTTGAGTGCAGGGCAGGGACTGTATATTTGTGGTGGTCGACAGGTTGACCAAATTTGCACATTTCTTTGCCATACCCACAGACTACAAAGCCATACAGGTAGCAGAGTTGTTTTTCAGAGAGGTATTCAGGTTGCATGGTTTACCCAGGCAGATAGTCAGTGATAGAGATGGGCACTTCATTGATGCGCTTTGGCAAGAGCTTTTTCGATTGGCAGACACAGATCTAGGTACAAGTACCAACTACCACCCACAGATAGATGAACAGACAAAGATCGTCAACAAATGGGTGGAGGGGTATTTGAGAAACTATGTGGGAGGGTAGCAACGCACATGGGTGAGATGGTTACACATGGGTGAGTGTTGCTACAACATGACTTACCATATGTCTATCAGGATGTCACCATTTAGGGCATTGTATGGATACGATGCACCCTCTTTTGTGGAGATTGTGTTTGGGGACAACAGGGTCCTGGGGGCCAAAGAGTGGGGAGGAGAGTTAGAGGATTCTGCAGGCAGTGAGGGAGAACTTGTAGACTACTTAGAACTAACAGAAGATCTATGCAGACAAGCAGAGAGTTGAGCACAGTTTTGAGGTAGGGGATTTTTTTTTTTGCGATTACAACGATACAAACAGTCCTCCTTGAAGAGGAGCGGAGCAGAGAAGATGAAGTCGAAGTGTTATGGGCCATACAGAGTCATCAGGAGGAAAGGCAAGGTGGCATACGAGCTAGAGCTACTAGAGGGTAGCAAGATTCATAACGTCTTTCACATTTCTTGCCTTAAAAAGGCAGTGGGACAACAGGTCAACATTTCAGAGGAGTTGCCACCCTTGAATGAGGAGGGCCAGTTGGAGCTAGTGTCGGAAGAGGTGCTCGAGCAGAGAGAGCGCAGGTTGAGGAGCAGGGTCATCAGGGAGTGCTTGGTTAGATGGAGGGGTCTTCCAGTGGAGGATGCCACATGGGAGGGAGAGCATATTTTGCAACACCTAGGATTGATGTTGCTTGAGGACAAACAATCTCGGGAAGGGAGGACTGTGATGTCCTGTTCCCAAGAGTAGGCTAGCAGGAAGTGACTTAGTAGTTTATGTGCTCTCGTAGACTTGACAAGCACAAACATGGAACAAAGGGAGAAATAAGGGTGATTTGGTGGTTAAACGATGAATTAAGACAAAAAGCATAGGAAAAGTCACTTAAGCCTAAGTCAACGAAGAATTAGAACGAAAAGGTGCTAAAGGGGGAGGAAAAACGCCTAGATTAAGTGATGTCAATGGTGAATTAGATCGGGAAAAGTATAAAGGGAGGAATTCGACCTAATTCCTCATTATGTTATGATTTGATGTTGAGATATTTGCAGAGGAGGAGGAAATCGACCCCCTTGTTGTTTTGTGGATTTTTGGAGGAAACCACCACCATTGATCGGTTTCGGTGTTGAGAGACACACCCTAGCCTATCGAAGATACCATCTAGGTATTTCACTGTGCATTACAGTGTCCAGTTCAGTGATTGCACAACTTAGCTAGTGAGGGTGCAAGTGTTTGAGAGAGGGTTTGTGCGGCCGCTTGAGAAAGTTCAGATTTGGCCGATTCCTTTCGACCCATTAGAGAGCTAGCTAGGGTGCACCTATTGAGTCACTTGTCATCTGTTTTCGGCAGTGGAATCTTTTGGAAAGCGAAAAACAGTCATTTAGGTCACAACTCTGGAGGAAGCACATTTGGGGTTCCAGGGGACATTCCGGGGCAGATCTGAGGAATCCCTTCTGACCCATTACAGAGGAGACCAGGACGATCGTTTTTGAGCTATACATCGTCAGATTCCGCTGGTGGAATCACTAGGGCGCACTCATTGAGCCCAGGAGGTGCGCAAACCCCCAGGGGGTGACATTCGAAGCTTCAGAGATCGGATCTTCAGTTCGACAGTGATCAAGATCACTCTAGAGACCAGGGCGCATCTTTTGAGACAGTTTCCAGCTCATTCCGACGGGTATCGCCTTCAAGGCGAGTTTTTTGGATTCTACAGTAGTTACCGTGAGCTGCGAGACTGCTTTTTGCCGCTCTATCCGTGCATGTGCAGAGCAACACCAATTCTTCTGATCACGGGTATTTCTTATCAGTTATTTCGTATTCCAGTGACGATCCATGAGATCTAATTGACGATTATTATACCTGCTTCCAGTTATTATTGTATTTCCTGCTTTTTCAGCATTATATATACCAGTGAGCTGTGTTGTCCATATTTCACATGCATTGTCTTATATTGTTAAATACATAATGAACTGGAACCCACATGCGAAAATCACCAAGCATGTTCACACAGTAACTCAAACACAGTCATAAACCACCAGAGTATCAGATTCAGTAGCAAAAACCGTAGTTCAGAGGTAGATATCTAGATCAGCTGGATTAGGGATATTTTAGACTCTTCTGCTATGAATTTGGTTGTTACTAAGCTTAAGAAGTTAAAAGAAGCCATGGTTAAGTGGCAGAGGGAGAAGAAGAAAAAACTTCAAGATGAACTTTATGATCTTGATCGAAATTTAGAGGATATTCTCCTTAGATGTCCTTCTCAAATATTTTTTGTAGCAGATAAGGATCTGATTGCATCTATTGAGAGAAGGAAGTTGGAGATTCTAAAGATTGAAGAAGAAACTTGGCATTTGAAGAGCCGTGCTCTTTGGTTGAAATGTGGTGACAAATATACAATTTTTTTTCATAAATTTGCTGAACATCGTAGGAAAGTAAATACTATTTGGGATATAGAAGATTTGGAAGGAAATTCATAGTCTTCTCAAACTGATATTAAGGCTCGTGCACAAAACTACTTCAAGCTTCTCTATAAGACAAAGGAAAAGGAAGATACCCTAGCACAATTACAAGTGATAAAAGAAATCCCAAGATTTTTTTTAGATGAAGAAAGTAATACATTGGGATGACATGTGTCTTTGAAAGAGGTTGAAGAGATTGTTAAACTGATGCCAAAGGATAAAATCCCGGGTCTAGATGGATGGACCCATGAACTGTTTCATCATTTCTTTGATCTTTTGGGGAAGGACTTGCTTGTTGCAGTTGAGGATTCTAGGATAAATGGGAAGATTAATGGCTCTTTGAATGCTGCATTTGTAGCACTCATTCCAAAAGAGTCCAAGCCTAAATCCTTCAATGATTTTAGGTCGATAGCATTATGTAATTTTGTTTACAAAGTCATTTCCAAAATTATAGCTTCTAGATTAAAATATAAATTGGCTTTATGCATATCACATGAACAATTTGGCTTTTTGAAAGATAGATTGATTTTTGATGTCGTGGGTGTTGCATAGGAGTGTATGCATACAACAAAGACCAAAAAGATGAAAACTCTTTTCTTGAAGTTGGAATTAAGGAAAGCCTATGACAGAGTCAATTGGAATTTTCTCAGGATGTTGTTAATCCAAATTGGCCTAAAGTGTGAAGTAGCACAGTGGATTATGGGTTGTGTCACAAGTGCTAACGTTGCGGTTATGGTGAATTGTTCGCCAACTAAGTTCTTTAAAATCTATAAAGGCTTAAGGCAGGGTTGCCCACTCTCTCCATCGTTGTTCCTTCTAGTGATCGAAGCTTTCAGTCGGTTAGTGAAGAAGGCTTGCTCTGAAGGTAAGTTCTCAGGCTTGAAGGTTGCAAAAGGCTTTGCTATTTCACACCTGCTTTTTGTCGATGATGTGGTCATCTTAGGAGTCGATGCAGTTGAGGAATGGTTTGAGCTTGAGCAACTTTTTACTTTATTCTGTCTGGCATCTGGGATGGAGAAGAATTGTCAAAAATCGTGTTTGCTTTTCAATAATATTGAAGCGGTGAAGTTGGAAAGACTAGTTGAACTTTTTGGTATTCTATTAGTATGTTTGGACTCTGGAATGAAGTACTTAGGGTTCCATCTGAAACCTAATGACTATAGAGTTTCAGATTGGTTTTGGCTTATTCAGAAGATTGAGAAGAGACTTAGTCTTTGGACTTTTCGGTGGCTGTACTTGGGCAGAAGACTGGTCTTAATCAAGTTTGTATTACAGAATTTACCAGTCTATTGGCTCACCCTTGCAAAGATACCAGCTAAAATTAAGACTCACATTCACAATATATTCTCAAATTTCCTTTGGAAAGGGGCTAGGAAGTCCTCGGGGTTTCATCTAGCAAGCTGGGACTTAATTTCCAGACCAAAGCCTCTTGGTGGCTAGGGTATTCGTAACATTCTTTGGTTTGCATATGCTTTAGCTGCGAAATCTCTTTGGAGGGCCCTGTTCGGTGGAGGACTGTGGCGCAGAGCAATCACCAAAACATTTCTCTAGGGCATGGACGTGATCTTCTGGCTGAGATCAAACATGATCAATTTTCCTGTAGCTTCTAATTTTTGGAGGAATTGTTTGGACACTTTGCCTCTGTTAAAATAGTGGCTTGCTTGGTCTATTGGTACTGGGGCACGTGTTATGGTTGGCTAGGACCCTTTTGTAGGTTGTGCTTCTTCTTACAAAATATCAAATGCTCTCATTCTACATTTAAAGTCTCAAAATATTTTCTCTTTGGCTCATATTGGACACTTGTCTTTGTTAAATATCTCGAGGTCACAGGACTGGTTAGAAGCTGCTGATCTATCTCTTTAAGGGGAGCTAGCTAATTAATGGAACTCATACATACAGTCTTTAAGAAACAATGGTATTTCGCTCAGTAATCAGTCTAAAGGTGATGTTTTTGTTAAATCGACTTATGATGCATTGGTGGTACATAATTTGACAGTGGTTTCAGATTGGTGGTGTTGACTGCCTCTCCAACTAGGGGGTCAACTCCATGTGCCATGAAGAGATGCATCATTAGATGCTCATTTGTCGAAGATTACTTGGTTCTATAGGGCATTTTTGGCCCCAACACTTCTTTTTGTAATTGGAATTTCCACACCCCTGCGTGGGTCAATAATGTAATAGGTCAGCATGGGTCATAGTTAGGTCAGTTACCTTGGGATGGGTTCATTGGGAGAGTTCCTTTCACCGAGGGTTTTTTATCCTCAGGTTATCAATTGTGCTTTTCAGCCTTATTGATTTCCCTTGAGTTTTTTCCTCACACTTGCAATAATTCCTCCAAAGTGGTGAAGGGCATTCTAATGGGCTTATCCTTTGGTAACTAATGTTTAGGGATGATGTAAATGACCATGTAAGACATCTTAAAAAGTTTCGCGGAATTCCGTTGAGTCTAATTTTTTTTTTTAATTAAATTTCCCTGAGTTTGGAGGTTTAATTATTTAATTAATTAATTATTTTTGAGCAAAAATTGTAAAAACTAGGTCCTTGGACTTTTGATCGGGGTATTTGTGCTCAAAAGAAATGGAATGAGACCCCCTACTGTTGAGTTTAGTACCTGAGGAGGTGTTCCCCATGTGTTTTCCCTCCTTAGCACATGTGGGAAAGTTATATGGCACTTTGTCCTAGTACTTTATGTCTATTTGTACTTTGACTTTGGATAAAGTACATTATGTCACTTTTGGCAAAAGTGAACATTAAATTACCTTTTTGGTGATTTTGAGGAGACATGAGTAGACTTAGGGAACTTAACCCAAAAGTGGGTTTTGGATTAGATTTATGGGGAGTGATCTCATCCATCAAATCTTAGGTTACCCTATTCTTGCCTAAAGAGGGGCAAAAGAGCCAAGGAGGGGCGCATTGTTCAAGGAGGCTTTTGTTCATGAGAGGAGGAGCTTTTGAGCTTTGGAGATGAGGTTTGTTGCATGAAGATAGTAGGAGGAGGCCGCTAGCTTTGCTTGAGAGCAGCTTGGAGCAGCATTCACCTATGTTTTATTGGAGGGATTCTTCAGCAGAGGAGGGCGCATGGCTTTGGCAGGCTGTTTGTCACCTGGAGGGATTTCTAGCCATCAGTTTTCCTTGATGTCAGTTGCATAGTGAGGACAGCAGCAGNAGGATCATTCCTGTGGAGGGGTTTTCCATTCTGACATCTCAGTGGATTTCTGGAGCAGATCTGGCAGTTTCAGAGGGGGCGCACCATCTATTTGTGCATCTGGCAGTTAGAGCTTGGATATCTTCTTCATTCTGGAGTTGCTATTGTACGAGGTTCTTATTGTATTTTGTTTACTGTAAAAGATATTAGCTCTACCTCATATATACATTATATCTCAAAACTGGTTTTCCCCGGGGGGGTTTTATCCAGGGTCATGTGACCAAAAATACCTTTGTCTACACATGCATTTTAGTGGCTGTTTATTAGCTCTTCGATCTGTCCATATTTCAGCAGAAAAGATAGTTTAGGTGTGTTGTTGTCATTTGGAAGCATGTATGTATTTTTCCTAACATAAAAACTACTTGCAAGAGCACCCAAACAGAGACAACAACCATAACACATCAGCAAAACAAAATCTACAGTTGGCTGTTATAAAACAGCAGAAATTAAAATATATGACAACAAGAAACTTAGAGTCTTAGCTTGGTCAAAGACAAACCAAGAAGACAACTGATAGGACCTGGAAATTTCTACACCTACACCCTTGGACCAAGTTTCAACTCAGTCAGACAACTTTTGCTATGGGTTTGTCCACCAAGAGTGTTAGTTGGTCAAAAACAACAATTTTAATTGCTAAGTCCAAACATAGCAAAAATGTAATTTTTGTAATAATGAGTTAAAGGGATGATGTAAAGGTGGAAAAATAGTAGAGAGAGGTTTCCTAGCCTAAACCTACCCAACCCAACTTGATTTAACCTTTTAAACACCCTCACCCCCTCACATCACTCAAACCCTCACGCCCCCTAGGGGATTTACGCCCCCCTTGTTGATGAAACATTGTAACTTGAACTTATAAGGGGTGGTGGACCCCTCTCTTGTGTGGTGTGCCTTCCCTCACCCTCCACGTCACCTCCTAGCATAACTCCACCCCCCTTCCCTCATTTATTCCGTTCCACTCTTTGCTAAAACCCTAAGTGGTGCGCCCTCCTAGAAGAGTTACGCCCCCCTTCATGTGGAAAAATCTAGAAAATTTATTTTAATGAGTTGGGGCCCCTTCTCTCATGTGGCACGCCCTTCCTAGCCTCCCATGTTCCTCTTTCCTTCATCCCAATGCCTCACAACTCATCCACCTCATTGATCCAAGTTTCAAACCCTAGATGGTGCGCCCCCCTCCTTGGGATCTCATCTTGTGCTTGGTGGTCGACACTTGGCATTGATCCAAGAGAGGTAGGTTTACCTCTCCAAGTATAAATAGATCCATTTTCTCACTCCCTCCTCACCATTTCTTGAGCTATTGTTATGCTACTTGATTTTCACCACTCTCTCTCTCTTTCTTGTCCATCTTTCATCCATTCTTTGGCTCTTAGGGTTTTGGAACAAGTATTTCTCCAAGATCTATTCTTGAATAATAAAAGAGAAGCTTTGGAGGATATTGGAAGAGCAACAAGTATTTTTGTTCTTGCTTACACATGAGGTAATATTGTGAATTTGGTACAATGTTTGCATAGAGTAGATTCTCGGGTAAAGTGTTTTACTTGGGTAGATCTAACAACGAGTGTTCTTGTAGATTTATAAATGTGGGTTTGCTAATAAGGTGCAAATATTTCATTTTGTTAGCATATTCAGCCATATTATCTTCTTGTATGCATATTATTTTGTCAAGTTTTGCAGGTTTGGCTTCAAGGGTTTTATTGGGATTGCCTCAAGGAAGAGTCCTCCCTCAAAGCACACTAAAACTCCTTCCTTCTCATTCTCTTATTGCTATTCATTCCATATATATTATTTCAGCTAGCCTAACATAGTAGATTGGTCACTTTAATCCACTTTTATCAGAGATTTTTCTTGAGAAAAATTTATGCCCTAAAAACATAAATTTTTCTTCATATTGTTGGTTGTGTGTAGCTTTTCCAGCAAGCATAGCTTGCTAGTTTTTTGCAGGTTTGTAACAGGTTGAGGGGGTTATGCTACCCTAAATCATCCACACAACCCTCCAAGACCCTTCTCTTCAAGTGGGTAACAAGTCTCAACTTCCCTTCTTTCTTTTCTAGCTTCTTGTGCATAGATCTACTCTCTTTTGTTGATTTTTAGTAGCTCATAGCTTGGGAGGAGAATTGGTACGACCTACCTCTCACATGTGAGCTTAGGGTTAGTTTGTTTCAAGTGTTTTCTCATTTCTAACTCATCTTCTAAGCTAGGACGTAGGGTTTAGTGAGCATTTTGTTGATAGTCGTTGTTGCTCTCTCTCTCCTTCACCTCTTTGGCACAATAAAGGTAGGCTTGCATCCACCTTGTGCCATTGAGTTGCTTGGCTTGCTTTTTCATTTCTCTTTCAAGTCTTTTCTAATCTTAATAATTTCCTACATCTTGGGAGAGAAACCCCCAAAATCGTAAGGCTAGGATTGTTGAGATTTGTACCTTGGGAGGTGTTCCCCATGTGCTTTTGACCTCCTTAGCACATGAGGGAAGGACATGACACTTTGTACCTTGTACTTTTGTCTATTTTCACTTTGACTTTGGTTAAAGTGAAATTTGGTCACTTTTGGCATAAAGTGATTATTAATTCACAAAGGGGTGAATTTGGAGACATAAGTGGACTTAGGAAACTTAACCCAAAGTGGGTTTATGATTTAGGGATGAATGAGGAGATCTCAACCATTAATTAGATTGATCTCCACCATTCATTTCCTAGGTTTCCTTTTGCTAGTCTAAGAGGGGCACAAATGTCTAAGGAGGGCGCATTCTTCATTGTGTGTTTTGCTTGTTGAGAGAGGAGCACTTGAGCCATGGAGATGAGGTCTTTTGCATGAGGTTGAGTGAGGGAGGCCACTAGCTTTCATTGTTGGGAGCTTGGAGCTGCTTGCTTCATTTTATTTCTTGGAGCTATTCTACTTCAGAGAGGGGCGCATTAGCTTGGCAGGCTGATTCATTCCTGGTAGGATATCTAGCCATCAGATTCATTGAGGTTAGTTGCAGAGTGAGGACATCTACTGGAGCTTCATTCCTGTGGAAGGGTTTTCAGATCTGACATCATAGTTGGCAGTTGGAGCAGATTCAGTGGTTCTGGCAGTGTGCATGAGGGGCGCACCATTCTGGGGCGCATTTGTTGGATTTGAGCTTGTATATCAGTTCAGTTGGAGTTGCTATTGTATCAGGTTCTATCTTGTATTGTGTTTACTGTAACCCTTCATTTGCTTTCCTTATATATACATACATATTCTAAACTGGTTTTCCCCGGGGGGGTTTTGTCTAGGGTCATGTTGACCAAAAATACCTGTGTCTACAAATGCATGATATTAGTTCTTAGATCTGTTCATATTCAGCAGTAAACAATGTATTAGGTGTGTTATGTTTATTTGAGTTGCATGTACTAATTTTCTGTGATAAAAATGACATGCTAGAGCACCCAAATTGAGAACATAACCGTAACAAATCAGCTTGAAAGTATTTGGACTGTTGGCTGTTATAAAACAACAGAAAACTAATTAAGAAGACAGTGAAACTTAGAGCCTCTCTGTGGTCAAAGACAGACCCAAAAGGCAAGTTGATAGGACCTGAAATTTTCACAAGGATAAGTAATGTGTTATTGATCTCTTCATGCTTTAATGGTTTAGATATTCTAGATCTAGATCCCTACACACATTAGTCCTTAGCTTAAGCCCTTGGGGCATAATCAACTTGCTTGAATCTACTTGCATGTTATAAGCTATCTTAAGATCTATCTTGTTTACATGCTCTAATCCAACACACTAAATGGTTAATGCTTAAATGGTATAGTAAGCGGTTTTCTCTTTAATGTTGTTTCATCTTTAAGGCCATTTGCAATCACACTCAAGTTAATGTATTGTTGGATAAGTTGATAGTGTAGGCACACATCTAAAGTTTAAAGTTTTACTTTTCACACTCAATGCTTTTCTCTTAATGCTTCAACAAACGTAAGATATGTGGTGATAAGCTTGAGTCTCTCTCCTTTTCTTTGGCAAGTTGTTCTTGCCCTTGTGCATTAATATTCTTTCATAACAAGCTTTCATGTTAATGGTGATAAACTAAATCGTTATTCAACTTGCTCTTACATCTTTTGTATGTGTTAAAGTGCTTCATTTTCATGCTTAAATAACATATTTCATAAGCTGCAATAAGTTTTGGTTTTGACATTTAATCACCAATTTAAGGCAACTAAAAGTCACCTTAAACACTCTCTAATACACCTAAAAGTCTAACCAATTGATATCTATACTTAATAGACTTAATAGGTTACCTTGAACCACCATCTTCACCATCTAAAACGGGGATTGAGGAGGGCAACGAAAGGTGCTAGACCGGGGACGGTCTCAGGGCGCGCAACGTCCTTTCCGTGAAAACTCAATTCTTAGGGTTGACCTGTGAAGCTAGGGTAGGCCTCGTTGCCTCACTTCTTGAGCATTCAGTAGCCATTTGGCAATCGGGGGATGAGGTTTCGGTTAAACATCTAGTTAGGGTTATCAAAATCTTTTAAAATCTTAAAACCCTTAACTCACTAAGTAACAAATCAAACCTTGGTTTGATTTGATTTATCTTAAAGGCTTAATCACTTATAAACTTGATCTTCCAATCTCATCTATAAGTAATACTTTGTGAGTAATCAACTAAGTGTCTTAATCGTTGTGGAACACTTGTGTTTAAATCTTTCAAATCTTCTAAGTGTCCTTGTGAATCTTTGAGTGTTGATGTTGCCATTGAGGAACAGTCCAATAGAGTAAGTGCTATTGGGGCATGCTTAGGCTTAATGTGTTGATGATGCTTACGCCTTGATCTTCTTTAATATTCTGCACATTCAAGTAAACGTGGTTAGCTTGTTGTATTGTATCATTGTGTCACTAGCATTCTTTATTGTAATAACTTGTATCTAGCATTTTTGAAGAAGTAACTATTCTTTTGTAATCTTTGTAATCACATTGTAATGAAACACCCTTACATTTAGTTGACCCCTTGCCCCAACCTTAGGCACTAGTCTTAGTTGACCTAGGGAGAGGCTTGCTTGACATACAAACTCTTGCATCTTGCATTGCTGCTTTAACATCATAGGTTAGGCTCCCCCCAAACCTTAACAAATTAAAACCAACTCCTAGAACTTAAACTCTAAATCTTATCTAGAAACTAGGGACTACCCCCCTTGGCTTCCCTAGGAGTAAGCCTAGATGGAAGAGGTTCAAGCCAAAGTGACAGCATGGGCTTTGAACCTAGGCATTGTGCCTCCAAGGACACACTAAGTGAGCAGGACTTGGCTCACGTTTGCAAATGTGTATAAGGACGACAACAGGTGGTACAAAATACTTTGGGAAATTCAGGTTTTGATCAAATTCACTCTCTTTCTTTGGTTATGCTTGCATGATTGAATTATGACAGGTGAGAATTTCAGGCATAGAAGCAGAATTGGTCCTGTTATCCACCAGGTTGCACAAGCTGGATTTCCTGAAAAGCCGCCAAAAGATGAGCAAGCAGTGCGCATACATGCAAAATTCAGTGATTCAGCAGGCCCTGAAAAGGCCCCGTTTTCCGTATTTCCACTTTGTAATAAGTG